>CM057820.1:99652402-100252402 GCA_030067965.1 Latrodectus elegans | reverse complement strand
TGAGAATAGATATGCATATACTATCATGTGTGTATATATACAAATAACAATATTCGTATAAATAAATAAAAAATAATTACACACATAAAATATATGTGCAATTTAAAAAAATTCAGAAACTATTCTCATTATATTTCATTGTAAAACATTTAAATAATTAAAAGCAATAATAGTTTATTTAAAATTCAACTATACAAAAGTTTAAAATTTGCCATAGTTAGGAATTTTTTATAATGAAAAATATTCGAGAAACATTTTAAGGTAATAGATCTTGATTATAGCTTTAAAAACTTACAAACTTTCTATACATATATATAGATATAAAGTTGCAAAATAACATTTTTAGTAAATAACATTAATTTTTATTTAAAAAAACACCTACATAGATAAAATATCAATATGATATAATAGCTTTATATCTGAAATTTATGCTCAGTAAACATCCCATTCTGAATAAATACATTATATTAATATTATGCATTAAAATCTTTATCAGTTTCTAGATTTGCATTCATACATAATGTGAAAAATAATTTTCTCTGCCATATTTACTGAGTAAATTGAGGCTAAGAAAAATAGCATCACCCGGTCTCATTAAATCGCAATAAACGTTTTGTTTCAGTTCCCATAAAACAGTATGAGTAAACTTTTGCAGCTATTAACGTCACAGAATATGTTTTATTTAAATGAACAGATCTTGTTGGTCGTGTTCCACAAAATAAATTTCAATACGCAGCCATGAAATTATATGTTCTCTTCTTTTTAATCGCAATTGCACTTTCAGCCAACGGTAAGTAATAACTAAAAACATTTCACTTTCTTATATCAAGGAAATTTTTCCCTCGATATTTAAATAATTCAAAATTATATAAATAATATTTTAATTACATTTCTGAATTTCCCCTAGTAGGATCTCTGAATATGGTTTCCAAATTCAAATTATATTTAACGAAACCCCCCTTATATGACATTTATATATTAAAACACTAATATATTATAACAGTAATGTTTCAACAAAGCACATTTCTTATGAAAAACTTAACCGTTATAAAGATTTGATCATATTCTATCTTTGCAATGGAGTAAAATGTTTTACACTAATAACCGTCTACGAATAATACCAAAGAGTACAATTAGATTATCCGATTCGGAATTTTTTAAATGGTATTAGAATTAAATTGTCAATTATTTTATTAATTATTATTAAATTATTTAAAGTATTTTATTTTCCTGCAGTCTAAGAGTTATTTTTGATATCAGATACATTTATTAAACGATAAAAAGTCTAATATTACACTTAACTACTTTGCAATATATCGATATAATTGCATGCTTTCAATTATTTTAGTTATTTTCCACAACCACGACTTTTTTCTTCCATCTTCATTTCACACATATAACTGATTACGGATTTCTAATATGTGAAATATAATATAGCTTCGTTTCCTTAACTAATATTTTAGTGGTTGAATAAGTCTAGTTAATTTGTAACATAAATAATAAAATGTAAATAAATTATTCCTAAAACTTAACTTCATGAACGCAATTTATATTTAAAGAAAATGTTCCCATTTATTGCCATTCAACAAAATTCAGGTATTACATTATCTCTTACAGCATAAAAAACTACTTTTGAAAAATGTTTTATATTGTATTACAAAACAACTCATAAAAATCCTATTTAAATTTCTTGTCACGTCTTGATTAATTATTTTGAAACTAATAAACATAATAAAAAACGAAGCATATTTTTATTTTATATTCGTCAAAAGTGAAATTTGCAGTTGTTGGTAGAATTCGTGAAGCTATGTGAAAATCCATAAAGACTATACAAATAAAAAGGGAAATGATAGCAACTGCATAAGAATTTAGACATCTGATGCAAAATTTCTGGCTGTAAAAAGATACTGATTCATATACGCCACCACCGTAAAAGATTGAAACTATTTAAGAAACATGGAAAATATATTAGAAGCTTCATTTAACTAGTTATTTCTTATAACTTACTGAAAACAAAACAATCCAAACACGCCGAATGATTTGGTTTGCTGGTGCTTTCATTTGTTGCTGTGTGACAAATTGGGTGTAAAGTCTTATGTGTGTGTGTGGATATGATTGAAACTCGTGTTGGATGACATGAGTATTATACGGTGATGTGTTCCTTGATTAACTTTACTTTAAAAATTTTCCACAAATAGTGGTAATAAGCGCATTATATTGATAGGTCATCAAGATACGCTAGCCAACGCACCTAGAATCCAATTCGTATTCACTTTTCTCCTTTAGAAGATGATCTCTCTTTAATCAAACAATCCGAAACGTCGTAAAATTATATGAAGCCAATTGCGTTAAGTGTGTAACATTACTTCGCATGCTTTGATTGACAGTGAAATTAACCAACTTATTAAGTATTAATAAGTTGCATCAAATTATTTTCATATAAATACCTACATCAAACATTTTTTTATTATTTCCATTTTATTCTAAACAGGATAAAACTGTAATGTATTATACAGTAGCATTTTTCTCAAGTAAATTTCAGTACCTGTTTTATGATATAATCTTATAATTATGATAGATATATTTTATGTTGTATAAATATGTATGAAGATATGATCTACGCTTCTCTAGTTTTATTCCCAAGGTATATCAAAAGTATATGATTCATTTTTATATCCAATTATTTTAAATAATAATTACAATATTATTTCTAAAATTAAAATAATTCCAGTAAATTAAAGAAAGCTTAACTTTCTTCATTTAAATGATAAGTTAATAAATAATTTTATACCGAATAAAAATATTTAATTTTTTTACAAAGTTGCAAGAAATATTTCAATTTTATCTGGTATCTTTTGAACCTTTATTTTCATCATATTTATTGTTAGGGCAATTTCTTAAACCTGTATGTTAATTTTTATATTTTTAAATAATTTCATGCATTATTGTTATTTGCTTTTGTACGGAATTAAAGTTGTTTTCAATTTAAAATTTTCTTTCGCTATTACTTCTTTTTTTTAATTTTCATAATCTAATAATATTAATGTTCTTATAATGATAATCATTTAGTAGACTATAAATAATTAGACTTTAAATAAGTTATTTTGATGATTGTCAGCCTTAAATCTATACAATTTTAAATTTGCAAATTTATTATAAAGTTTAGTTTTATTTAATCTAGAAAGTGTATGTATACACTTCTTTATTTTTTTGATTCACATAATTATTTCATGTCAGATTTATGTATATGATTATATTCTTCGTTTAACATTTTCTAATTAATTGGTTATTTTTATTTTTTTAATATTTGCATTTTTATCTCCTTCAATCCTAAATTTTTATTTGCTAAAATACGTGTTTATTGCAAGATTATTCAGTAGTAGTGTATTCATTTTTTTTCCTGTAAATGCATTATAAAGCTTAAATCTCATTTGCTTGCGATAGTCTGAAATTCTTTTTATTTAAATATCTTTTAAAATATTTTTTATTGAACTCAACTTGGACTGTATTACGTTATGAAAGGAATTTTCCGGAACAAAATTTAATTTATCCAAAGTAAAAAAATCCTTTCATTATATTACTTAATTGACCCTTTTTTTATGTTTACCCATATTATCTATTAAAATAAATGGCTGATAATAAAATTAAAATTAACTCTCCTGCCTCATTTATAATTAGGAAATAAAATAGAATTTATTTAAATAATTACCAACTTAATAAATATATTTTATTTCAATTGAATCAAAATAATAAATTATTATAATTAATTACCAATTCAATTAAAAAAGATTTCACATATAAAAACCAACGTACAAAACTATTGAAATTCTGACTCTCCTGTAATTGTTTTACTCTTAATTTTATGTTTTGTTTAGCTGAGTATGCATGTAAATTACCGCCATCAGACCCGGGTGTGTGCAAGGCCTACTTTCCCAAGTGGAGTTACGATCCATCCACTGGCGAATGCGTGAAATTTATTTACGGAGGCTGTGGTGGCAACGGCAACAGATTTAACACCAAAGATGAGTGCGAGATTGAATGCAGTAAGATTTTTTACAATAATAGTATAATAATATTATTGTTATAACCAAAATAAAAATTATCTACTTTTATTCATTTTAATTGTGATTTTTAATTCATTGTTCCTTGTTTTGCAGCTATTGATTAGAAGATTCGAGAAGAATTGGATCAGTGAGAAGACATGTGAATAATTCATTTTATTCTTAATGTAAAAATTATTTCTTGTATTCACATTATTTTATGTACTAAAGATTACAAACAATCAAATAATTTTTATGTAATAAGGTTACAATTTTTAAAATAATAGTAACCATTCAGTGCATATAAATCTCAAATTATGTTTCAAATAATGTGCTTAAAATATGACCAATTTAATTTAATTATAGTTATAATATAAACACATATAAAAGTTGATATTTTTATGCATGTAAAAATTTTAAAATATATCATTTATAAGGTAAACTATTTCAAAATCTTTACAAACTATATTCATTAAAACTATATATTATTTACATAGTTTCCTACTGCACAATGATTTTATATTTTTAAAATATAAATTATACTCCCCCCATCACCAACAATGTAAAAAGTGATTTTACCTATTCACAAAATTTTTCATACAACATCTGAAGTAAAAACTCAATCAAATAATATTAAATTATTATCATTTCACAAAAATATATGAAATATATTTCCTATGTGTTTGTAATTCCTTTTTATAAAAATTTGAATTAATTTTGAATACATATTTCACAAAATAAATATAATTTTATCTAAAAAATATACATCTTTTCTTAAAAATATGCATTTGGAAGTTGAATTTTACATCAATTGTGCATCTTTCAGTAAAAAAAATTCTTTGAGCTATCAAATGTTGTATAAAATTATGATATCTTTGCACACTAAAGCAAAACAATTTTATATTTTTTTATATTGACTTCAATGCAACAAAAATTAGAAAATAATAAGAAATATCTTTTTGAATACTTGATTTAGAGAGTAATTTCAAACAAATCATTACAAATATTTACAATGAATATGTACGTGTCATGGTAATAAAATTTAAATTTCTTAGATATTTTATGTATAGTTTGTAATGTAGCAGCAAGAGAGAGAATAAATAAATATACATAATCTTAAAATTAAAAAAATTAAGTTATTTTTTGAAATGTTCTAATAGTATTTTAAACATCCTTAAAAGTTTTGATGAATTTAAAATTTAAGAAATAAATGAAAATTTTAATGCAACATAATTTGATAATAAATTATTAGCCATTCAATAAATATTTTATAATTGAAAAATCCGGATTTTTATTTCTTGATATGAAATGATTGGATGAATTTATTGAATTTTGCTTATTTATTTTATTTTGAAACAACATTTTGCTTATAATCAATGAACAGTAAATGTAATTTTAACTTAAGCCTTAAGTAGCTATAATATGTAAATTCAGTAATTATCGGCTTCAAAGTTTGGATCTAAAAAATATAAAACTATTCATTAGTTCCATAACTATTTCAAATCTTATTCAAATACTCATCACCAGTTCTTCTAAAAAAAAGTAAACTGTATACAAAACCATATCATTAGTTTCATTAGCTACATAATCAAAATTATCAAGTGAAATATTTTCCATGCTACGTTTGCATTCAAGATGACTCTACTATTTCCGTTTTTGAATAGCTTACAGAAATGAAAGTTTGTATTAAGAATTCAATAATATATTGAAATAACTATTAAATACCTTATGATATTATATTATTGTGTAATATGAGATGTTCCTTATTAATATAATTTTTTAAATAAATTTTTAGAATGAAATAACTCAACATTTCATATTTACAATATAGATATTACTTTGATAAGATTTACATTATGCCTTAAGTAATTGGAAAAATGTAAGAAATATAAAGTAATAAATTTCTGAGGCAGTAAACTTGAAGAAAAACATGCACGTGCACATGCGTTTATAAGCTGTGCAAAGAGTTACATTTAAGTGTTATTTCCGTAACGGTGAATTTTTGCCACGTATGTGATCCCAAAACATATATAAAATATTTTGCATACTGAAACATTATTTTCTTATATTTAATAGCTAAATATCAATTCCTTCATCAGTTATAATGCTTATATATAAAACATTTTCTTAACTTAAAATACTCTGTTGTTGTTGTTACTAATGGCATTTGGACAAGTCAAGCATGCTATGCCTCGGCTATGCGAATTTAAGTCAATTAGGAGCGTCTTTCGTTTAATCAGAGCACCATGAAGGTGAAACTACGACTTTTGCTCTTCAAATCCCGCGATGGATAGCAGCACTAGAGGATCTACTCCCTCAATTTTGGCATTAATCTGATGGGGGAGTAAATTTCTCCAGACCATTGTACCCATGGTAACTGCTCAACGGATGGCCACAAGACTTTCGAATCCGCAGATTTAACGAGCACATATATCGCATGTACTCGATGGTTCTTTGGCGGCATTGGGAATCGAACCCCACCCTTCCGTATGGTAGCCCGATACCCTAACCACTAGGTTGCCACAGCCCCATTCTAAATTTAAAGAGTACTTATGCAGTCAGTGTCAACATAATTGTGTAATAATTAAAAGCTTTAAATAGCGCTGCTACATAAAATTGTAAATGTATTTATAAATAATGTAGCAGTTATAATTTTCAATAATTAAATTTGTTTCTAAAAGAAATTTAGTTTCTTTAGATAATCAATCTAATTTAAAATTTTATGCTGGGTACATTTATGTGTAAAAATTCTGAGAGAGAAATATAGAATAATTTCCAAAAATAAATTTATTTTAAATTTTGTGTATTATTTACTTTGACACAACCATAATTTATTGAACGAATAAGAATTTGCATAACTACAAAATGTTGAGCCTAATACACAAAAGGGTTTAATGATCAGAGCAATTAATAAATTCACAAGTTCAAGCCATTTTAGCCCTAAGGTAAACATATAGGCATTAAAGTGATTTTTTAAAAGTTAAAAATTATGATTTGTTTAAAAGTATTGAATTATTACAAATTTTTAAATTAGATATTGTTGAACACACAATTATTTGCTTAAGTTATGAAATATCGTCTTGTATTTCGTATCAATTTACAGAAAAACTAATCCTGAAAAAAGCCTCATAATATTTCAAACACTTTTTTAAATCAAATAAAAATACTGTTATTTAAATTTAAATGGCAGAAATTTATTATATTAAACATAATTAATCAAATAATTTAATATTACTTAAATGAATAATAATTTTTAAGTCAAGTATAGTTACCAAAATTCAGAAAACTCTCGGATGCGAATCCTAAAATTAATAGGAATATAAAACAAAAAAAACTATTATTTTTGATATCGAAAAGAATTATGATCTGCATATCGAACAAATAATGCTATGTCAAAGCTAGAATTCCGCTTCGAAAATTTTGCGACATAAATATGTTTCTACAAAATGGCATATTACTCAAAATCCTAACTGATCATAGATAAAATTAAGGATTAAAAGTTTTATTTCTTAAAAGCGATCATTTATCTGTAAATCAGATTTAACACTGTAGAATGATTTTTTATATTAATTATCTCAGCTACAGTCTTATTGATTATAATTTGGGCTTTATATATTAATAAATGAAAAAACTCGCTTTTATACCAATATTTAAATGATTTTAATGATTCGCATTCGTAACGAAATTATTAATTTTAATAATTTTAGAGCTACACTTAACATATGATGTAAATTATGAAATATTAACACTCAGAATAAATAACAAGCATTAAAAATTCATACTTATATTAATGCTATCAATAAAATGTAATTAATCAAAGAAATAATTTATTGTTGAAAATTTCACAAACTAAATGATATCCTTCCAGTTTTGTTACATTATCTTTGATACAAATTCATAAATTCATATCTTACATTTTAGGGACTTATTGGATGAGTGCCCAATGGGATTTTTGAAGGACTTCTGAGGACAAGTAATTGCAGAAAGTCCTTTAGCTTAACAAATCAATCAGTTAGAGTACAGATCAGTCTAAAAAGTGACGCCAAAACACTGATGGAAGACTTTTCACATAAGATCATAACTATTTTCAGAGTCCGAATCCATCGCCACAAAAATTTGTATTTAATTAAATTGTGCTACTTATCTGTTAATAATTACAATTTTAGTTAGGAAACATAAGATCAATATATAAATCTTTTTTCCGTATAGTGCAATGTATTGTATCATTTGCTAGAAAATTTTTTTGATTACATCCTTCCATAGCTATCATGATCTAAAGATTTAGCTTTAATTGAACATTTTAAATACTATCTGAAACATTAAATATCGCATAATGTTACTTTTGACTGATTTAAGAAATTCTTCATACATTTTTTAGTCAGAAATGTCTAAGGATTACAGAGAAAATACTATACACCCCATTACAAAAAATATATTTCATATCCTTCATCAAATGTTATTTAACGAAAATCAAATGTTATTTAATTTCACAACCCATATATCCCTTTTTATAAAGGCAAAATACATTCAATCAGATTTTTTTTAAAAAGAAGAAAAAAGAAACTCCTAAAATATTAGTTTGCTTGGCGCATATTCTCCGCACCAATTCTCTCAAGATTTAAGTTATTAGAATTTGAAATTTGCAACTCGATTTATCATAAATATGATTCATTCGATTATATTACTTATATATATTTTTTGAAAATATTCCAAATACTTCATCATCATGTAACATCACTTTACATTCTTCATTTTAATAGCGGTTGTCTTTTCTGAACATGACGAGCTATTTAGTTAAGCTAATTAAATTACATGCAAACCATTCTTAAGATATAAACCAAACACTATTCTTTCAATTCACCATAAAATGCATAATATCCAAACTTTTTTTTTATTTATGAAAATAAAAATCCATTGAATCTGTTTTTTTTTACTAAATATTCCCATTTATCAAAAGGGAGGTAAAAGGAAGAAAATAATAGCGATCTAAAGAAAAAAAACTCATAAAAAGTAAAATTTTCCATGTTTTTACTCTTACGTGTATATATATATATATATATTGATAAAAATTGATGCATCAAGAAAGAATTGTCTGGAGGAGACAAAAATTGGTGGTTTGCAAGATTATGAACAGAAGAGAAAATGATTAAAATTTCAGAACAATCAAATTATTTAATTTTAAAGTTACATCGATACAAAATAACGAGCTCAGAAAGGTGTTGACCCCTCTCTAGTCTGAATGCCAGCTACCAAACGGTATGACATAGACTGATAAAACTCCAGAATGAGCTCCTGCGGGGTTGTCTGACGAATTTGCTCCAATTGTCGGGGTAAGTCATGAGCATACCTTGATAGAAGCAGTCGCCTTTCCATCATACCCAAAAAAGCTCGATGGGAGAGAGATACGGGAATTCTGGCTGGCCAAAGCAACACATTTCGTATGTGGCCTAGCATTATATTATATCAAAAGAATGTCTGGATGAGTGTTACTCAAAGAAAACACAATGTTTTTATTTAGCTATAATAGAAATCTAATCTGAATTAAGAAATTACACGATAAGCAAAAATAAAAAATTTAATGTTAATGATTAACATCATGTTTGTTTGTCTTAATTTTCAGTTTATTTAAATGAAAAGCAAAAGGAAGTATTTAAAAATAATAGCGTGAAAAGCAAAACTGTATATGGTGACAAAAAAAATATACAATAAAAATATTTAAAGATTCAGTTTAAATGATTTCTCTATTTTTTCTAATCATTATTCTTGATTGTAAAAAAAGGATTTTTCTTATACTATTCCTTATTTAGTTTCAGTTTAAGTGAAAAATTTTATCAACAAATAAAATTGACTCACTTCTGTGTTTTCCTTCGATAAAATTTATGAAAAATTAATTGATTTAGTCTGAAGAATCAACTTAGGTTCTTCTCTGTTGCACTTAATGATATTAACAAAATTGGAGCTGAATTTCGTTCGTTGGTAGATATGATTAACCTCATTTCAATATTCGCACTATGTTGTACTTTTTAAAATTTGCTTCTATTATACTAACTATTCTATTATTAATTTCAATTTTTTTCCAATATTTTCTTTCAGTTATCTTTGAAATACAAACTTGTATAACTTAATATTACTGAATTCTCTTCTAAAATTTAATCACTAATAAATTTTATTTATTCTTAGTTTCATTTATTTCTACTTTAAATTTAATTGTAAAATGTTTTAAATAGTACATTAATCAGTTTATTTATTTTAGTTTACATATATTATTTAAAGCAAGTACATGAAGATAGTTATTTTATAAATAATAATCCATATAGATACTGTTTCTTACAGGTTGTGTACTATTATAAAATGTTTTTACATAATTTGATCGCAGGCGAGGACATATCCATCAACAAAAACTTAATAAAATAACTAAAATATGATTACTGGGTTGTAAAAGCATGGAAGAAATGCCCAAACTCTTTTAATTTAAAAATCATGGAAAAATCTTTGGCCTAATCTTTTGAAAAAGCAATCATCGTTCAAGCCCAAAAAGATGATTTATTACAACTCGATTAATTTTTTCCTGGATGAGAACAAGCTGAAAAAAATTGCCTTCAAAATTGCATTGGAATTGATGACAGTAACTACGGAGGGCTAATCAGTGACAGCGTTATCGTTTCAGTGGTGAGCATTAATGAAAAGGGAAGAAGACACTTCAACAGAGGTTCTTTCCTGTATTGATATAGTTCAAGTGTTTGAAATTGGACTTCACTGCATGAACATAAACAACATCAAAGAAATCGTGAATTGCACACTTTCCAAATGCACTCCTGCTGCTGTAATGTCCCTGCATCGTTGGTACAACATCAGGTCATCAAGCCGATTCAGTTCATTACATCAAAGAAAGCTAATCAAATTTAGTTCTACATAATAAGGTATAGAACTGTGTATTATACATTGTATAAAAAAAATTTCTAAAAGTATAGTACTGTGATTAAAAAATTGTCTTAACTTTTCAATCATAGTTATTGAATTTCCTTGTCTTAAATTTAATTTTTGTTCGGAATCTGTTTCGGAATCTTGAATCTGTTGGGTTGATTTCTAAAGTTCTAGTGTATTTGGAGTATTCTTGATATAGCCTCTTCTAACTATTTGTTTTTATGAATGCACATTTCCGAATGATTGAAAGAACATAAATAAATGACTTCATAGTCAGACAAATATATTTAAATAGATGGCATTTGTCAGCTATCTGACTGTTGGCAAACTGTATTGGGTAATGAAGTATTTTGATGAATAAAGCCCTCTATTTCATATTAGTCTCTCTGAAACAGGTTTCAAAATTTACTACACATTTATTAAAATACAAAGATCTCCAATAACATCAAAACTATGAATGTAGGTTATTAGTGTTAATACTGTTGATTCCAAAATATTTTAAATATTTTTTTATCCTATGCACATCCTCAGCTTCTCTGCCATTAATCAATGAGCAGCCTGATAAAAAGATTAACAAGTATGAAAACAAAAATAGTCCTTTAGTAGTCTCAAAAGAGTTGTCAGTCATAAACTTTAAAACTTCAGGCCAATTCTTGAGGTGTGCGGCATCTATATCATCATGATTGCACAATGAATAACCAGCAGATATAGTTATTTCCAGTTGTCACCCAGAAACAAGCGACACCAACAGTTTGTGGTAAGGAGCCAGGGATTTTATTGTTCCCATCAAATAAAGTTTTCCATTACCTGTCTATAGCCACATCAACATAAAGGGAAATTCTGTCATCCTTTATATTTTAAATATAGAAAAAAAATTAATAAACATTAAATTTGGATATAATGATTTAAGCCCAGCATTATTTACTAACTATTTTGACTTAATTTGAATGATCATGTGTAAAGATATATAAATAAAATTCTGAGTGTTTGATTTTTTCAGTAAGTGAAAAAATATTTTTTTACACAAATTTGCCATTAAAATGGGGTTACAGTTTAAAGTAAATTCCAAACCACTACAAGTATCCCTATCCAAGATGGGAATTAAGCCTATGAATTGTTGAATATATCCATTTGGCTGCTAGTTAAAATCAATGATTTCCTTTTCCCTCATAACTTCATGCTGCAACACACAGATAATTTTTTTTAAACACAATGCAAGATCTCTTAAAGCTCATCTGAAGTATATGATGAGAGATAAAGTAATATAGCTTATGAAATAGCCAGCATGCTCATATGAACTAAATCTGATTAAGGCTGTTCAGAGCAGTTAGGTGACACTTAACTATTAAAATTTGAGATTGCATTCATTCAGAAATGGAATAGTATTCAATAAAATTTAAACTGATAGTCACATCACATCCATTTAAAACAAGCATATATGCCAAAATGTCAATTCCAAAATCCTAACAATTTTAGAGCTATATAGAAAATTTTGTCAGACAAAAACATTCTGTTTTGTATTTTGTTACAAATTGATATATATGAAAAACATTCACTAGTATTCTATTATGCAGCAAAATACATGATTATCTTATTTACTAAATACAAAAATAGTAATTGAAATGCATCAAATTTCCAACCTTTTTTTTTATAAATACTGCAAAAAATTACATGCTCAAAATTTATCAACTATTTCAAAAACAAAAGTATAATTTCTGAAAAAAATTCATATTCCATATAACTATAAAAGATTCTCCTGTTTTATTTCTATAAATGTTCACGAGTGGCTGATATAACCATCAAAAGTTCATCACATCACTTGTTCATAATGTGCTTCAATCTACTTGTATTTAATAAGATGTTTTCTGAGTTTTCATTTGTTATAGAACTACAAAATTGTGTTCTTGTTTTACACACACTGCTCAATATTATTTCACATTCAGCATTGCTGTTTTTGATAGTTAAAATGCATCACCTTAGAAATTCGAATGTATTTTAATATTGCATTTATTGTTAATTTGCTAACTGCCCACTTTCAATCCATTCTTTCTTCTTTCACTACTTTCTGGTTGATCGTCAAATTGTAGATCATAAAATTCAGACTGAATTTTGTCCCTAGCTTCATCAACCTCCATTTTTTGTGAAATGATGGGAAATTTAGTTAACAAAGGCAAAATGCCAAAAAAATGTGTGTGTGTGTGATTTAACAGCTCGATATTAAATGGAAATTTATGTAGAATGTAATTGCAACATTTCCTAACTGTTGAACAGGAAGATTAATTTTTCCTCATCTTTTAACTCTAATAGTTCATAAGCCAGCACTTCCAATGACCAAGTCATCATTTTTTTGATTATTTTTAATTACATAATATAATTACATTATAGAATTATAGCTTTTATTAACTTTTGATTTAAAAATTTTAATACAAGTTATTTAAAAAAAATTAGTAACATAGAGTTCAAAATACTGATTTTAAGAGCTTGAGATTGTAAGATTATATTTAGTTTCAAATGTTGGAATAATAAACTCTAAAACCAAACAAAATGCTTTATTTGGATGGGATGTTAAAATCATAAACAATTTTTTTCTCTCAACAAAGGCCAAATAGTATCTGATAGCGAAAACTTAACAGATTTTTTTTTAATTTTTCTTTTTTGTTTTTATTTTGATTTTTAACTTCCTTTGTCATCTTTTATGATAATTGATTCTTATGACTAGAAAGTTTTCTTATATTTACACATTCTGTTACTTCTATAGTTTCAATCATTTTGCTAGTAAATATATCTAACTTTTTCTCTATAGTTTTCATTGAAATACAATAAATAGAGAGATACCTGTCGCATTTTTTTTTTATTCTTTAAAAAACCCACTAAAAGATCCCATTGTTCAAGCAATCACTTTGATTGTATACATTATGTACAAATTTTAATTTAGTTCTTTCCTTTTTGTGCTGTTTTGAAAAAAAAATTAAAACATAAATCAAAATTTCATCCATTGAAGTGATTTTTTTCCTTTTCTGCACAAAAATGCACAAGATGGCAAAACAGCAATTAGTGACTTTTTATTTTTCTCAGCCATTTTTTTCAATTATGAAAATACTTTTGTTCCATACTTTTTTTGCATTCTCACATTTTGGAAACATTTTTCTAAAGAGTAGTCATGCATGATCAGTTACTACAACTGGCAAATTAAATGCTCCAAAGTAAAAATGAAGGGACATTCAGCATTTATGACTTCCTTTGAAATTTTCACAGCAATAAAAAAGTTCCAATTTTAAAGATTTTTTTCAAATTTATAAAATTGCAATTTTTTTTAATTAAATTAACCCTTATGTTATTTTTAATATCATTATTACTGATCTACTATATACATAACTGAAAATAAAAATGCATAACTGACTCCTTTACCCAATCTTCCAATATAAAGAGATTCTTTAGTGTAAGAATCCAAAAAATACATGTACTACTTCACTGCTTTTGCTATTACAATTGTAAAAACAATACAGTCATGGATGAAATAATATTTTAATTTGCGATTATAAAATACAAGGAGAGCTAACAAAAAACTATTACAAAACAACAATATGCAATTGCAGTGAAATTAAATTTCTTGCAATGATCTTCCGATCAATAACTAGTCATGTTTAAGAAATCAAAGAAGTTGCAGTAGCTCCTTTTCCAAACAATGTCATTACTCCTCAGTTCTTCAAGCAAACAGAAAGAAAATTCGTAAAAGTCAGCATTATCGCCAAAACAAAAAATCAGTTATACATATTTAAACTTTCATTTCGAATTTTGATAGTTATATTAATTTTACTAATTACATTAATTTTATTTTACTTATTTAAAGTATAGAGATACCAAAAAATATATAAAAAGTTTTAATTTTTCGTATCTTATAGTTCATTAATATGAATGAACTATAAGATACGAAAAATTAAAAGTATTTTTATACATAATACTTACTTTTTTTTTTAACTACAGCTAAAATTAAATAAGCTGTTTCTTTGGAATGATAAAAAAATTAATTTATTTTTCTAATCTTGTAATTAAAAAAGTTACTCTATTTTATTTTCGTAATAATATTTTTATTAAATGGAAAATTATTTATCTTCACTTCCTTCCCTGAAGAAAATCATACAGCTAAAACTTATAAACCAATATAATATCAAATTACTGTATCTTCTATGAAAGCCAACAATTATTTTTGCTACAAATTAGGATAATTTTTATGATACACATGCTAACAAATTCTATAAGTTACTAAATAATTACCTTAAGTAATACTGATTTTTAGGACACTACTGGTAATTTATAAACAAGATTTCACAAAAAAAAAAATAAATAATAAGAAACACTTATTATTAATAATAAAAAGTTTATTTCAATAAATATATACAGGTCTTATAATATTTAAACAGCTTTACTATTTTAAATTATATAGGCACATTGCAAAAATACATAAATCATATTCCAAAATATGTGCAGTATTTATTGTAACAAATATACTGACCATAACATGTATGATACACTAGTGAACAAACAATTCTAACAGATATTACTATACAAGCCAAATATATGCAAATAGCATTAGTTATAACTGCAGTTAAGCTATTAGTGAAAAAATATTATGCTCTAAATTAAATTTTATATTTCAAGAAATAAAAGAAATCCTTTACATTTTACAAACACTTCTTGTTATTGTATGCTCATATTTAATTTTCGATTATTCATCTGCAGAAGGAATCTTTTATTTTTTCGAACACCACGCAGTACTTCACGTGACTCAGCCCTATAAAAAAATAATAAACAATTTTTCCTTAAATTTAATAGAATTTAATTTTAAAAAAAATCAAATAAAATTTTCATCAACTTATTTTTTGTAAAATCAAATAAACTTTTTATTTTCAACATAAGTTGACATTGGCTGTAACTTATTATTTTATGAAATTTTAAATTAATTCGTTATTAATTTCATTATGGAAAATAGAAGCAGTAAAAGAGAAAAACTCAAAACATTTTGATTTGAAAGAAGAATTCCATTATTTACAAACCTACACTCATTGGTGTCCATATAGATGGTCAGACAGCAATACAAAAATTAATTATATAAAAGCACTTAATTTCATACTGATGCATAAAATCGCATCATATATACTTTTGTTCAAATACATCTATAATTATGTACAAATATTTTTCAATTATATTTTCAAATGATGGTTTGGTTATTGCTCAGTAGGTTTATATATATATATACACACACAACACATACCTAAAGGTTAATGAGACAGGGACCTATTGTTTAAAGTGGATTTCAAACCACTTCAAACATTGAAGACCAAACTGATAATTGAAAGTGTTGAACCAAAGGCCAGAGGGCTATTCGTTCAGTTGCCAGTTGGGTTATTTTCAAATAATCATAGCGATAAACATTGGTTAGGACTAATTTATAGATTTAAGTAAGATTTAATATTAATGTTTTCAAAAGCATGAAATGAACCCACAGCTACAATGAAAATGTTTCATTTAAGTTTTCAAAATTCTTTTACATTTCTTATGAATATTGTATATAGTGGATATTTTTAAACTTAATTGGTTATAATTTATTATGAACTTCAAAGATGAATAAAAACAAATTGTGTTGAAATCAGATTTTTTTTAAATGACATCAAATATGTAATTGGCAAATAATGGAAAAATGTTAATAAAATATAATGCTATAGAAATAAAGAAAAGTATTTGTTTCTTAAAAAAAGTTAAATATGGAATTTTTACATATTATAAGAGATATATAAAAATACAGTGCTCAAATATTTAGGAAAACTACTGATTTTTTTCTTATGCAATTCTGTAAATGAATTATTGTAATTTTGTGTGTGTGACTTAGTACTATAGAAAAAGAACTTTACATTAACAAAAATATGCTCTTATTGATTCAAATTTGAGTATTCAGAATTTAAAACAGTCATCAAATTTTTGGCTCCATTAAAATTAAATAGATAATTTTATAACTTAATCCATAAAAAATTATAATTTTATGAATGTTTACAGAATGCATACTGTTTTTATTCTAATGGTAAAATTTTTATTTTAATTGAACTAAAATTTTATTTTGGGATTTTTCATTCCATTTTTAATATTTATGATGAAAAGCAAAGTTTATTTTATATTTAAAATTTTTTTAGGTAATATTTCAAAGAAAAAGAAATTTTAGAAATTGAAATGGTAGGGATGCAGATGAGTCACATTTCCAACTGTTAGGGTACTGTCCAGTTGTACATTTTTAAAATTATATATTTAATTAAAATAATTCTTTATTACTCTAAATCTAGAATTCAATAGTCATAATAAAATGGAAAAAAAACTCAAAATCACAGAAATTGGTATCATTTAGATTGTATATAATTTCAAGAAATATAATAAATATAAACTTTCTTGCTTTTCTGCCTTAAAATTTCATTTCCAGCATATACCTTATGATCCCTAAACAATGACATTGAAGCTTTTTTATTTTTAAATAATTTAACAACACTGTGAGTTTGTAAAACTTTTTTATGAGGTCACAACTCCTTAATACTTAGATACCCCACAGTTGTAAGACCTTATTCAATAAATAAAGTATGTTTGTGGCCAAGCAATACTAGTTGACAATTGTATATCTTCTGCTCCATGGTCAAAATATGCTGTTTACATCTGGTAAGAGAATAATATAAACTAATATTTATTATTCTAATTTAATTTAAATAATTAATATAATTCTCTGACAAGAAATTAATGTCTAAAGAAGAAATAAACAATTTCTAAGAAATCAACTTAAAATTCCAGGAGTTCCCAGGCTTCTGATCTTTTGATTTTCTGGAATTGTATGAACCCTGATATTATTTGCTACTTCATTATAAAAATATTAATTAGCAACTTTATTCTGCTTACCTTGCTGCTTTGATGACAATATTTTCATTTTCCTTCTTTTTCACTACGGCACTAGGAGCAACTTGGATGGTATTGTTTAAACTTACTTCTGTTAAAGGTTTGATTGGTCCAGTATGAGGCTTATATGGTAATTTCTTTGCCAAACTTGCTTTAAGATCAAACTTGTGCCTTTGTTTAAGAGGAGTATTTTCTCTTGTCACAGATTTGACCTTTTTCACTGTGTCTAAATAATGAAAAAATTAAATTTAGAAAATAATAATTAAAATATTTTTGTGGAAATGTTTTATATAAGACTACTACTACTTTACTTTACTTTTTTACTACAGAATTCAAGATTCACAAGTAAAATTTCATTTTACTATAGTATGTTTATGATATTAAAGTAACTTGTTTTACAATTGAAGTGTCATAATGTATTTTTTTCGAAAATCATACAAAAATTATATTGTATTTCAATACAGTAGACACTTGTTACTATTAACTACTAATTTATGAATGCTCACCATTTTATATATTAGTAGTTAGTCTCTAACATTGTCCAGAGACAATGATCCCTTTATTTCCCATTTACCAACTTAAGTTTTCACAAAAATTCTTGTTGTGAAATGAATTTCATGCATCTTTCATTTGTCTATTTTTTATCAGCTAATTCTTATGCCAGTTTTTCTATTTATTATTTTTTTTATTCCAAAGCTGAAAAACTGTTGATACTAATGCCACAAATTATTTTAAACAATTTGTGTGGGATTTTTCTTGCATAACCTAACTATTATCTTACAGCTCAGGCAGAAAATAAGCAGTGGCTTTAAATGCAAATATCATTAAGATATTTTCAGGACTGATCATGGCTTGGAATCATCATATAAAACTGACATTCTAGGTGCAATTTTTGCTTGGAATAATTTTGAGGAAAAAAATTAAAGTTATTTTTACATGCAGGCTTTATTAAATTAAATATCATAATTGAAAAAAACTAAGAATATTTACCTTATGACTTGAAGTAAGAGGAGTTTCAACAAAGAAACCCACTGCTGCCTGAAATTTCCTTTCAGGACTTTTTGAATGCAAAAACAGATGTAATATGTACACAAGAAGTATCATATGATTAATGGATTCTGAATATAAATAAATAATAATCAGATAAAAAATGGTATTGTGCAGTGTGTGTGACTGTCTTTAAAATAAGAAGATACTCATATAGCATAGTTACCAACGCTTCCAATTTTAATAAATCAATAATTAAATTAAGATCAAATTCCAGTTAGGAAAAATAAATTTGTGCTTACTAAATAAATATAGTTAAAATCACTGTTCATAATTACTGAAGAAAAATAAAAAGGTTATATAAAAATTGTGCTAATATTTGTTATTTATTTTTAAGCTAGAGAAAACATGTACATTTTTAAAATTTTATTAAACTAAAAAGTAAATATATTATACTATAATAACCTAATACCTAAGTGGCAAAATCAGACTTTGCCATAATTAGCTGTTTGATATATTCTAGAAATAAAGCACCTGCAAATATATTTAATGAATTCCAGGATTGCTTTTATTCCTTAGAATTTTATCTCGCTGCTTTTTTATAATAAATACAGATATATTTCCTAAAAGCAAGTAAACTATAAAGATTTCAAGTCTTAGCTTTAAATTAATCCCATATTTTTATAACAATTATGTTTCAGATAACCATGTGATTCATAGTAAAAATGAAAGTTGTACAAAACAATAGAAAAACATAATCATTTTAAAAAAATAGCATTTGTAACAATAGGTACAATTAAGCAAATGGAAAAAACTTCTCATAAAGTAGAAAATTGGAATTTTACTTTAGAGAAAAATTACTTTCAAAAGTAGATTTTGCAATTCCAATTTGTCATTTTATTTTGATAGAATCAAAATAACTGCCTTTTCAGAAAATTTTACAAAATGGTAAGTTAGAACTTGCATATTTCAACAAAGCTATAGTCAATAATAAATAAAAAATAGAAATAAAATCATTTTTACATTAAATAAATATTTTAAATGAAACTTAAAGGTGAAAATATAAAATTATTCAATACTTTGCTATAAAGTACCTGCAACAGCTAATTTCTTAGCTAGAGTACCATCATTTTTAGAAACAGATTTTGTGGTTTCAATAGTGGACTTTGTTTTCAATCTCAGCGATTTTCCAAAATTAATTGCCTTTGTAGAATTTGTAGATGGAATGAAAGGAACACCAGGAAATGCATTTGGTGATTTCTTAATTTTTTCAGCACCAATCTTCTAAAGAAAATTAATTCCATTTACATTACAGATCTACTACAAGGTATGAATATATATATTTACAACCTTAAATATTAGTTGACAGAAAACATTAAAGAAAATCATCATACAATTCATTTGAATGCTATATCTAATAACATAATACAAATACTTTTATTTGATTGATTTATGCAGATTTTTATATTTAATTTTAGATCAAATGCTTTAGGAAATATATATAAATAAAAAAAATAAATAAAGAATTCATATTCATTTGTTCATTCCTTCTAGTGAGAAAAATATAAAAGTATACTATTGCTGTGGCAAACAATGAAATAATGAAAAAACACAATTGTACACATACCAAGATTATATAAACTTTTGAAAGTACAAAATTTCAAAATATTTAAAATGAGAAGATAATTTCACTCTAAAATACTCTTACTTGCATTAAAATATAACTTTATACACTATGTATTAGAGAAAAATTTTTAGTCTCTTTCTTTCACAGACTACTTGTAAACAAATATACATTCCTCATTAATTAATTGTCTTAATAAATTTACATTAATTATAATTATCTGTTTTAAATTTATTTTCTTTAGTACATAATTCTTTTTAATTGTTCAACAAACACATGTATTTAAAATCTACCCCATTTTCCTTTTAAGTCATTTTTATTTTCTATCTATATAATACTATTTGCTTTAAATTAAATGTTATGAAATAAAAAGTAATAAGTATAAGTTCTGAATTATGAATGAATGACAATCACTTTTCATCAAAAGACTCCTGAAAACTCCAACTTAATTTAATATATTATTAATATAGTGGTGCAGAATGACTTTAATAATAATACCAGAGAAACGGACTTTATTCTGATATAATTAGATTTTATAATTAAACTTCATAATAAAGAATATGAAAACATGTAGTAAGTCTTAAATAGAAAACAAAAATAATATAGTGCACATCTTCACTCCAACTTAAAAAATAACTCTTAATCTTTAATTAAGCAAAAAATAATTAAATGGATATATCATTTAATTATTTTCAGAAAATATGAAATTAATGACACAGAAATATTTTAAACTTGCATAATAAGTTAGCTAAAAGTAATTTAAAAAATTTATGGTCACTAAATATTAAATTTTATAAAATGATTAGATTGCAAAAGAAAGAAATTAGTTTTATAAGGATATCAAGATCATTTAAACTTTTGTTTCTTTAAGTATTGATATTCTAAGAGTCGCTTTTTAATGAAATAAAATGTATCATATACGATATTAATAAAATTATTTTTTCCTAATCAAGATATGGGAATAAAACAAAATGAGTAAAATAATTTAAAGAATAATTACAGTATGCAATCTACAAAAATAATTTTAATTCCATATATATAACAATTTAATGTAGAAGTATAAGAATATATAATACCTTCAGATTATTTGATTTATTTGGGTAATGATACTTGAGCTGCTCTTTGTGTTTCTTAGCTGAAGTTTGAGCTTTTCTTTTTTGATAATCATCTATAGACTCCATTTTATCAAACTGATGCTGATGAAGTTTATTAAAATCTATATAACATAATTAATTATTTATATAAAATAATTAAATAAAACATTAAACAAACATCCCAACAATTTAACTGATAACATTTTTATATTTAAATACAGAATAAAATGTGTTTATATATTTTATGTATAAAATATAATGTTAACTTAAATATTTAATTACAAAAATTTTAAAATATAAGAAATAAATTTTTAATTTTTAAACAATTCTTGTCAGTACTTCAATTCAGATAGAAAACTTGCCAAGCAAACATGTTATTTGATAAATCAATCAAGCTTGTATGAAAAAACAAAATAACCATATTATTTTTGCATATCTTTTAGAGTTTATTTCCTATTAATTTACATTGACTTCTGATATATATTTTGAACTAAAATAACATCTTAAGAATGAAAGTTAGAAACTGGGTTAGTAAAAAACAGAAACAATAAAATATAGTTCAAACATTGTTACCAGATGTACAAACATTCTAATTTTAAAAATCTGCCTATATTTTTAAGAAATTAATTTAACTGTCTTGTTAATGTAAATGGTTTGTCTACAGTTTTTAGATGCTTTTATTTATTTATGTATTCATTCCTCAAAAATATTCTTTTCCTCAATTAATTTAACACAAAATAATTTTGATAATATTTAGAAAAATAATAAAATTTAGAATAAAAGAAATTCACTTGTAATTTCTGATCTGATAATACAAAAACGTAATCTCCTATGTAATTAATTAATGCAATAAATTTACATTAAAGGAGGTCAAGAGAGAGACACTGCGACCAAAGATTTTTACTATACCTAACTATTCAGAAAAGCTTTGGTGCTAAAATAAAATTCAGTAGGTACTTGACAAAGATTCATAAAGTTCTGAAGGTTTAATTAGGTGACAAAGTATTCATTCTGTATCCAAAGAAAATATAAATACAGCGTTAAGTTTAAAGTTTTATCAAACTTCACAAATTTTTGTTATTCTATGTATGAAGTGAGTCAATGTATGGAATTCAATACTGTGAAAATTTGGGAATGTGTCTGATAATAGAAATGAAAGAGAATTGTGAAATATTCAAGTGTTGCATATTATAAGACTCTTGAATTCTTATTTTGATCTTCAATATGTACAAACCACATAAGTTGTCATAAACAGAGTATTTATCCTATTCGCAAAGATTCATAAGAAAAAGTAAAAGTATCATTAAATTGAGATGTCAAATTACTATAGCTGCTACACAATAAATTAATATTGGCACACTTAATAATAAAAAGAAAAGGGAGAAAATGTTTAATATGTTATAAAACTTTATTATTTAAAATTACTTAAATTTCAAAAAAAATTTAAATATAATAAGAAGACTGTTCTAACAAATATAGTATCTACCATTGAGAAAAAAATACATTATAATTCTGTTTAAGCCAATATTATTTAATAATATGAATCATTGGAAATAAACATTTTTATCAATTTTATTCACTTAAAAATTTCTAAATTATTTTTAAATTAAATTGATTACATATACCTTGACCTCAAATTCCCCTGATTGTTATAAACTAGATCTAAATTCACCAAAATATAAAAAACAATATCTAATAAAATATTTAATAATTGATAGGTAAAAAACTAAAAATAATAACAATTTACACTTTAGGTTGAACAAAGTTTTCATCTTTAAATTATAAAAAAATAATATTTATTTATCCATACCATCTTTAAAAATGTATCCTTTGTGTTCTTAATTAAATTCATAAAAATTTTTAATAATTTAATAACAAAAGGTGAATATCTTACAATGTATTCAAATATCAGATATTTTATCTTTTTTGTATGTTTATGAATGATACTTTATTTTATTATTAATAAACAATCATATATCTTATTCTAACTAGGGAATGATTAATTTAAGTGTTGCATATTATAAGATATACAAAAATCCTTGGAATAAAAAAAATATAATGAAATCAGCTAATAATTAGTCATTTGCATAATAAAGACACAGGAATTATATTTTGCAAATTCAATGAACCAAAGGATTTATTTTTTAGTTATCATTCCATTTTATGTATAACCAATAAGTACCATTTGACAAATATTTTAAATTATTAATATTTCATGAATAAATTTTTCAATTAGAAAACTGGCAAATTTGGTGAGCATAATATGTATATTTCAAACTCAACAAAATATGATGGATACTTTGTTGATAAAGGGTTTATAAAATAAAAAAGAAGTTTAAATGTAACGTACTTGGTGTTTTCTTTGAGCTTAACGATAATCCTGAAGGTACAGGAGTTTTTACACCAAATCCTGAGATAAAAAATAAAAACAATTTTCACATAAAGAAACAAAGCAATATATGATTTTGAGTTCTATCAAAATAGTGTTAATGACAATTATACTAAGATAAAAATTTTGTAATAATCTTGAATAAAAACAATAAATTATTCTGAAATTGAAAAGAAAAAAATTTTTTAGTTAAAAATTTATACAAGTCATTATAATGATTTTAATTTACTATTATATAATTTATTTTCTACAGATTCATAGTAAACTTAATTACTCAATTCAAAACTATAAAAATTCATCAAATACTTAATCCCAGGAAAAAAAATACAAGAGTAATTGAAACATACATTTATTTTAAAATATAATGAAGAATCAATCATTCCTGCTTAATATCTAATAATACAGTAGTGTTCCGGTTATCAGCTACAACAGGCCATCAAAAAGGTGAATAAGCAATAGAAAAGGCTATATTAATGAAAAAATAAAAAACACTAATTTACCCATCAGTTTAATGCCATAGATTTGTATACAGAAATTTTAAGTGGGAAAGTTTTGGATGAGGTGAAAAAATGATCTTCATTTGCTTTCCTGATGTCTCTAGCTTCTATGCTGCCAAGTTTCACCATCTCAAGACCATCAAAATGTTGACAACTATGGCTGATAAAATGATCTTTGGTGCTCAGCACATACACTGGTTGCTTCAAAATTTTTAATCCTTTCTTTGTGAGCTCTTTGGAGTTCAAAAGTCTCAAGATCTTCACTACTAAAAAGTGTCCTGATTTCTTTGTCAATAATTTCCAACTAGTCATTTTCTAAAAGCCATTTTCCTGCTACACCAAAGATGCCACCTCACATCCTGGGATATATCTTATTAAGAGGAAAACATTTTTCTAAGTTTCATCAATTTGCTTTCAGTGGATTTTCTGTCATAACTCAACAGCTTATTCTAAATGTATGAGATCTCACCAGTTTCCTCATAATAATTCTTTTCATTTTTATAGCAATTTTGAAAATTTTAAAGAACACTATTCTTGTAATTCTAATCGTTTTTGCTTTCCACTCTCCAACAATGTGACGGCCAACATCATAATCATCAACATTTTTATGCAATGTTTCCCATTTATGCAATCTTTAATGAGTCAACATAGTCATCTTATATTGATAAAACAATTTTCTTTAAACTTATATAATAATGACTGTTAATAAGACTAAAAAAACACATCATACTGAAAAACTTACTGTGTACAAGTAACCTTATTGAGCACTGAAGAAACAATAGCAAAACTGTACAAACAACTGACAGAAATTGGTAAGGAATTCCAATGGTAATTGTACATTCATAGACACTAAGACATCACATACATACACTGTTGCTTGCAAGTTGCTGGCAGACTATTTTCTAACAATATTTGTTGCATTATTCAATTAAATAAAAATATAAATGCCACTGGTATGGCAAATAGTTGAAGTGCAGGTAACTGATATTCCCCTGTATTAAATATGGTATTAAAAATATTATTTATGGAAAATTGTTAGTCATATTTATCATTAAATATAAAAATACATTTTTATTTTACCATGGGTACTGATAAAACATGGGAATCAACATGGGGGATCAATATGGGAATTCTGAGGATCCAAAACACAGCAATCTAACATATCAATTGTGCAAGTCCAGATCAAAATGTTGGCTAAGTCAGCCAAAAACAGGGACAAAGTTTCCTAAACAAAATTGAAGCTAGTTCATTATGAAGCCTAAAAATGATCTAGCAACAATTACAGCATTACAACAACTTAGAATGTAAATAGGCACCTCTCTTCTTCCGTTTTAAATAAAAAGGATTTTACACATTATCCATAATATAGCAATACGTGTAAAAACTATAAATTTCAAGGAGACTAATTATAGTTTTATATCTGAAACAATTAAAGTTGAAAATAATCTTGATTTTAGGCATACTGGAATAAGCAAGAAGACTTTTCTCATCACTGACACTATGAGTAACTTCAGAAAATTTTCTTCCTAGAAAGTTAACTTTAAAGGGACTGAGTAAACCTGGCTTCAGAATTGACACAAAGTGATTTGTGTCCAATAAAACCTTCCAACACCTTATTTAACATCAGCAATTTCATTACCTGTGAATCTTGTATTTAAATAATTGCAAGGAGAATTTTGTCATTAACGGCAGTTAGTCTGTAAACAAATTTTTGGCAATCATAAATTTAGACTGAAATCGACAGGAATCTAAAGTTTAAAGATTCTTGGCTATCTGAGAAACTCTAAGCACATTTGTTAAATTTCTAGTGAGGTATTAAGGAATGCAGGCAGAGATCATGAATATCTCTACCTGGAAAACAAATATATCTGGTGAATAAGAATATCTAACATTATCATTTCATTAATAAACATCATCTATTTTACCATTTTACCTCTATTTTTGGAATCGCCAATAAAGCACACAATTCTATCTTCCTTGATAAATCCAATAAGGCCTTTTTTGAGGGAAGAAATATCTTGGAAAAATTTGTGAAAGTAATATAACAAATATAAAAAAGTATTGATATATATCAGTTTTGATTAGTTGAAGTCACACAATCAAGATAAATTTTACAATACCACAATAGGTTAATTCTAATTGCATTACACTTTCTATAGAGTCCTAAAACAGCACGGACTTAATGCAATCAGAAAGAAGAAAAATTGACAATACAAAACAGTTCTCATCTCCCCATACTCCTCCATTAGTAATACCAGTAAAAGCTTTGTTTTTAAATATCTAACTGATTTCATTCAATCACATTAGTACAGCATAAATAATTCTGGCACCTGTCCAGCTTTTAAAAATGACTTTGGATTGAAGTTCTGCCAAAAGAATTTCTGTATATTCTAAGACATTTTTGGTCTTTTTTATCATTGAATCAAGATGCTATTTTAAATTATGCTAGAAACCTGGGAAGATTCCAAAGGAATTTGAATTCATCAGAAAATGGAATTCTTTTATTGAAGGTATTAGACACTTGGAGCTTTATAAGAATTCTTCATTTGATAAACAGGACAAAGTTTTGCTTGCATTTAATGGATTGGAGTTATACTGTTCAGCACATTTGAAAGCAGTTTGAAGATTATTTTAAAAAACACTTAGTTCTTTATCTGCAATAACTTTTAAGTCAACTGTAAAATCAATATTATAGTACCTCAAAAAGTTTAATTCGAAGGCAAAGCTATAGCAGTGTGGTTCCATGGTCATGATGATGACACTCTTCCAAGTGAACTTTTAACTGAGAATTTTAATAATCTCACAAAGAAGAATACTTCATATCACTCCATACTTGACTTTCAAGTGGATTCATCTATGATGAAACTGAATTCACTCCATGAAGCTTTAGAAAAATGTGCTAATATATTATTATTATACAACATATGATTCCTTCCATATCTAAAGAGGGACAAATTATAAACTTATTTTGAATTGTGGGGGGGGGGGGAATTCAAACTTGTTTACTATATAGTATAGGGCAGTTTCTGCAGATTTTCTCATTTGGTAAGCATACTGATGTTGATGAGGTTAAAGTTAACAAGCGTCATATCATTAATAAAATGATAAAACTTTTCAAAAGCAAAGAGGATTTGGTATATTTTCTCTAGCATTGTTTAGTTTAAAAACTAACCTCATTTACAAGCAAGTACCAGAAACATAGCCAATAGCTGTCTAGACCTTGGAAATCAGGCATAGAATAAATGTTGAGGAGTTTATTCCATTTTGAAGGAATGCTGCAATATTATCTATTCCAGAAGTTTTAAAAGGGTCAAAAGAATTAATTATCCAATTGATGATTCACAATGCATTTAAACAATTTCTTATTGTATGTCTTTTATTAGTGAACCACAGGTAAGGACTGTTACTATTCAGAAGAAGTATATCCTAAAGATTTTAACTTGGCAGTTTTATTTTCATATCAACATTGCAAAATATTTTTTTATTAATTTAGAAATGCAATACAATAATATGTTTAAATATTTAGCAACTTGCACTTGATATAAAACAAATGTTTTTCATGTGATTTTGCAAAATGTGTAAATTGCATAAAATGCTGTACAGACTTAAGAATGTTAAGAGTTAAATTTTATCTAGTCTTATTATAAACCATAGCTTTAATAAAATTTTTGCACTTTGATAGAAAGATACACTGCATGCCTAAAATTGTTTGGCTTCCTATGATAAACTGAATGCAAATTACAATATTCATAAATATATAAAAAAAGAATTTTTATTTGTTTGTAAATAATGTAATTGTAACATAAAAATATATACCCTATAAAAACTTATTTTTCATCACCGAACAATTTAGAATCTAAGAAAATAGACATATTGATATTTAAATTTAAATCGACATTTAGGCACTTTCTTTCTATCCATCTGTTTGTATGTATGTACGTACACACACACACACACATATATATACATAAATGATAAAAGTGATTAATCTAGTGATTTTGTATAGTAACTAGTAATTATTAATAACCACTAATGTGCTTGGCTAAATTATATATATATATATATATATATATATATATATATATATATATATATAAAACTAAATTTTATGAGTCACTTTTTGATGTATCTACATCTGATCATGTTCTCAAAGTTTCCCTGTGTCACTAATATTAACAGAAGAAAATTAAGGTTAGAAACTTTCAACATCTTTTTAGTCTGTGATTCTAAACTTACTTTAGCACATTATCACATTTTCTGACTTGTTTTTGCCTATTTAAAATAATTGTTTGGTTAAAAGGATCACTTAATCATTCTCATGCTAAATCCCAAAATTAACTGCAGATAAATACTCATTTAGCAATGGATTATTAATTTTCACATTAAAAAGAACCATTTTATATTGTTGGTTTTCATTAAAAATGTAAACTGTTTCAATTAAAGTCTGAATAACTTAGGTTCTAAGATATATGATAAATGTTTACGATGCCTTTAAATGCAGACTTGGAAAAGACATTTTCAAGTCTACATTTAAAGGCATCGCAAACATTGCTTCATAAGGAGTATGTTATTAAAAATAAGACTGGTGATTATGCATAGTTACTTAGAATTAATAATAACCACCACTAAACTTGACAAATACGACAAATTATTAAATATTTGTGGGTGGGTTTGTAAAATCTGCAAATAATGGGGAATCCAATAAAATGCCATGAGTTTTCCAAAATTCATTAAGTTTCCTAAGCTGCATGGCAGATATCATGATGTCATGAAGTGCGCCATTGCTAAGCAAAACATTAGACTGTTATTAACAGTCTTTGTTGAAGTCAGATGCTAGTGATTTCAATATGTATGTGTGTGTGTGTGTGTGTATATATATATATAGCATTTTAAACATTACTACAGAGTTTTTTGCCATAATTTAGGCTACACATTTATCAATATAGCTTAGTTACAGAAACACAACGTAAAAGAATTTTAAAAAGTACAAAAATGTTACAAGTAAAGCATATGATTTGCTTAAACTTGAAAGTTATCAAAAGAAGTCCCAAGAAAGGACTTGTCAGGACAACGAACTTCAGAGATGAACCAGATTTGAGTAGATTTAATTAACATGCAGTAGTGCAACCAGATAATGATTTCAAAAATTTATATTTGAATATTAACGCTACTTGATGAAATTTTTATAGTTGCACTCTTAAAAAGGAAATGTGCAGAAAAATTTGCATATCATTTAATTGAAATATTTTCTATATTTGTGACACCCATTGTACTTCAAATCGGTAATGGATTACAGATAAAGTTTGTACAAAGTGGTTGGATTTGAAACAGTTTGCAGTTGGAAAGAAAACTAGTAAATGGTCTAAAGGATTATGTTTTGTACAACATGGGGCATGGGCATTTCGTGAAGGTATCATACATACACCTTACGAAGCATTGTTTAGAATACTTTTAAAAGCCTTTCCCAAATGAATCTATAAAATATTTAGAACCAAAAAAGAACTTCAAGAATCAGTAGAAATTGTCAATAACATTTATAATATCAACAGTGGAACAGAAGATGATTCTAATGTGAAGGTTTATGATTCTTTGCTAAATAAATGACTATTTACATATGATTAATTTTGTGATTCAGAATGAGAATAATGATTGGAATCATCTTAACCAGATGGGTACTTTAATTAGACAAGAAAAAGATAGGGCACTTAAAATTTTTAACTGAAATATTATTGTAAATCATCATGTTCTTTAAATTCCTTAGAATGAAATGCTTAATATTACTTGAAAATATTTATAATTTTGAATTTAGTTATCATGTTTACAAAATAATTGCAATTTATGACATTCCTTATTATGATTGGGGAATTTTATATAATAACTGGAATAAATGTGATAAATATCCAATAATTTATCAAACTTACCAAGTTTAGTGGGATTATGAATAATCCCCATTATTATACACAATCACTAAATCAATCATTTTTACTGAAACATATAATTTAAGAAAATATTTAGAAAATAGAAAATTATGTATTCATAAAATGAGAATACTCACTTGGGGAAGTTCTTTGTGAGAATAAAGAAGCATGCATTGGAGTTAACTGTTTTCTCTTAATGGATGCTATAACATCATATTTTCATTAGTTTTAAAAAAAAAAATTTTAATATTCATATGTATGTACATATAGCTTTATAAAAAAGAATTTCAAAAAATATTTACATGTAGCAATAGTTTTCTTGACTGAATGTGGTTCAGTTAAAACTGCCTCCTTTTCAGTTGGTTTAGAAACTACAATTTAAAAATGAATTTATGCATAAAAATGGGGTAAGATAATTAATAGTTACATAAAAAATAATATAACTTAAAAGTGATAATAGAAGAAATCTATTTTACAGAAAAAAATAACTTTGAAACTTTATTTTAAGGTATGCAAAGATAACACACACAAATTAAACTTCATACTTAAAAATAGTTAACAACTAAATATAAATAACAAAATTTTGGTAAAAATCAGAGGTGATTAAAGTGATTGGTATAATTAGAGAATGTTATTAGTATTAAAATTAATGAAAAGTCAATGCAGAGCATTAGGAATATAAATATTTTATAATTTTTGCTTCCAACTTTAATCTAAAAATTATTTTAGTAAATAGCATATTTTTAAATACTTATTCACATATATTTTTTTAATTTTATGCCTTACAATAGAAGTTATATTTAAGAAAACTAATAAATGTTACATAGAGAATTAAGACCCAACACTCTGAAACTTCAAAAAGAAATACTGTGAGCTTTTTTTCTTGTTATATCCCATTGTAATTCACTCTACATATTATGACAGCAAAATTGAAGCTATTTACATTGCATTAAAATAGCTTGTATGTACTGCAGTCTTATTTCCATCAACCAGTTATCTTGGCTGACTCCATATCAACTCTCCCTTTTATTGCAAATGGACGATATACAGATATTTGCATTTTGCAATGAGAGATTTGGCAAGGTTAAATAAAATCTGTTTCCTTCCATTGTATCCCAGCTCATTATGAGATTTCTGGAAATGATGCTGCTGACTTTTTGGTGAAGAAAGATGCATGGGTGCTTCAAAGACTTTGAACAGCCTTTCTTTCAATTCCGTAAAATTACTGTTTAAGAGAAGACATGCTGTGAGAATAAAACAGAAAACATTGTATGATTCTGCCAGTAAGCTTTGAGCTTACTGATCAAAAGATTAGAGGCTATTTCTGATTTCCCTAGAAATGAAAGTGTGTCCTTTTCTGTACAATTATTATAATACCCATACATACATTGAGCATATAAATTATGAAATTTCTCACCTAATTCCTTAGATTTCTTTGATGAAAATGATTTCAATGGTTTTGCATCTGCATTGTCATCATTGTCTAAAATTTAAATAAATGTTTGATAAAAACAATAAATATCCAATATATAATACAAATAAACTATGAAATTTCTCACCTAATGCCTTAGCTTTCTTAGATGAAAGTGATGAGGATAATGGTGTTACAACTTTACTCCCTTCATTAGCTATAATTTAGTAAAATAAATGTTTTATAAAATAAAGATAAATAAAAATAAATACAGAGCATAAGCAAATTATGCAATTTCTTACCTAATGCCTTAGCCTTCTTAGATGAAGATGATGAGGTTAATGGTGTTGCATCTGTTTTGCTTTCATTAACTATAATTTAAAGTGAAAATAAATATTTTATAAAAACAAAACTTTCTTACATGAAAGTGATGAGGTCAATGGTGTTACAACTATACAGTCTACATTAGCTATAATTTAGTAAAATAAATAGTTTATGTAAACAAAACAAAAACTCAATAAGTACATAGCATAAGCAAATTATGAAATTTCTTACCCAATGCCTTAGCTTTCTTAGATGAAGATAATGAGGCCAATGGTGTTATATCTGTTTTGCTTTCATTAACTATAATTTAAAGTGAAAATAAATATTTTATAAAAACAAAACTTTCTTACATGAAAGTGATGAGGTCAATGGTGTTACAACTATACAGTCTACATTAGCTATAATTTAGTAAAATAAATAGTTTATGTAAATAAAACAAAAACTCAATAAGTACATAGCATAAGCAAATTATGAAATTTCTTACCTAATGCCTTAGCTTTCTTAGATGAAGATAATGAGGACAATGGTGTCATATCTGTTTTGTCTTTAGCTATAATTTAAAGCAAAAATAAATGTTAAAACAAAAAGAAATATAAAAAAAATAAATATTTAATATGTAACACAAGTCAGTCATGAAATTTCTCACCTAACAGCTTAAATTTTTTAGATGAAAGTGGTGATGGCAGTGGTGTCACAACAGCTTCATTTTTATTTATAGTTGAAAATAACTTTTTTTTAAATAATGACTACAATTTAATAGAATACTAAGCATAATAAGCATTTACGCTTAATTTTTTTTTATCAAAATTTTAATCATTAACGTCAATGTTTACTTTTAAAATCAAATAATAAATATAATAGGGAATTATTTTAACATAAATTTATTAATAAATACATTTTTTAAAACTTAAAATAGAAAATTAATCATAAGTTTTTGTACAAGCAAACAATAAAATAATATTAATCGATCATTCTAATTGCAAACTTAAAAATAAAAAATTCCTATAAATATTATGGAAAAATTCTTAATATTAAACGTTATTTCTACATTACAGGCCAACATTAAAGCTAGCTATTTTAATAATTAAGTTTCAGTTAATCAATTTGTTATTTTCTCCAAAGTAATGCAAAAATTAGTTTAAAAACGAAATAATAAAAACAAATTCAAATAGAAATTTAGATGCACAAATTTATCTATTTATGTAAAAGTCAACTCTTAGTTCCAAATAAAAATGTCAGTAAATAAATTAAGTTTAAAATTATACACCAATAATTTAAAATAAATACACTATAAATTCCAAAAGAAATGCATAAATTATTTTAAAATAAAATTATATGCTATATGCCATTTACTGGTGCAACCTTTCACATGTGTATTTAAAAATTTATAAATAATCTACAATGTTATGTTAATAAAATAGCTAGAAAGTGCACAAAAGTGGTGAAAATATCATAAGGCCAAGTTATAACTTGCTGAAGTAATTCCTTAAATAAAGAGATTGTTCAGGAAGGTGCATGTGAAGACAGATTTTTAACTATTTAAATTCTAATTTTGATTGGATTTGCTAAATTCATTTTAATTCAGATGGAGAAAAGTAATGTCTTGTAAACTACATGATTTATTTTCCTGTAAATACTTTTATGAATATAAAGCTTTTCCATTCAGTTCAATATCTTATTGGTATGATATTTTCATAACATGATAGAAATATTATGCAGATATTTTATAAGTAAATAAAAGAATATCAGTAAACATATTTCAAACATTTCTCAGATATATATTTTTCAATTTTATGAATAGATAGCATGTATGAAGACAAGGATCAAAATTTTGCAACAGCTATGCTAATGGCAATGACATTTGCAACTTAACTTTGTGCACATTAAAGCAGATAAATTTTTAATTATTTTTAAATGTGTTTAAATTTATGATTTTTTTATGCTTAAACTTTTTTTTTACTTTTTGGAACTTTCATCATTTTTTTTTAATTAAGTAGTTTCGTAATTTCAGAGCCTGTAAATTATTAACATGATATTAAATTAAGGAATTACTTCAAATTTAAATACTTACTTAGAATCAAGTGGTTTTAAGAAGTAAAGATAATATGATTTGTATTCATTTCTTCAAAATATAAATAAGAAATTAATAATTAAATTAAGTAATATTTTAAAGCAAATTGAAAATCTTCAATATTGATTCACTAAATTGATCATCTCTCTCATTAATTAAGGAAAATTCACTGTGTGTGAGCTTTGTTACATAAAATAATTATAAAAGTGAAATCCACTTAATAGGATTTAATGTAAACATTTATATTACATCCTTAATTTAAATAATTCAGAAATTATTATACTAAGCAGAAATAAAAAAATAATAAAATACTTGAAGAAGGTTCCTGTGCTTCTTCTTCTAATTGTTGCAAAATTAGCTTTGGTTTGGGAGTTGATTTAAAATCTGGTGAAGTGCACAATTCTTCACGAACAGCTGAATAAAGAATTATTTTAAGAGAAATGGAATCAGTTGTGACATAACCATCACAAATTAAATTCAAACTAAAAACAATATTCTAAATCCTTTTCTGTCAGAGAATGGTTTTTATCTCATACCTGCTGAACTCAATCTTGTACTTCTTCTCCGAGATAATGGCATGGGTGTGGAAGGCCGTCTTACTTTTTTGTCTAAGAAAACATTTTAAGAAATATTCAGTTTTGAATTTACATATGTCATAATAATTGAATAAATTACACAACTTTTAACTGAAGATTTAAAAAATAAAATTTATGATAAAAAAAATATAATTCAGGAGTATAGGTTATATGAAACAGTATTAATAATTCAGAAAATCAAGTTACTTACTACAGAGATTAGTAGAATCATTACACTCTGAAACATCAAGATTCAAGCAACCAACAACAGAATCATTATCTTGATTTTTAAAAGATACATGCTTCTTAGATGATGACAGTCTAGTTGGCATGGGAGTCTTAGGCCTATCTTTTACACTATTAAATTGAGGCGTTGCTGAGCTAAGCCTAGAGCTCTTCCTCAGAGGCGTCACAAAACTGACTTTTCGAGATCTTTGAGACTTCTTCTCTGATCCTCGGCTCAAAGTAATATTAAGGCTTTCATCACGAACTGGTTTCTTCAATTCAGGAGATGCAGATACCATAACCAAAGAATCATTTAAGAGCTATAATAAAAATAATAATGTAAAGAAACCCATGTAATATAGTATCTCTAAAAATCTTAAATCAAAAAACAGAATAATCAGGTTTAGAGAAAATAATAAAACACTTCAAATAAAGTATTTAATACAGTTGAAAATTCTTTATCATTTTCTAGTTAGAAAAGTCAAAAAGAATTGTAATATCTAACGACATTATCTTTAAAACTAAATAAATTTTAGTCACTAAATTAACAGAATAAATTAAATTTTGAAATTAATGAATTTTATTTTCATGAAAATATAAATTTTAAAAGAAAATTACATTTGGCATCAGTTAATTTCTACTCAAAAATACTTATTTTCATTTGTTATATTCAAATTAAATCAGAATTTTTACTAATTTTTTTTAAGAAATTTTCAGACAAAATATTAAACTTGATTGGTTACGTATTTAACAAAAAATCATGCCAAGTTTTAAAATTTTTAAATGAATAATTTATGATTAAATATCAAATGAAATAATGATAATTAAAAATAGATAATCCTGAAAGAACAAGGCTTGACTTGGGAGTTTTTAATAACTTAAAACTGAACAAAACATTTCTAAGATATTTAATAATTTGTACACTTGAAAAATCTATTTTATTATCTTATTTGTTAAGTTTTTACAAAGCAATTTTTTCCTCTCAAGCAAACTCACTGCTGCATAAAATATATTATGTGCATAGTTTCCTTAAAAATTACTGTATAAATTATATACTGGCTTACACATACTTGACAATCTTCCAAAACATAAAATCAAATTGTAAATATAATAAAATAGATACCACCTTTTCGAAAAGTTTCAATTTTTTTATATTTTTTCAGAATTTAATAAGTTATAACACAAGTAAAGATTTAATTTGAAACTAAATAATTTTTATGGTGGAGAACATTCTTACTCTTCATTTTTGAAAATTCAAATAATCAAATACATAATTTAAAAAATCCAAAAATAATCTGAAAGTCTTAAATATTTAAGGAAAACCAAAACAACAGATACAAAATATCATAAATGATGATAACTGCATAGTGCTTAAATTAGAAGTCCCCAATATAAAGAGTAATAGTTAATACTATATAAAAAAAACTTTTATATAATTTGCCTTCATTTCTGGAAAATAAATTTGATTTAATGGATAACAAAGAGTATGATAATGATTATTTAACATAAAATATTTAGAGATTGGAAAATAAAATTCAACAGCAAAAAATATTCTTTATATGGATTTTCACTTCCAGCACACACATATTGTTAATGTTATTAAACAATATGTGTGTGCTGAACAATATGTAATTTTTGATAAGTGTAATGTATTTATAAAGAATTTAAAAAATGCAATAAAATATAAAATTTTTTGATTTGCAAACAAATTTTATCATTCTTTTGCTGAACTATTTTATCAATTGTTTGTTTAAGCAGTTTATACTAAAATAAAAACATATATTCGCTGTATTCAAATTTTTAATCTTATATTCTTCTATAATAAACAGCTTATTTGCTCTAAGTTTATTGATAAAAATTTAATCATAACTAAACAGAATGAACATAAAGTTTATATTTAACTTAAAATAAATTTCTAAAAAAATATATAGCACACTGAGTGTGTGAATCACTTTATATACACAAGTTACCACTTAAAAAAATTAACAAAACTGCCTTTTTTCTTTTAGATTAACTGTAATTTTTAGCAGACTCAAAATTTTATAATTATACTTTGTTATACTATTTACAGACAATTTGTATCTAATAATTTATGTTTATGTGTTTATAATTTATCAGTGTAGTTAGAGATAGTTTTGATGTGAAAAAACTATTTGAGTGAAAAAGTATTTCATTTCCTTCCGGCACCGTCAAATTCTAATTTCTTTTTAAAGAAACTTAGTAAATTTTGAAATAACTTTGATAACTGTGCTTTAAGTTTTGAATTTGCTAATATTTGATAGTGCTGACACCCTCAATTTCTACATTTAACACACTGTCCAATCATAAATAAAAACATCCATAGCACTGAAAGAACCTTCAACAAAATACTTTGAAAATGCAGTTATAGCAGGTTTTGTTAAAATTGAATTCCATGTATAAAGTTTTAACAATCTTAAGTTATTTAAAAGACATGCAAACTCCAATTTAAATCAATTCTGTATATTCCTTATATATAATTTAATATCCATTTTAAATATTATTTTATCTAGTCTATAATTTCCAACTTCCTTAACTCAATATTTTAATTATTTAGAGGACATAGGAGTTGAGATAAATTCCTAAACCTGGTAATTTGTATTGTCTTTTCTATATTTTGGATCTAATGCAAAAGTAAATCAAACATTTATCACCAAGTGTAAAGTTTTCCGTCAAATATAGTTATCCTACGCTGTTCAGAAAAATTTATATAATAATTTTATCCACAAATTGTGTTTTAACTGTATCCTAGGAGCTAGTACAACAATATATGAGATAACTGTTATAGAACGTATTCTTGCAATTTTATGTAACCTGATTTGAGCATGAGGAAAATTTGTTTGGAGTTTTAAAAATCCTTAATGCAATTTTCATTTATAGTTGAAATTTAAGCGTTTGAAGCTGTTTCATTTTGAAAATGTAACAAACTAAAATTTTATTTTGTTTTGAAATATATCTAATTAAAATTTAAGTGTTTAAAGTTATATTTTGTTTTGAAAGTACGTCAAATTAAAAAGTTTGAATTTTAGTATAGGTGTGTAGAAATAAAAAGGTATGGATAAAGATAAATTGAATTCACATTTTTTAATACATCTAGAAGTTATGATTAGAATGCGTTTACTTTATGGGTAATCTGATTAAAATTAATATTTATGTAATGATTTGCCTATTTATTGTGCAGAAATATTTCACATGTATTTGGGTTTACCAAGAATTGCAATGTTTAAACTAAGTTTCCTAAAAATGTATGTTTAGAAATATAATTATTAACTAGTTTTTTCCTAAGAATGTATTTTATGTTGATTTAGCTTTACTGCCCAACAATTTCTTATGCTAGATAGCATTTATACTGATGATTTTCATCAGTTAACTAAAATCTATTAATAAAGTCTGCCCAGTTAACATCAGTTTTTATAAAATTTACATCATTAATTTAGCATTATTGCCCAATTGTCTTCTGCTCTAGACTGTATCATATTTATCCTATATTTATTTTGGTATAAATCAATTGAGTAATTAATTTTATACAAATACATAATACTTCTATAGTAAGTAATTATAATAAAATATTTAAATTTCTGATATTTAAAATAGAGCAAGATTGGAATGCTTAAAGATTGAGTTTGATCAAGAATTTGAAAACCATATATTACATGAGGTGTCATAATTTAGATTGGCAAGATATTTGCACCACTTGGTGTCAAAATTTGTAATTGCAACTATCTCGTATAGGCTTATAAGATTTTATTGGTTCATTTTTCTTAAATCTACGATATCATAGAAACAAATGTACCAATATGAATAAATTTATCATCATGTTGTTTTACAGGATCTTTAAAAAAGAAATTCTTTAAATCTAAAATTTCATTAATTTGTTAAAATGTTGTAAAATACCTATGTAAAAATTTAAAAGAAAGTTTATTTTGTGTTGACCAAATAATATCAAAATACTATTTTTAATTACAGATACTATTTTTTTTTCAGATATTAGATTTTTTTTAATATACTTTATGTATTTTTAATTATATCTCTCATTAAGTTGTTTCTTGATACGATAAAAAATACAACAAACTACCAATACAGCATTTATGAAAACTTTCACACACAGGAGCATCTATAAAAATCTATTTTTAAGGGTTCTAAGTAAATTAAGTTTTTTAGAAAATTCAGAAGTTGATTGAATGAAGTACATGCAAAAAATAAACTCTTTATTTTAGGAGACTTATTGATATCATAACAGACATTGCTGGCAAAAAAATTTTTAATTCTTTCATATAAAATCCAGAAGAAAAAATCTTTAAAACTAAACAATTTATGAACAATATTCCCTTTTATTTCAAAATATCTCTCTACAATCAAAAGATAATGTTTTCTTCATAGAGACGTTTTTGATCCATGCATGGTGACAAATAATGAAAAACAGCCCATTACAAATACCAGAACTCTTTTTCATTTAAAAGTCTTTTTATTTAAGCATATATATTTTTGAAGCTTATAAATTTTCTCATTTATTTTTTGTGATAAGTTTATAAACTTTTTCTGCATTTATTATACTTGTGATCAATATATTATATTCATCATCAAAATATTAACTATATCACTTATTATTTTATACCCAGTATCATTTTCAATTTTATTCATATTTAATGAAAAAATACATAATTTCATTTACTAAATAAAAATTCCTTTATATTTTCATGTGCGCACCATCAGTTTTTATATATGTTGCATAAGTTCTTCCTCTCTTTATTCTGAACAAACTAATTTATCATTAGCTAATGAGTACTCAATAATTCTTGGAGGTAAAACAAAAGAGTATTATCACTAAAAAATGCAACGATATTTTTTATGAGTACCTCAATCACACACAAGTCTAATAATTCATAGATTTCTTTGGGGAAAATCTATAATGTATACTTCACATGTTAATTTTAACTTTCATAAACACTATGTTACTTTGATATTATGATTCTTTGTCATTTTGAAAATTACTATTGAACTTTAACTTTTTTGAGCACAAAAAGAAAAATCAGGCTCTTAGGAGTTCTTATACCACTTATTAAGCAATGGTCTTTCATATCCTCTTTATGAATCTTTTAATGCCATTTTTCCTAACAGCATTATAAATTAAGATTGATTTTGTTATGAATTATAATGAATTCCAAGACTGTATTTCAACATTTCTAACTAAATCCATAGATGAAATAATATAAAATTCAGTAAAATCCTAGGAGTCTGTACAAATCTGGCATGATTTCCAGCTTTCATGACAAACATTATGGTTGTTTGTCAAACTACAGTATGACACTTTGCACAACATTGAGTTTTCGAAATCCCAATCAAACTGTAATATGTAATCTCGCCCTACTTTAGAATACAAACTCAAACTGTAATGTGTAATCTTGCACTACTTTAGAATTCAAATACAAAAATTTTGAGTATTTCATCATAATTACTACAGAAATAATACAAAACAAAAAATTAATTTCAGAAAAATTACATATTACAAAACAAATATAAAAGAACTTTTTAAATGTCAATATTACTATTGCTACTAGTTCAATAAAATATACATAATTTTTTTATTATTTTCTTTTAATGAATGAAAACAATGAAATCACTTTAAATAATACCAAGCAGATATTAACAACTGCAATAGAAATTTAAATTAATAATTATATTTATAAGAAAACTCAGATTTAATAAACCAGACAATAGCATACACCTTGAAAAAAGACCAGTTTATATGCAATCAAGAACAAAAGAAAACTGGGTATAAAATTAAATCAATAGCATAAATAATACATTGAAAAAAAAACTCTGATTTTAATTAACAAGGTAATGGTGCGCACCTTAAAAAGAATGTAAATAAATGTTATTTAGCATGGGTTACAACCAGACAATAAAGTTAAATCAATAACTTAAATAACACACATTTTTATGAAAACTCAGATATTAATTAATAGAGTCCACCTTAAAAAAAATACACGACAGCAAGTGTAGTCTATCCCCAAAGACAACTGGGCAATAAATCAAAATCAAGAACACAAGATACATTTTTATGAAAATTCAAATTTCTAATCAAGAATTCCCAGTAAACTTAAGTGCATATGTTAGATATTTCAAAACATACTTAATAAGTTTTATAAAATATTAAAACAGCAATTTTAATCGAATAACACTTAAAATAAAATACTCACCTAATCATGACTTGCAGAAGAATCGCTACCAAAGTTGAACAATATTCACACTCCAAATTTTAAAGCAAAAAACCCCAATTTAACTTATCAACACCCATATGCGACACTACACTCTCACAAATATGAAATTTCAAATGTTTGAATTTTATTCACTACAAAAATAAAACTTCATTTTTGTATCACAACTTCAAAAACAAAGGTTTTAAATGTAAAATAAGTTAAATACATAGTAAGAGCATTAAAGGGTTACTTTAACTCCAAATAAATTTTGCACATATCAGGTTACATCATAAAACCCCAAGAATTCATTCTGGTGCAGTTGGTAACAGGTTTGATGTATTCAGTACCTGTTTCTGATCATAAGATTTAGTCTAAAATTTTACTTTTCATCTTCAATAACAGACAAGTTTTTGGAATCTAATCAACCAGGAGAAAATGCATTGTAAAATACAACAGATGAAATAACCAATTTGATCACAATATTAATATATTTAATCACATGGTTTTACTTTAATGCAATTTTAAAAAACTCAAGGATTAAAAAATGCTACTAGCCAACTTTGTTTTTAATAAAATAAGATATTTACAACTAGATTTTAAAAAACTTTCAAAGAAAGGAAAGAGGAATACCAAGATCTACCAGATAGACAAAAATATCCAATATTTTAGATACTTTAAATTTTGTCCTTAAATATGTACAACTTGTTGTTTACCATAATTTAAGACTTGGCAGTAAATTTGAATAGCTTGTTGAAATTACTCTAATATATTTAAATTTTTTTAAATAACTTTAAAAAATACTCCATTTTACCTCACTTTTAATGAAATCAATTTGTAATGTAATTAATTTTGAGTCATGAGAATTTTTCTAGGAATTAATTGTTTAAGTTTCTAATTAAGAATATGGTGTTTTCCAAATTTTCTCTTTCCATAAATGTTAATTTCTTATTATTTAAAATAATTATATGTTGACTATTCTTCAAAAACATTTATTGATTATCATTGCATTTTGAAAACAAAATTCCTTCTAAAAAGGTTCTATATTTTACAATATAATACAATTGTAACCTTATTTCTCTAACTTCAAAAAGTTACATTTTTCATACATAAAAATGCAGTTACAATAAAACTTTAATCACAAAGATATAAAGAATTTAAATCAAAAATTTGTGTTTCGTTAAAACTTTACTGAAGTATTTATTTCCTTGACAAATCAAAGGACATTGATTGGAACTTTTTTTTATGTAATCTATAAGTCTCATATAAATAAAGATAAAACATGCCAATATAAAGCTGAGAGTACATGAGATTATTTTAATATTTTAATATAGTCATTATTTGTTTTACATTTTAATATACATTTTGAAAAATAAACACTGTAAAACTTACTTCAATGTTTTTCAAAGGACTTGTCACAGTATAAGTATCACGCCTTGGAGTTTCACTGGGAACTTCTTTATCTTTATCAAATAAATTTTCTTTGTTCTAAAATAAGACATTTACTTTAGACAAAAAAAAAATTGAACAGATAAATAATATAAAAATGGTAAAGAAATATTACCTTCTTGCATGAATTTATAATACTCCTTTCCAGAGTCACAAAACTGTCTTCATCCTTCTTGGTTTGTTCAAGAATTAATGCAATAAGATTATCAGCCTGGAAATAAGAAAATATTACTATCATTAAGAAATCGAAGTTTGAATTATTTTTTAAATTAGAATTTAATGAAAACTTATGGAATGATAATGATGCAATACTTCTTGAATAATTATTCTGTTTATCATTTCTTATGGTGCACATTTGGTATACTTTTCCATTTTGCTGGTGCAAGTGTTAATGTCACTACATGTTTTTATCAACTGAAACAAAAGTGTTCTGAGTTCAGCATAGGACAATGATTCAAATGGTTCATGTCCATTTCTTCTCATATGTTGCACAGAAGGCAAAGAGTACTTGATAGTATTTTTATACAATACAGATGTTTAACGAGATAATTGTAGCTAGTAGCAAAGGGGCAAATGACAACAGATCTGTCCCTTGTCAGAAGAACATTTGATATTTCATTAATCCATTTCTTGTCTTTGCCTGCTTTTTTCATGTTTTTCTAACAATCTTCTCAAAAAGATTTTTAATTAACTATTTGACAATGTAAAAATAATTGATTTATCAGATATTTGTACAATTTTGGTTACTTTCTTTGCCAGCTCTTATATTTCACTGGAGTTCACAGTGTGCTGATACTCACTGCAATGCAACCCCTTTATATTTTTAAATTAAATCACAGAGGGTCTGGTCAGAAAGGCAGCTCTGGAATCTGACAGAATAACAGCCTTTGAAAAACTTTCAAACTGATACTGGAGCTGAGATAGAGTTGTTTGAATAGCTGAGATATCTGTACCAAAGACTATTTTATACTTTCCAACCAGAGTATGAATGAGAAGAGCCTACAAAAGACAGCAGCATTCATACTGTCAGTCAACAAGGAACCATCTATTAACATGTGCAGCCATTTGTTTTCTAGTTACAATTCACTTCTAGGATACAGCTTTTAGAATTAAACATCTGCTTCTTTCTTAGATACCTCACTTGATAAGTTTAGTCAGACCACATACTTTCTTCCTTTAACAGGACTTTACGAGATTTCCATTTTCCTCTCTCAGTTCAATCCTAGTCATTCTTTCATTTCAAAAACTTTCTAATGAAAGCCATTTTAAGGTTCCAGGTAGATGATGACAAAAAACTATTTTACAAGGTTGGTTATTTAGATGGGTTTTGTGGCACAAGGTCCAAAAAGGACAAGCTGTGCCATATTCCACAAGGGAAAAACAATCTGGTAACCTTGCAATATTTTTCCACAATACTAGTGCCCTCATCTCAATAACAGATTTAATGCTTATGTGTGGAGTTGATATCAGAAGCACATCAATCAGAGTTGTATTAACAGCTTCTGTGATACGTCAAAGGGCTAGGTTATAAGGAATTGTTTCAAGGTATAAATAACCGGTTTACTTGTAGCCACCAGTTTGGAAGAGTAAGTGAAAAATGGCAAAACTACTTTGGCATTATGCACTGCTCTCAAATATATATATATATATATATATATAGAAAACGGATCAGATTTACTGGCATTTTTTTATGGGTGCCAAATTTGGCGAACATTTTAAAATTTTGTTAAGAGTGACCATACGGTAAATTTTTACCAATATATAATAAGTGTGCATATCTGTATACATAATACATGGTCACACACAGTGAAAAAGCTTAATTTTGTTAGAAAATTCTACTACTACCACAAAATAAATTAGAAGAAAACAAAAAATTTACATATATATATCATTTTTAAGAATACATATTTTGTTTGCTAAATTTAATTATTGAAAACTAAGTAATCACTAAAACAACAATAGAATCTTCTCATGAAAATGTATGAATTCATTCAGAATGACAAGTTTAACTATCAAATTGAAATGATATTCTTGGCAGATCTATACTTTAAGTTGCTTTTCATTTCTTGCCCAGGTTAAGTGATGTCGAATATGATACAATTTGCACAATAGTCTTTTCAGTATCATTTTGTTTCTTCAAATATGCACAAAAACACATTTGGTGACAAAAAATCTCTAATTTTTTGCTAAGGGATGCCCTTATAATTTTTAGCACATTTTTCCCAATGACCAATTGATAATTATAAAAATAAAAGCATTTTTTAAAAGTACCAGTAATTTATACAAATATCTTAACTTTTTAGAAAAATATAGATTTCAAAATAACATCTATTTAAATATCATTTCCTTGAGTAATTGTAGAATGATTATTTTCAATTTCTTTCTGTTTAGTAAAAACAAGAATGCATTCTTTATATAAAATTTAAGCCCAATTTCATTAAGCAGTATTTGATTTTACAGTTCTAATTTTAATCAAAATAATTATACTTTTAATTATCCATGACTTATACTTATAATTAATTTAATTACCAATGTGGTTTTTAGACAAACATAAAGTAATTCAAATAAACAAAACAGAAAATATATATATAAAGAATTAAAATTGAAGTTTTAATTATTAAAAAATAAAAATATAGAAGCATATTTTGTTATAAAAATGTAATTAAAATTCATTTGGAATACTTTTATTAATTTCAGATCATTATATATACTTTTCTTTTGATTACATCTCAGATAATTCATTTAAAATTCATAAATATTGGGAATTATAAAAGAAAATATTTTCATCATCATGAAAAATATGAGTTACATCTCTGGGCAATTTCTATTACACAAGAAGAATGCATAAAAGACAAATGACTATTCATTTTGATACGAAAAAAATGAGAAATCAGAAATGAACTTCAATAAAAGGGTGAAAATTAAATCAGTCACACAAATTTTAGAAACAATTAAATTGAGAATAAAGACAGTTAATTTCTTCGTGAAAAAACCGAAAGATTAAAGCAATTGTAGATTTGATGCATTGAATCTTTTATAATATTTAGCAGAAAAGAATTTTTTTGTGTTTCTTGCCATTTTTAATTCTCTAACATTGCTAAATGTTTATCACATACAAAAAGATGAGACACCTTCAAATTCAATTTTACCATATTTAGGAGTCCTAATTCGTGCCTACAGGCAACAATTTCAAACATATTAATTAATAAAATCTCATGAAAGTAATTGAATTTTACAGAATCAGATTAAATACAAGAATTATATGTAATGAAAAGTAAATTAGCATATTGGTAATCTTTATAACGAATTTTAAATAATCGACACCTTGCAATATAATAAATGAGACCACGTTTATCTACTGTAAATAATACAATGGTTAAAATTTCATAAAAAGTGCATAGTAAATACAATGATTAAGTAAAACTTTCTTCCACAAAAAAAATAAAATTCAAGATTTCTCAGGATGAAATAATAGCAAACGTTTTTCACGTATAATTTGAGTTCAGAATATCTAATTATCCACAAACTTCAATAAATATTTAAATACAGATTTTTACCTTCATATTTACTTTAATACCCCTTTCCTTGGCATGCTTTTTAAGTGCAGAATACGACATCTTTCGTAAGGATTCTTCATCATAAGAACTCATACTGAATAATCTTTGTAATCAAAATACTAATTTCCTAATAAAAATATTTATAAAAACAGTTACAAGCACTTTTAAATCAAATTGAAACACTTGTTTTCCATTGGGTAATTCAAGTGTTGCCAAACCAAGAAATTAAATTCTTAATGAAAAAATTTATCAGAAAAAAATAATAATGCATTTGTTTATGCCAGCTTTATTTTATTTTTTTTAATTAATTAATTTATTATTTTTTTTGTTAATAATAAATCAATTTGGTGAACTGATTTAAATCGTTTCAACTGATTTAGTGCCATCTTGTTTCGCTGTTATTGTCAGTGTCTGCTGAAATGCCTGAAATAGCAGACATTTGATAAAACGATGAAACAGGATTCTTTTTAAAAATATGATGATTGACAAGAAATAGATTAATGAGCGCCGTTCTTTGGCTTCATATTTCTGGTTATAAATATACATATCTTAACTACCTTCAATTTCATTCATAAATTTTTAAAAGCGTTCTCAACGGCAAAGCTCAAAAATATCATATAACTTATTATAATATAAATAAGCAATCCCATTAGAGGAAGATTCCTCGATCCATTTTCGGTGGTGTTTGCGACAATGGAATTTGGGGAAAGAAAACTATATCTGAACTTTACTTGCTATTCAGAAAGACGGACATTATAAAGAACCTTAATATACAACATATGAAATGGGCCAGACACATATTAAAAATAAAAGATTAAAGAAAAACTAAAAGAAACTTTTAGGAAAGACCAACTCAAATTAGAAAAAGAGACAGACCCTGTCTCAGATGGACTGACTGCCTCCAAGGGGACTTTGACACAATCAAGGTCAAAGACTGGAAAGCTGCGGCGCGCAAAAGAAAGGAATCGCACTGACTTCTTGAGAAAGCAGGGTGCACCCAGGACAGTCGAGCTACTGATGGTGATGATGATAAACAAGCAATAAGTAAGTTTTAAAATCAAACCAATATTTCTTCAATTAGTTTCGAGATTAACGCAGGGCGAACATGCTTACAGCTTTTTACTTAAGTTAATCAAATTTAACTTTTTAAGAATTAAATTTTTTTATTTCTGTGCTTTTATCTCGTGAGATTTAATTTTAAATTATGAATTTAACATATATATATATATATTCTATTTTGTATATGTTGAAGTTACTCTTGCTACATCATATATCATACTAAACAAATAATGAAAGTATTCCTTTTCTATATATATTAATATTAGCAGAGATTAATTCATAATACAATAGGGAATATCTTAAGAGTTTTATTAGATATATTAGAGATAACTTCTCATTTAACTAAATGCCTTATTTTACTTGAGTGTTTTTATACTTTTTTAAAGTGATTCTGTGAAGTAAGGTATTTGGTTTCCTTATCAATAAAAAAATGGAGCAAAGATTAATTTAAATTACAAGTTTTACCTTTTAAAAAATATGTTTGACTTTTTGTACTATTTTAAATGATCAAACAAATAGTTTTAATTGAATTATGTATGTTTATAATGTATGCAAGTTTTGATTTCTTCATGATTTTTGGAAAAATGGTGTTCATTGAATTTGATTTATTGCATTACAAACTATTCTTAAGTTACATCTAAAACCATATTTGAAATATTTCCTACATGTAATTTTAAAGGATACTGTATTTTAATGTTTATTTAATCAAGGATAATACAAAGTATTTGGTATGCAAAACTATTTCCTGTAAAAAAATTTAATATGTAAAATAATATAGTAAAATAACAGCTAGTAATTATTTTAATAGAAAAATATATGTACAATTTAATTGTATTAGAAAATTAGTTCTTGTTGAGAAAATAATAATAAAGTATATAAAATCTTTTGTGCACTATAAAATATATCTTTCTAGAGTTATATTAGTGTTAAGATATATAAAATAATAGAGAGGGTAAAAAAATAAGAAATAAATTTTTAATTCTGTAATCATGTCAATATAAATAAGTGAAATAAATATTTAAAAAGAAAAAATTTCCAAATGCAGATGATTTCGTCAATATGGTGTGTGAGCTCCCGGTTAACCTCCTGGCCAAGATTAATGGTGAATACTGGTGTAAAAAGACAGGCTATTGGCAATGATGATCAAGTTCTAAATATAAAGCATTTATCACAATTTAAATAAATTAGGAAAGTACGAAAGATTTTATCCGTTTGCAAAAAAAAACTTTCAGAAGATTTTCATAAATTTTCTTTATATTTCACAGTTAAAAAATATTCATTAAGACTTCTTTGAGCCATTATTAATAAGAAAAAAAAATGAGCCACAATTTCTTTTTTAGAAAGAAATTAACTATAAAATATTACGCTATTTAAGTTTATATATTATGATACTCTCATTGCTTTTGATGTAAAAGTTAACATATTAATGGTAAATAAAATATTACTTCATTATTGCATTCCTTCTAAAAATGACTAGAAAATATATTAATGTATAATATACAAACATACGCTGTTGAAATTATTATTTCAAAATAATTTTTGCATTTTTAATTACAAAATAATAATTTCTGAATTTCTGATATTTTCAAGGTAATAAATGAAAATTAATATAAGATATAAATTTTAAATTTAGTTATACAATTGTGGTCACAACTTGAAAATAGCCTGTCGAGCATTGATAAATTTTATTGAATGCCATTAGTATTCCAGCATTAGATAATGCTACAATAATTATTTTTCACACATTTTTAGCGCCATCCATAAAATTTGCGTGTCTGATATTTTTAAAATTAGATTCTTTCATAATCTTTATGAATTAAAGTAATTGTTCTTAGAAATTTTAATAGATATTGTAAAAGTTCTTTTATTCAAAATATATTACTTTTTGATTAAAAATATAAACATTAAAATTATTTCTTTTTAGGATCGAAATATGTTATCTCATTCGAGTAATAATTTTTTTATAATAAAAATCTAGCATTATAAAAACTTGAGCGTTAACACATTTGACGTCGTTTTTATGGTTGATACTATGCTTCCTAAGGAGTAGTTGAAGAAAGTAGTTGAGAGTTGTGATTAACTATTTTAAATGGATCAATTAGTATCTACGAGAGAATTCAGATATTCTCGATTATGATCAAAATGGGGAAAAATCTGTTTAATTAAGGATTCATTTTTTTAGAGGGGGGAGTGCTACAAGAAAAAAGAACGGGATTCGCACCAGCTCAGCCAATCTGTATTCCCAATTTAAGAAAGATATTCCAAAAAAATATCTTAGGGGGAGTTCATGCACCTTGTTCTGTGTGACGGGGATGTAAGATTATTTAATACATTCATTAATGAAAGAAAGTTAGAATTAAAAGCTATTGGGATATATTTATGGCAGTGATTTTCACATATTCTTTAAGTCAGATCACTCCAAGACTCTTCTGATTACATGAAAATAAACGAATTTCGGTATGCACATTTTAAGATATTTTACGGTTAATGATGGGTTCAATAAACGCAATTAATTGAACCACGTTGTATTAACTTATATTTCTGTTGATTTTCAAATTCTTCGTTGTATTTGAAAATGGGAATGTCTTATATGTTTATGGATGCATAAGTTGTCAAAATAATTCTTTATGAATTATTTTGACAACTTATGCAATAATTGAAATAGATTATTTTTCTCTGACTTCATGTTTGTTAGAAAAATCTTTCCTCGTAAAATTTAAAGTTCAATATGTTCAAAAAGAATGCCATGTTCCTATAAAACTTACATAAAATGTAATCAGGCATTCTTCTTCTTCTTTTTAAATTTGGGTTTGTATGTCATTGGGCTCCTCTGCTCTTATCAGCATTTTGTATTGTTAACTCCAAACCTAATGTTTCCTAGTTCCAGTTGCTCGGTTCACCCACTTTATTAATAAAGTCCGATAACTCTTTAATGGAGTCTAGGTGTAACTCTCTAGTATGGATGATTCCTAATGAAGTTAATCTAGGGAGGGCAACGGCCTCACATTCGTAACTGATATGCTTGGATGTTTCCTCTTGCATATGACATTTCCTGCAGAGAGGGTCTTGCTGAAACAGTCCCATTTCATGGAGGTGTTTTCTGAAATAGTAGTGCCCAGTTATGAAGCCTACGATTAAACGTATCTTTTTCCTAGAGCATCTTAGAATTTCAGAGACAATCCTCGCTGATGATCCACAGATCATACTTTTAACGTAGGTTTGACCAGGAGTGTTAAGCCAAGTTTCATACATTTTCTGTTTTTCCCATCTAAGAACACTGGTTTTTGCGGTCTTCAAATTGATCCCACAAAAAGGTTCTGCAGTGATGGGAACAAAAGACGATCCTTGTTTAGCAAGTTCAACAGCCCTTTCATTACCTTCGATATCTAAAGTATACTACAATTTTTCAAAACTAGCAACACCTTTAAGTAATGTTCAACAATGGACCAATAAATATGGATCAACATTAAGCGTCAATAAATATAACTATACGATATTTGTTATAAAGAAATAGATTACGAGGAGACCCATAATCATACTAAATGGCAACAGTATTACATATAAATCGGAAATAACATATCTTGGTTTGACACTAGACACTAAATTAAATTGGACAACTCATCTTAACAATATTCAAGAAAAGATGCAAAGTATCACTAAAAAAATGCCCAGAATAATAAGAAAGACTTGGAGTATAAAACCAAAGATACTCAAACTTATATATCACGTAGTATTTGAAAAAAATCATACTATATGCATGTCCAATTTAGTATGAGAATACAGAAAGGATTAAATTGAAACTACTACAAATACAAAGACTCCCAATATTAAATATTAACTAAAGCGTATAGAGAAATTTCCACCGAGGCTTTACAGGTATTGGCGGGGATTTTACCTATAGACTTACAAGCACTTACTTTAAAAAACAGCTATCTACTCTAAAATCACAAGCTGACCATTTTGATAGACGATCTGACTATAAGTAAGGAAAACGCTTGGACAAAAGATAATACAATAGATTCATCCTGGGAGACATTCAAGATCATTTGGGATACTTACATTATCGACAGCAAATACAACGCTTTTACTGATGGATCTAAAATAGATGATAAAGTAGATGCAGCAGCAGTGATCAGCTTCGGTAATAATATAATAAAGATCCTATCAATGAAACTCAATGACGAGGCTACAGTATATGAAGCGGAAGCAATAGCAGTTCTTGAAACAATGAAATATACAATTAATAACAGAATCATGAAGATACACATACATTCTGACTGAAGATCGGTATTAGAAGCCTTACAACCAATAAAATAACCAATACCACTATTAATAATATAATATCTATATACAAAAAACATGGTAACAGATTTGAACTACATGGTAACAGATTTGAACTACATGGTAACAGATTTGAACTACAGACTTGAAACATGGGTTAAAGCTCACTGAATGCAATTTAATGAAATAGTTGACAAACAAGCCAAAGCAGCAACAACAGGAACAGTTATTACTCATCAAACACCATACAGCAAAAAACTCTTTTTAAGCAACGCATAATCCGAAAATGTCAGGATAGATAGGAAAATTCCAATAAAACCCGTAGACTATACAACAATTACCCTAAAATATCTACAAAGCGCTTGACCTCAAATTTCTATACCAATGAAATTAGAACAAGACATGTCATTTTCGGCTAATATCAAAATCGATTCCATAATAAAAGTTCACTCTACACAACAGACGAGGTTACAGAAACTGTAGAACACATGATCTATGACTACAGCGACTTTCAAGATATTAAACTAAAGTATTACCCAAAACACTTCCGGGAACTATCAATCAAAGGAGTTAATATATCATACTGGATTCAATAGAACTATAAAAGATATTATTTCACTTAGATTACAGCAACACATGAACAGTTAATCAAATTGTACAGTTGTATTATTGAAGCAAAATACTCTGTATATAATAACTTTGTAACTGATTTTTAATTTTGTGTACTAGTTGTAATAACAACATATTAATGTAATCACAAATTTGTAGAAAAACTCAATATTGTATAAACTTAATATTGTGTATAACTAGATACTGTACATAAACACTCTTATCTTAATTTTGTTATTTTTTCTTTTTAATAAAGGCTAGATGCCCTTTTGTTGTAAATCTTTCTGGGTGAGGAGTCTTGATTGACCCTGGCTGGTGGTTGCAGGACTGCGAGAAATACCGGGTGGTGCCTGGAAGTCAAAGACTTTGGCACCTGGCATCACATTATCGTTGTAGTGACAGGACGGTGGCTGTGCGCACTCGGTCTCTCGACAGCGCATACCCTCGTTCTGAGTGGGATTTCTCGTGAAACCAGTCATCAATTATCACCGTATACCTTCGGGTGAGACGGTTTGGCTTTTTTCTGTTACCTTCGATACCTTTGTGCTCAGGCACCCGTACAATGATCGCCTTGTTTCTCGTTGCCAGTTCCGTAAAAAGTTTTACAAGCGTTTAGTAAAAAGTTTTACGTAAACAGCGCATACCCTCGTTCTGAGTGGGATTTCTCGTGAAACCAGTCATCAATTATCACCGTATACCTTCGGGTGAGACGGTTTGGCTTTTTTCTGTTACCTTCGATACCTTTGTGCTCAGGCACCCGTACAATGATCGCCTTGTTTCTCGTTGCCAGTTCCGTAAAAAGTTTTCTGCATTCCAAAATCATTTTAGATTTGATTTCGAAAGAATTGAGCGCTTTTAAAGCGGCTTAACTGTCACTAAAAATGAGAATCCGCTTACCGTGGTCACCCTTCCTCTTATTTAGACGCAGACAGTGGATAATGGCCACAACTTCTGCCTGGAAGACCGTAGCGTATCGCCCAAGGCTTACAAATAGCCTGGTTCTTGGTGACACGCCACATACTCCCAGTCCTGAGAGGCTATTTTCCAGTGATCCATCTATGTACCAGATTTGATATCCTGTTTTAGTTTGGAACATGTTGTTATCTCTTTCGTCTCTAGTTGGAAAAACTATTTCAAATGACCCTTCAAACATGCATGACTTTTCCATGATGTCCGAAGGGATCAGGAAAGTAGGATCTTGAATTTTTCCGGTAATACCCCTGTGCCCTTTTGCAACACGCTGGTTGCACCATTGGTTTTGTAACTTCATTCTGTATTTAGTCATTCTAGCAGTGCTGCAAATGATATCTAAAAGAGTCAGATCCAACATAACTTCCAATGCTCTAGTTGGCGCGGTGGACATTGCTCCTGTGATGCAGAGACAGGTCAGTCTCTGTAGACCTCCTTGTCTGTCAATTACAGTCTTCTGTTCCACTTTATGCCACAAGATCACTCAGGCATTTGTGAAAATGGGCTTGACAATAGCTGTGTATATCCAAAACTGATGGTTTGGAGACGAAGCATCATGATTTGCAGACGAATGCTTGGTAAACCCTTGTTTTTTACCAAGCATTCGTATGCAAATCATGATGCTTTCCTTTGCTCGGTTAATTTTATCATCAATGTGCTTATCCCAGGTGAGTTTTTGATCTAAATAAATGCCCAGATACTTCACCTCTCAAGCCACATTGATTTCAACATCAAAAAGTCTTGGTATGAAAAAAATAAATCCTTCCTTTTTTTGCGTGTAAAAGATGCAAAATAGGTTTTTTGAGGATTAACTATCAGGTCCTTATCCATGCACCATTGACCTACATAACTTACAGATCCTGCATGAGATGGCAAGTTATGTAAAAATAATTACCAAGGATAAGGATGACAATGTCATCAGCATATCCTTGCGTATAGTAGCCCCTATAATTTAGATATTTTATAAAACTATTTACACTACGTTCCAAAGTAATAGTGAGAGAACATCTCCTTGAGGACAACCTCTAGTAGTCTTTTTTTCAAATGATTCACCGGATATGCTCATTTGCATACATCTATCCGAAATAAAGGCCTCAATCCAAGTACACAGGGTCTGATTAATCCCAGCCCCTCTAAGTGCATTGAGGATGGATAGATGGGAAGTGTTATCAAAGGCACCTTGGATGTCGAATAAAATTGCCAAGGCAATTTTTTTTTTGATCCAGAGAGGTTTCAAGCTTAAAAACTACCTGATGTAAAATAGTCTCAGTAGATTTGCCGGATTGAAAGGTAAATTGAAGAGCATGCATGGGACTGTTACAACCCAAGTAATCTTTAATATGCCAATCAATGATTTTGTCCATAATTTTAAGAAAGAATGAAGAAAAACTGATAGGTCTGTAAGACTTGGCCTGGTCATGATGGGCATAATTCCATCAGGCCTTGGGTATTTTAGAGGTTTAAAAACAGAGATTGCCCATTTAACATTGTTGTAGTTAACGATATTTTTAGCAATGGTCCATTGATCGCTATTGACTCTGTGCAAAGAGCCAATGCAGTGCTCCCCTTCGTTGCTATAAATATCTCTCGCACCTGGAAAATGAGTTTTGGTCATAATTTCCATAACCTCTTTCCCGGTATCAGCAAAATTACCCTTTTCGCCCTTTAAAATGCCAACCAAAATAGGTTCATCCCTTTTGAGGAGTTTTTGGACTCTAGCTCCTTCAGAGATAGAATCTATCTCTTCACAGAACTTCCTCCAGGAGTTAATTTTGCTTTTCCTAACAAGTCTGTTATAATCAGTGAGGGCCGTTTTATAGTTACCATTTTTCTCAGTTTTATTAAAAAGTTTCCTAACACTTGCCTTTTCGGCTGCTAGAGAGTCATTCCACCAAGGATATTGGAGTTTAGCTCTTCTAGTGCGAATAGGGCAATTGTTATGATAAGAATCTATACTACTGTGCAGAAGATTTGCTTTAACATCTAGATCGTAGTTATCTCTAATAGGTCTGTTCCCGAGCTCAACCAACCCAGTCAAATCCTCCTGAAATTTCTTCCAGTCCGTCCTAACTGGATCTCTGAACATGCGATCCAGACACACATTAGAGTGAATTTCAAAATGGCTGTTTTGATGGTCTGAACTAGAAGGTCTGCCATCTACTTTCCAATTTTTGATATTTTTGCTAGTTAGCGTTGTCGCTATAGTAATATCAATTACTTCAGATTGATTGGAAGTAATGAAAGTTGGTTCGTTGCCCTCATTTAGAATATCTAACCCGTATTTTACAATGAATTCTGAAAGGCACTCACCTCTTTTATTTGTATCCGTGCTTCCTCAGACAACATGGTGAGCATTTTAGTCTAGTCCTAGGACTATCTGTAAATTGTTGTCTCTGCAAAAGTTCATGAGCTTGTGCAGAGAATGGTCAGGTAGAGCCTTCTCTTCATACGGCAGGTACACAGAGGCAAAAACAATTTCTCTGTCCCCTCCCTCTATGTTGAGCCTGACTTTCACAACTGTCCGGTTCTAAAGATAAATTCAGAGAGGGGTAAAACCTCAATGTTTTATGTAAAAATATGCAAGTTTTAGCGTTACTATTGGTACAATAGATAAGCTTACCTTTAGTTCCTTTGAGGCCACTGATTCTCTCCCTGACTTGCCAGGGTTCTTGAATCAGGGCCAGGTATATATCCCCTGCAAGAAACTTCTTACTGAGGTGAGTTGTAACACTTCTACTGTGGTGGAGGTTGACTTGAACTACTTTCACCCCCATCAGCAGGAGCGGGATTGTCAAGCACTTTTGCCTGCACTTGGCGAAGTCCAATATGAAATTTATATTCCCTTGCACTAATTGTCTCAGAATCTAGTTCGGGTACACTAAGAACGATGGTCTGCCCAGATGGGTCGTTCTTGATGTTAAGAACGTTCCAATCCGTTGGAGTGACCCCACCTTCTGTGCTTCGATTTTCCTCAGGACCTCTTTAGGCTCCAGTTTACTGCAGATTTTCGGCAGTTTTGCAATTATCTTGGTGGTTCTGACAAGTTTCCTTGCCTCACCCGCCAAGAGATTTTGTTCCTACCATTGGCTTATGTCACTTACAATCTGTTCAAGCCACTTTAAGCTCCCCAGAACTGCACAGTTGACATTAAGTGCCCCATTCTCAAGTTTACAGGATAAGAAGGTTGGGGCAAAACCCTCCTCATTCCTTCCTATTTTTTCGGTTAACACGAGTTCCAGGTCGGAGGCTTGTTCCTCTGTTAGCCGTTTTCCCGGATAGCACTCTATGAGCACAGCCATCTTAACAACCGTGAGAGCCGTCTTGTAGGTAAATCCCCTAGTCCTTCTCTCTTGGCAGCCTTTTCTGCTTTGCTCTGGTCCATCCGATTGGCGGGAGCTTCTCGCCTTGGTTGCCTTGGGTTTTTCATCCCAAGTCCCCTCGGCGATTTTGCGTTCCTTCACCAGCTTTTTCTTCTAGGCACCAGAAAGTCTCTTTTTAAACTTGAATCTGGTCAGAGTCAGTCATGCTAACGATAGCTTCCTGACTCTCACCAGAAGATGGTTTGAAGGTCATTTCTACTTTATTTGAGGGATTCATTGCTGCCCATTCACTAGATTGCCTCTGGGTTCCCTTGTCTTTTCAGCAAGGTCTACTACAGAGGCTTCACCTGCAAATGCAGAAAGGTTTGTTAGTTCTTTTGTCTTTTCAGTTATAAGATAACAATTAATAGGTTCAGGTAATACAACAATCCACCCAGCATTGCCTGAGTTACTGAGCAAGGCAAAAAAAAAAAAAAAATAGCTCTAGAAGTTCGCCAGGCAACTAGAGGCTCCGTTAAGACACCATTACCGCGGTGCCAAATAGTCCTAACAACTGGTCGCCTAACACCAGAGTTTACGGGAGCTGGTTCGCGGCCTCTGATTCTGTATTCAAGGCTATCTTGTCATTTCTACAGGACGTTCGGTGATCCACCACCTGCCGACGCGTCTGGTAGCTGCTTGGGCCGCAGGTAATCAGGCATTAGTTACCGTTATTATGTTATTTCCAGAGTGAAATGAAGATATAGATATTATAAAATAAAATATGTTAACAACACAAGTTAAAATTAATAACAAGCTTTTTTATTTTTATAATGAAACTTTTCGTACTGTCATTTTAACACATGAATTCGCATATCAATCGTATATATGAAATGCATATAAAAAGTTATAAGCATTTCTATTTGATACAAAATTATGTAATTAAATTTTTATTTATTTCTGCAATAAGATATATAATTAAACATTAGAGTCAATGGATATTTATCAAAACACTCACCAGGATTAGCAAAGTGCAAAAACCAAAATATTTTGCATTTTTCAAACATTTAAAATAATAAATTAATTCAAAAATAATAAGTAAATTCAAAAGTTATTTAAGAAAGCTGGCATGAAAATAAATTGCAGCCTACCCAAAATACAAAATCCTGAAAGAAACACATGCAACTCATGTGTAATTTAACAAATACAATAAAACTAAAAAATAAAGTCAAGTAATACATTCATTTAAGGCTATGATATATATACAAGTCATTAGAATTACAGCGCATGCGTACATCACGGCTGTAGAACCACCAGAAAGCGCCATAAAAAGGAAAAAGATTGCAATTTGAAGTTATTCAAGTTTTATAGTACATTTTTTTTTCATAAGATGTTTAACCATGCCTCATAGAAAACATGAGCATATTTCAAATTAGTTTCTAAATTCCACCGAGGAAAGATAGTAGTCTATAATCTTCAGAATAATCAATAATTTTGAGAAACGAAATCAAGCAACTGTGATGTGGTTCCATAACTGCTGAATACAGCAACAGACTGATGACACTCATCGCATCCCTCTCGTTGCCCCACTGCAAGTGACGACTTTTGAACTGTATATAAACAGGAATTGTCACTGAGCCTCTTCCGTGAACTGAATCACCTCCTTAAATAGTAAAGCAGGTAAAAAGTCGTTTGCTGGTCTAGCATTGCTGATAGAAGACAAACTAAATAATAAGTTAAATTTTATTTACCTTTGGAATTAACATGGATTTTAATTTTAATTGCAATTTAAAAATTAAAAGTTTATTTTATTTATGTGAAAAAATTAGTCATAGTTTGAAATATAAAATTAAAATAGAGTTAAAATTTTAATTATTGTCTAGTGTCAACAAGACCTATTTTACTGGCAATTCATATGTTTTTAAAATTCGTTGAATTAGAAATTTTTTATATTTGTTGGAAAAAATATCTATTTCTGATAATATCTTTATTATATATATATATATATATATATATATATATATATATATATATATATATATATATATATATATATATAACACGCATATTGATAAGTATTTACTATTATGAACATATTTTGGATTTTCCTTATCAAAATAAAATAATATGATTAGTTTTTCCTAAATTGAAGAGTTGTTTTCTGAATAAATAAGGTTCATTTTATAGAATGCTTTTATAATTTTTTTCATATAACAATAAATATTATTCCAGTTCTACATATTAAGATTTCATCTTTATGGTATTCGTTAATAAGTGTACAATCGTCATTCAAAAATTATTTACTACTATATTTTCAGCTAAAAAGAATCTAGAATAGATAATGTTATAAATTATTTGGTAAAAGTAAAAATATCTTTGCTTTAAAGTTTTTTGGAATTTATGTGCATTGTGAAATGGAAGAATAATTTCAAATTAAAGTTTCTTCTTTTACAAATACATATTTACAAATACATAATTTTCTTTTACAAATACATAATTTTCTTACAAATAAGTTAATTATTTGTATTGTGAAATAAATTAATAATTTTAAATTTGCTCATTTACATTCATTTATTATAGTTCCATCATAAAATTTATACATTTGTAACAGCGCTTGCGTAGAATTTCACTTGCTATTTAACAATGGAGGATATTTTGTAAAAAGAAAATAAATCAACTAAATTTTTTTTACTAGGGCTTATTGATGTAGTATGTAAAAAGTACTGAAAAGATTGCTATCAGTATTTTGACAAATTTATGAATCTCTATTAAGGTGGCATGCTGAAATAGGATTGTAATTCACAGATTAAGTACTGGAATATATGTAACCTAATAATTACAATAATATTTTGTACTTTTCCAATATGCTCCCGCTTTTAATCCTAACGATATAGCATGTTTTTTAGAGAAAGCAAATATTATATAACGTAAATACGGTGATTTTATTGACTCAAATTTTTTATTTTAAATTTAATATATACTAAATTGATTTTTTTGGGGGATGGGGCAAAAATTGACTAAGAAGTGATAAACAATGGTAAATAAGCTAAATGTTATACAAAGTTGGTGCAAACAATTTCTTGATGATAATTTTGTACTTAAGATTTTATAATCTATCATTGTAGTAGATTTTAAAGATAACTTTCAAACCTATAATACAAAATAATTGTAAACGAAATTTTGAAAAACTTATTATCTCATTTCGGACCTAGGGCAGGTAATAAACATAAGCCCCCTGGTTTTAAAATATATATTCTTTACAAAATCAAAGCATGAATTTATTTGAAATGAAGTTTCTTATTTATAAAATTTCAAATAATTTATATTTAACTAAGAGATAAAAATCTTAATTAAATTAAAAAACATATAATTCTTCATTCAAGAATTATATGTTGTATTAAAGAAATATATGTTTAATACTTTTCAATATATATGTATTTTCAAAGTTTATATTTTTCTCCAATTAATACAAATGTTTTCGTACTTTAGTAATTGTATAATAAGATGATATTAAAAGATTTTAGATAAATGTAAGTATTTAACATCGAACTTCAAGGATATTTAAAACCTCAAACATTAAAAATGAAATAACTATTCATTAATAAACACTAATCTTTCAAAAGTATTAAATTAATTTTATCTGTGAAAATTTATTGATTGACACACACACACATTTTATCATTTTAGAAATTCTATTAAATTTTCTATAAAAAAATTTCTCTCTTTTCTATAAAAAATTTTCTATAAAATTATATAAATTTTCTAAAAATTCATTTTAAATATTCGATAAAAACATCTTAATAATAATGTCAAAAATCAAAATATCAATATTAATTTTGAGTTATATTCTTCGTCATTTTTCCCAATATCTTTTGCAAATCTATATATATCTAGCGAGCCAAACTCACCAGTTTTCGAGTATTGTAGCTTCCTGTCGAAAACGTATACCTTGCTTTCGGGGAATAACTTGATTTAAAATATAATGATATTTTTTACTGTTTTGCAACACTTACGATTTACTAAGCATTGTTCAAATCACTATTTTACTCCACGAATAGAGCGATCTGACGGATAGATCAACTTAATATAAATAAAATGAATTGTGAAAAATTCGAAAGGTCCTTTAATTACAAAATTATTAAATACTGAAGTCGATAATACTTTTTTCTGCATTCCAATACATTTCTATTGGTGGCATATTGATAAAAACGTACGCATATACGCTACAATGGATAAAAACAATACTTTTTCAGAAATCGACAAAAAATATCGTTATTTAATTAAGATAATTACACTGTGGAAGTGTAGAAAGTAAAAGAGGTCTGATTTTAAATTTTTTCTTTATTCCCAGGAATTACGAATAGTTGTTAATTTTAAACGGAGAAAAAGAACAACGGTGTTATTTCTTGAATGAAGATAATTTCGGAGGAAGCCGAATATTACATTGCAGCTTGACAAAATGTTTGAGTCAGGGTTAATCAAGATTTAAAATAATTATAAAGCAGTAACCACACTCAAAATCCCGAACTACAATAATTTTCATTTTGACTTAGCTAAAGACTAAAATACTGATATAAATTTCATTCCATGACGTGGAACCGTTCTCATCAAGTTTTAAATAAAAATATGGTGGAAAAACAGAGTAAGAATTTTATTCTTATAGATTTTTAAAGTATGATGATTAATGTCTCTTATTTTTTATTTCGGATAACAAAGATCTATGCTGTGTTTAATTCTATAGTTATATGTTTTAAGGAATTTGTAATAACCTTATTGATCCAAGATGTAAGAGGGGAAGTGCAATATTTGATAACTGTTGGAATTAAAGACAAAGCTATGCAGTTGAAGCAATATTTAAATAGTTTACCTAAGAGGATTGATGTTAATTCTAACCCCCGTATTCACCATTAACCTTGCCCAGGAAGTTAACCGGGAGTTCAAACACCACAAGGTAGCAACCGGAAGCGAAGAAATAGAAAGTGGTATTCACCGTTAACCTTATAGACCAGTTGTCGTTGAACAACTGGTTGTTCAAGCCACGAGTCAAATGTGATTGCTCATTGGTCAAATTAGTCACGTGATTGAAAACTTACAAAAATGCCATGCAGAATAATACCAAATTACTTTCGTATTTGGTAAACATGTTGACAAAATCATATGCATTTCGAATTTTTTTATTTTTAAATATTTATTTCACTTAATTAAATAATTATTTCACTGAATTTGAAAATATATTACTCATTTTTTTACCTTATATATTAACCTTATTATTTATTTTAAATCTCTTAATACTAATATAATTCTGAATAGATATATTTTATAGTGCACAAACTTTGATATACTTTACTAACTATTATTCTCAACAAGAATTAATTTTTCCAATCCAATTAAATTTTATAAATATTTTTTTATTAAAATAATTTCTATGTGTTATATTACTATATTTTTATGCCCATTAAACTTTTTTACAGGAAATAATGTTGCATACCAAATATAGTATTATTCTTTTGATTATATATAAACATTAAAATACAGTATCCTTTAAAACTACACGTAGGAATTATTTCAAATATTGTCTGATATGTAACTTAAGAATAGTTTGTAATGCAATAAATCAAATTCAATAAACACTATTTTTTCCAAAAATCATGACATCAAAATTTGCATATATTATAAGTACATAAAATTCAATTAATACTATTTTATTTATCTTTCAAAATATTTAAGAAAGTCAAACCTATTTTTTAAAAGGCAAAACTTGTAATTTAAATTAATCTTTGCTCCATATTTATGAATAACAAAACCAAATACCTTACTTCACAGAATCACTTTAAAATGTATAACAGCAACTCAAGCAAAATAAGGCATTTAGTTAAATGAGAAGTTATTTCTGGTATATCTAATAAAACTCTTAAAATATTCACTAATGTGTTATGTATTTATCTTTGCTAATATTAATAAATATAGAAAAGGAATAATTTCATTATTTGTTTAGTATGATATATGAAGTAGCAAGAGTAACTTCAATATACACAAAATAGAAAAAATATATATAAATATGTAGATGTCAAATTCACAATTCAAAATTAAATCTCAAGATAAAAACATGGTAAAATAAATTTAATTCTTAAAAAGGTCAAGAATAGTTTGGTGTAGTTAAAATTATGTAATAATAGAGATGAGAAATACAATTGCATATTAATTAGTATATGTTAAATAAGTGTGTACGGTATCTATACAAAAATGAAATACATTACATATTCCTAAATTCAGAGCACTTTGACAAAGAAAACCTTCAATTATTAAAAGATTAGTTTTCTTAAAAAATGCATGATGAAAGCATTTTTAAAACATCTTTGTAAATTTTTACAGTGTTATATGTTCAAAAGTAAAAATTTTGGCAAATCCTTCATATAAAGAAAACTATATTTAAGTAATCAAATAGTAAAATTAATCAAAAGTAAAATTTTTAAGTATGTATAATTCTAAAAATATTGTAAAACACAAACAGTTTATAATTAAATCACTAGACTTTTTTTAAATAAAAATAGCCAATTAATTCAAAAGATAATTTTTATATTTTGTTTATGCATAGACAAAATTTTTTAATTTAACACATAACAATAAATTTTAAATGTCACAATTTTTTAAGCAAAACTTCATTACCATCTCAACATAACAATAACATATATATATATATGTCTGTGAATAGAAAAAAAAAATACTGCTTTGATATGAAAACTGGCCCTCTCGAGCAATTCACGACAAATTTTTCATCAAAAGTAAAAAAAAAAAAAAAAAAAAATATAATTTAATGTGTGAATCATATTTGACACAATAAAGTACTAGAATTTAATGCAACATCTAGAATGTCTTAGATTTATAATTCTAATTTTCAGTTTTAAATTTGTGGTTAGTGTATGAAATTCCTTTTATAATATTTGATACCATTGTACATTATTACACATTGGAATTGTGATAAAATCAAAAAAAATATGGTTAGTAATTTTATTTGGTTATATAAATTGGCAGATAAATTGCAAATAAAATTTTTAACTATTTGTTAAAAATGAAAATATTAGTAAGATATTTGGCATTTCCTTCAAATTTTGAAAAAAATATATTAAAATTCTTTGACATACTTTTATGAGGGGAAAATGTCTACAGGATAATATGTAAATACCCATTTTTCATGTTTGTTACCATTCAGAGGGAACCAATTTACACTGGTTCAGTGTAGAATAAAGTACCCCTTGATTTGACAATGAAATTTAATTCATCTTAGTTTAGCTTTTTTTGTCGCGGCCATATTGCTAGTCACATTTTGGCATCAAAATATTAAAGGGTACCAGATGTACACTTCTATCAACACAAATTAGGGTTGTTGACTAAATTCTAATCTCAATATCATCAATTTGACAAGGACAATTTTCCAAATATTGATAATTACTGCAATACTCATATTAGTAAATTTTTTCCATAGTTTAAGTTTATAAATTGTTACAAGCCATCTTAACAAACATTTTGTATAGATAACAAGTCTACTGATGCAATGATAGCACACAATTTGAAAATATACCATTTTTGTTATGAAACCTTTGTGTATCGATTCCCCCAGGTGAGAGGATTGTTATATGAGTACACATACACAATCAATACTTCCAATCACACTGGAAAACTGGACTATGTGAAAGAATTTTTCATTGATCTGCAAGGAAACGTAATAGTTAAATCTTTAAAAAAATTGCTAAAGAAAGTTTACTTAATTTTAATAAGTTCTCTGAGAGAATTAAATGTGAATTAACTGTACTAACACGTTATTCCAATATATAATTATATTTGATAAAAATGTGCTGTCAAATAATACCAGTAATAATCATTTTTCAACATTTGAACGAGAAAGGTGTTAATTTATAGCTTCAATAAATAAATAGTTGATAAATTTTTTTAATTAAATTTTCCAAATTTTAATCATAAATTTAAAGTTTGCAGCCATTAAAAATGAAGCTATAAAATGAAGTTTAAATAAATGTACAAAGTGATTAATCTAGAAAATTTAAATGACAATTTTTTTAAGGAAAATGGCTGACAGGATAATGCATAAAAATATTAAAATAGAATTAAGCACTCATATATTTTCATGTATTTCTGTATAGTTAAACTAGATATTGAAAACCATGTTCTACCTTTAATTTACTGTTTTATCAATTACATCTTTCTCTAAGACTTACATATATTTATCTAAAAGGATCATGAATGATTTTGCAAATTAATCATTTCTTTTACCAAACATCTTAATAGAAGACAAGGGAATGAAGACAATGTTATCACACAGTAAAATTTTAATATAATGCAGTTGTAAAATAGCTCAGTTTTTAACTCAATTAATACTCACTCGGGGACTGTATAAAACAACACTTTACTTCTCGGACTCTCAATGGCTACTGCCGGTTTTTTTTTATGGCTCAAGGGCTTTCGCTGAGCTTGCAGGCACCAACATTCCGCCGTTGACATGCGTTGACATGGTACATTCAACAATTTGAAATCTCAAGAAAAATATGAACACACTATATAATATACAAGTACAATGATATACACCATTAATAATAAGCTACAATAAATACATAATGATACACAGATATATTTTATAGAGTTCTCACTCCTTAATTAGGCAATGGCAAAATGCAAATTTTATTAATGCTCCTTTTAAATATTCCATTCTTCGTTTTAACTAAAACTACTCTCACTTTCTTATCTTTTCCTGGGAATGATTGCATTATTCTGCCCAATGGCCAGTTACAAATCTGTACATTATCTAATTTTAAAAAATCACCATAGAACCAACTTGCACACTCTCTTTGGTGAACCTCCACTTTGATCTTTCTTGTATTGAACTTAAATAATTGTTAGACCAATGCTTCTAAAATGTCTGCACTATCTTAGTTAATTTTTGCATTTGTTTTAATTTATTGTCTAATAAATTTAGGATGTTAGGTTCTGCAATTGCTGTAATAGGTCTGCCTATCATAAAATGGCCAGGTATCAAGACATCATAATCATTTAAGTCAGATGATAGGGGATGCAATGGGCGGGAATTAAGAATTGCCTCAATCTGATCAATTACAGTTAAGAATTTCTCAAAGGTTAGTTTTAAATTGCCTACTACACGTTTAAGATGATATTTCGCGGATTTGACACCTGCCTCCCAAAGTCCACCATGATTCGGGGATCTAGGGGGAATAAAAGTCCACTCAACCTTTTCTTTGGACAAATAATTACTCAAGTTTTCATCTGAATTGCTAACTAGTTTACTCAATTTCTTTAATTCGGAGTTACTGCCAACAAAATTAGTAGCGTTATCAGAAAATATGTGCCCTCTTCTGCTAAAAAGTCTCTTAAGTGTAGCTACAAAGGCATCACTAGAGAGGTCCGTTACCATCTCTAAATGACAAGCTTTAGTCACAAAACAAATGAATATACACACATAAATTTTATTGTAAATTTCTTTTCTTTGATTGGGATATTTTATAAAAAAAGGACCAAAGAATATCTACCCCTACACAATTGAATGGAAAGTTTGCGGTTACTCTCGCTTCAAGTAAATGTCCCATGAGCTGTTGACAAGGTACTAGTTTTGCTTTTAAGCAAACAACACAATCGTGCACTAGTTTTCTAAAAAGGTTACGTCCACTTAAATGCCAAAACCTTCGTCTAATAAGAAACAATAACCCTTGTGGGCCAATATGTATAGAGTTCTTATGAAATATTTCAGCAATCATCACAGTGAATTTATGATTGGTAGGTAAAATTATAAGAAACCTTTTATGAAAATTAAACTTACTGTTGACTAGTCTTCCACCAACTCTTACAACACCCCTTTCATCTAAAAATGAGAAAAGATTTTTTAACTTTCTATCTATAGGGACATTACCATCCTTCTGTAGGCCTGTAATTTCCCTTTCAAAACACTCTTGTTGAACTAATTTTACTAAGACAAATTCAGCATCTTTAATTTCCTTACATTGAAGGGGGTCAGATACCTTTTTGCTGAGATTTGCAATTATTAAGGGACCTATAAAGAGAAGCTGAAACACGTACAAGTTTATTATAATTGTTAGTAATACTAAGAAACTCCTCAGTTAAAGAATTAAAAGTCACTAGGAAAACAGGTCTCTTGAACTTTCGTTCACTCTTAACCCGTTCAGTATTAAAGTGTACTAAGTCCTCGTTAATTAGCTCTTCACAGTTGTTAAACGTCTCTACTTTCTCGATGATAAGTAGTGGTCCATGTCACCACAAAGAATTATTTCTCAGTTGTGCTGGAGTGCAGCCAACACCCCCTAGAATACAGGGGGTATTCTAGGGAGTGTTGGTAAAACTCCAAAGAACAAATTATGTCAGAAAACGTCACAAAATGGGTGTTCCGAGAGAATTTTTAAGTTTTCCAGTGAGTAAGAAATATCTTGCAGGGCACCGGCGACACCGCGAATTTCATTTGCGTTTTCACCTCGTTTTTGGGCGTACCTCGTGTAAATGGCTTCAAATAAATTTATTACATTTTCATTCGAATAAGAGGAATTGTTAAGAGATCAATACAGAAGTAAGTATATTTAATAAATTTTAAAGAATCTATAATGTTTTTCTAAATTAAATAATTTTAACTTATCAATTAATTTTATAAATTATGCAAAAATGTCTATGGGACACAAAAAATAACAGTTATTTTGATAAGCATAAAAAAAGCACCATCATGAAAGATATTCAACATTTGTTTTATGAAACATTTGGAAAATCTGTAACAGGTAATTATATTGATTTTTAAAAATTAAATTTTTATGCAAATGAAATAAGTTACAATCGCGCTTATTTTCTTATACTTAATATGCCTTTATATTGATTTAGATATAATGTTAAGCAAAATTATTTCAAAAATTGAATATTGTAGTGTTAGGATACTACTCATTCTCTTCATACGATGGCGCTGTAGTCATTAGGAGAGGAGGGGGTCGGCTGTGGCGGAGAGAGATTGACTTGGACCAGCGAACGAGGAGGTTCAGCTGGCGCTCCTTGGGTGCTTGTTCTGTTGGACGTGTAGGGCCATAATTAAATTTCTATTAATTATAATTTTAATATACAATACTATTAATGTTAATTTTTAAATAAATGTTTGTATTTGTTCGAGTTGAGCTTTATTCTACAGAACAGACACTATACATTCGCACTCGACAGGATTACGAGCTGACGTTTCTGACATAACCTGAAACGGAACTGTGAATTTGTTTATTTGACTGTTTGTATTTCACAAGAAATTGAGATGGCGTTTCTCGCAAGAGGAAAGAAAGAAGATTTACGAACTATTGTGGCATTGAGAATGCTGCGAATTTAAAACTTTACGAACTAAAAAAACTGTTAACAGAAAGCGGGAATTACGACGAAGATTTCATTAAAGAATTCTTAAATTCGTTGATTGAAGAACGAAAAAGAAATGAAGAAATTGTAGAACGAAAAAGATTGCAAGAAATGGAAGAATGAAAATGGAATATGGAAATAGAAAAACGAAAACAAGAAATGGATTTCGAGCTTCAAAAACTAAGTTTAATGGGAAAGGAATGAACAGGAGAAGATATCTTACGAGATACTGGTAAGGATTTTCATTTTAAGGCAAAATTAGATTTAAATAATATTTTACAGAAATTTGATCCCAAAACAAATGATATAAGTTAAGTTTATATTTTGTCCTCTTCGAAAGACAAGCCAAGAGAATTGAAATCAAAAAAGAACTTTGGGTTGCGTATTTAAACGGATTATTGCCGTATGACGTTGTGCAAATTATAGCAAGAGAAGAAGACGTCACCGAGGATTACGACAAAGTAAAGAGTTTACTTCTGAAAAGGTATAAACTAACTCCAGAAAAATTTAGACAGTTCTTCACTAAACACAATAAGAAACCAGAAATAAACTGGCGAGATTTTGCTTATGAACTGAAAAATTATTTCTTCGAATGGATCAGTGGACTTGGGATACGAACATTTGAAGAACTATGTGATCTAATAACCGATCAGATAATACGCAAAGTTCCCTTAGAAATTAAAGAACATTTTATTGATGTTTGGTCGAATTTTAAAACTCCTGAAGAAATAGCAAGTAAATTGGATGATTATGAAAATGTCAGAATGAATACTAGTGTCAAACCGAAAGAATTTCCTCGCAAAGAATATTTCAAGAGATATAATTATAACGAACAAGAAGAAGAAAAATATTCGGCAGAGTCAAAACAAATCCCTCCGTATGTTAGACAACAAAAATTTAAAAATTTCCGGAAAGAAGAAAATTTTGAAAAAAGAACTGTGAAAGAATGTTATATTTGTGGAGATTCACATTTTGCGAGAGAATGTCCAAAAAGATTTAAAGCAAATAAGAAAAGCGATGTTCTAACAGCAGAAATTCGCTTCCAATTATTAAAAGTAAAGAAAACGGAAATTGAAATAAATCCTCTTCAATATGTGGATATTTACGTGGATAATACCCCGGTAAAAGCTTTCGTAGACTCTGGATGCCAACTTCCAGTTATAAATAATGACTTCATTTAAAAATCAAAAACAGAAAAAGGAAGAGTCGTTTTAATCAGTGCTTTTGGAGAAAGGATAGAAGCTGAATTAATGAGCTTTCAATTAGCGTTGAAAACAGAAAATAATAAAATGTTTTCGAAACCCATCGAAATAATTGCAGCTGTTACAAATAAAATCCAAGGGCAATGTATAATACCAACGAAAGTTTTTTATTTATTGGAAAATGAAGTGCTAGAAGAAAACAAGGAGTCTGCCGCCTGCTTTGTTTTGGCGTCGCTAGAAGTTGAATATCATAAGGAGACTGCTGAATCATCACGCGCCGAAAATATTTGTCAGATGCTCCGTTCAAATGACGCCACGAATCCGAGTGTTTCTGATGATGTGCAAGTGCTGGGAACCGAAACAAATTGTAAATTGAGTCAATCGTTACAATTTAAAAAAATAACAAGAATGCGCCTCTTTGGATAAAGTGAGATCTTCTTTATCACATGGCAAGGGTAAATATTTTGAATTAGATGGCATTTTATTCCACAAAGAGAAAGTTTGTGGTAAAACTGTAAATCAGTTAATTTTACCGAAATGTCGCCGTCAGAAAGTTATGGATTTGGCTCATACCTCTGTTTTTGGAAGTCACATGGGATTAAAGAAAACAAAAGAGAGAATTAGATATAGTTTTTACTGGCCGAATATGCCAAATGATATTTTAAATTTCTGAAAATCATGTAAAGAATGCCAATTACGGTCTCTTGAGAAGTCTTCCGATAAAATTCCTATTTCTCCAGTGCTTAGACCAGACCTGCCGTTAGAAGCTGTGAACGTGGATATTATCGGGCCGATTGAGCCTTCGTCGGCACGTAAACACAAATATGTTTTAGTACTGATGGATCAGCATTCGAGGTGGCCGGAGGCTGTTCCTTTACGTTCTCTAACAGCAAAAGCAATTTGTGATGCGCTATTAGAAATTTTTATGAGGACTGCTATTCCAAATAATATTGCCAGTGATCAAAGAACTAATTTTACTTCTAAAATAACGCAAGAATTTATTAATCGCTTAGGATGTTCTCCCAGATTTTCTGTACCAGCGTATGCTGCCAGAAATGGATTAATTGAAAGATATAATAAGGTTCTGAAGAACTCTCCTCATGTCATACGATCAGATCCCAGAAATTGGGATAAATATATTCCTTATGTACTCTTCGCTTACAAAGAAGTGCCTAATTGCACTACTGGCATTTCCCCCTTCAAGCTTTTATACGGCAGAGAAGCAAGAGGACCTTTAAGTGTTTTGAAATCAAGCTGGACTGGTGAAATCCCTATTCCATTAAATATGAGTAAATATGTTGTTGATTATTTACAAGATCAGAAGGTAAAATTTGAAAGAGCCGTTGAACAAGCCTCATTGATAGCTGCTGGAAAACAACAAGCCTACACCAACTACTTCAATCGCGGAACTATTCCTAAGGGATTTAAGATGGGTGATCAGGTTTATTTATTGATTCCGGACTCTTCTAACAAATTGTATGCCAGGTGGACAGGTTCTGGTGAGGTAATTGAACACTGCCCACCTAACTCTTATAAAGTTAAACTCCCAGATGGAAATATTAGACATTGCCATGTAAACAACATAAGAAAATATTATCCAAGAGTCAATGCTGTGGGAATTATCTTTGAAGACGACGAAGCATTTGGTGAAATTCATGCTTCTCCAAGACTTACTAGTAAATTACATACCGAAGATCCTCTGAAAAATGTATGTATGCAGCATTTACCTAAAGATGATAGGGAAAAATTTTGGATTTATTACGTAATTATAAGACTTTGTTTACTGGAAATGTAAAAATAGCCAAAGTTGATGAACATAAGATCATATTAGAAGAAGGGAAAGAACGTAAAAGACCTTATGTTTACCGAATTCCAGAGGCTCTTAAATCCCAAATAGATGACCAGATCGATGAACTAATGGAATTAGATCTCATAGAGAAGAGCTCGGCTGAAATAGCACATCCAGTGGTAACTGTAAACAAAAAGGATGGAGGAATTAGGATGTCTATCGACTACAGATCTCTTAATGCTGTGACAAAAACGGATGATTTACCTATGGAAGATTCAATGCAATTAATTCATTGTATTGGAAAGGCTAATATTATTTCCACATTGGATCTACTGAAGGGCTACTGGGCTATTCCAGTAGAGGAAGCTAGTCGTGATTTCACCTCATTCAAAACTCATAGCTCTCAATATCGTTTCAAAGTCATGCCGTTCATATTGAAAAATGCCGCCGCTACATTTCAAAGGGTGATGAATAAAGCGTTATCTTCGTTTAAGGAATTTTCACGTGCTTATATTGACGATATATCTATATTTTCAAATAATTTTGAAGAAAATTTGTTGCATCTTAATATTATTCTAAGAAAATTAAAGGAGCTCAACTTTACTGTCAATATAAACAAGTGTATTTTGCCAAGCCTCGTATCAAGTTCTTAGGACATATTATTGGCTCTGGTGAACATCAACCTGATCCTGAAAAAGTGCAAGTTATACAGCAACTTAAAAGACCAACAACCAGAAAACATCTTCGAAGTGTGTTAGGTTTGTAACTCTTATCGTGAGTACATTCTTAAATACTCTGAATTAGTGTATCCATTAACTGAGCTTACTAAGAAACGCGTGCCTGACAATATTCCCTGGACTGAAGCGCACGACACAGTGTTTATGTCTCTAAAACAAATCCTGGTTAAGGCACCTTCACTTCACACTCCATCACTAGGTAAGCCTTTCATTATTTACTCTGATGCTTCTCAAGTAGGAGTAGGTGCTTGCCTGTCACAGCGTGCTAATGATAAGATTTATCCAGTTTCATATGCTAGTCAAAAATTGACTAAAACTCAACAATCCTGGTCTACAATTGAACGTGAGGCTTATGCAATAGTGTGGTCGTTAAAAAGGTTTGAATCAATAATTTTTGGTTCAGAAATTGAGTTTTATACTGACCACAATCCCTTACCTTACTTGACCAAATGTGCGCCTCAATCACCTCGTCTTCAGAGGTGGGTGTTTGCTCTTCAGAGATATAATACAACTATAAAACACTGTGCAGGAACTAAGATGCCTCATGCAGATGCTTTACCTAGACTTTTTCAGATAAAAACTGAATTTAGTACTTAGTGTAAAGACTCTTTATATGTAAATACATTTCAGTGGAAATATTTTGGTTTATTTGTATTTGGTATATTGTTTCTCTCTTTATATCAATTGTATTGGTATATTGTTAGTTTACATTAATGTTACTGGTACATTGTTTATTTTCAATAATTTCAAGTTATATATATTTAGTGGATAGAGTTATTTTATAATTTTGTTTTATATCTTTTTATATACATATTATTAATATTGATTATTCTATGCATACTTGTGAATTTTAAGTAATTCATTTGCAAATATTTTTTTTCTCTATATACATATAGTTATTTTCTAATTCTAAGTTCATATTTATTTAATGTTTTATATTTCTTTAATTGTTTGAAAAATATTATTGTCTGTGTTATTCTTATGTGTGTATCCTAACATATTTAATTCAGTTATGTGTTTATGTGGAACATAAACCCAAAACTTGCGGGAAGGGTGTAGTGTTAGGATACTCCTCATTCTCTTCATATGATGGTGCTGTAGTCATTAGGAGAGAGGAGAGGAGGGGGTCCGCTCTGGCGGAGAGAGATTGACTTGGACCAGCGAACGAGGAGGTTCAGCTGGCGCTCTTTGGGTGTTTGTTCTGTTGGCCGTGTAGGGCCATAATTAAATTTCTATTAATTATAATTTTAATATACAATACTATTAATGTTAATTTTTAAATAAATGTTTGTATTTGTTCGAGTTGAGCTTTATTCTACAGAATAGACACTACAAATATATTTTATCTAATGTAATTAAAATAATTTATTCTTTTTTTTAAAATTAAAATAGAACTTGATTTTTATATAATCAAGAAACGTTTATATTTTTATTACAAATTTATATTGTTAATTTTGTTTAGGTGTTATGATTTTCTCATAATAAGTTTTAATTCTATTTTATTAAATGAACGTTGTTGAAATATTCTATTAAAAATTATGTTACTAAATAATATATTATATATATATATATATATATATATATATATATATATATATATATATAATAAAATATAATGTCAGTATTTCCTGGAAATTTTTTATTTGATTCTTAGAAATCTCTATTAAGCCTGTTTTAATTGCTTAGAGTTGATAAATCATTCTCTTCTGTAAAACATGAATATTTTAAATTTAATTTGTGGAATACACTGAGATGAATTAATAAAGAGAAATAGTATAATTATTTGTGTATGCAAAACAAATTTTAAATAATTAAATTTTTAAATATTTTGGAATGCATTGCAATTTTAGCCATCCCAAGAAATAAAATATATACATTAATAAGCAGTTATAATTTCACAAAACTCATATTGTGGTTCAAAAAAATGTATTTAATCTTTCAATACAAATGTAATTACAGAAAAATGTCAAATAGAAAAATAACGTCTCAAATTCAATAGAAAAATAACGTCTCATAGTCACATGACATGACGTCATTACTCCGTCTGGAATTCACGAGGAATTCTCCCAGCACCGAATTCTCGAAATTTCACCGAAGAATTCCACTGTAGTTTGCACCGGGCCTTAAGTAAACATTTCTCTTTTGTCTCAACCCTATTTTGATAAACTCCAAGCAGACCTGACGCATGCGTAAAAGCGCTGAAAGTTTCTCCGAACAAAAACGGACATTACATCTACGGAGCACAACATCATAAGTGCACCGGCTCTTGCAATTACTCTTTTCACCCGGAATGTTTGCCATACTTGGCTATTCATGCATTTACACAGCTGTATGCACGTTGTAAAATGTGACGAAAGTAGGAGCTATCCTACGACCTCTATGTTCAGTATTTTAAGCTTTTATACCATCATACAGAGTAGAAATATAAACTAAGTACTCATTTTTGTGTAGTAGGTGGGTTTTAATTCTAGTGAAATTTAAAATACAAAGTAAATCAAATTAAAAATCTACCATCGCCCCCCCTAACCCACGTCAACACCCCCCATTTTTTGGGCCCCTTAACGCTCCCCTCTAGGTCATAGACGTCCACAAGTGGCGTTATCACCCACTTTGGAAAAGACTGAACAAAACAAATGTCTTCATCTGAAGATACAGATCACACTGTAATAGTGCAGGGTGTGAGAATACCAATTTTCTTTTCAAAAGAATGTTTCCAATCAGCACTAGAATTCCAACCTGAGCCAGGCGATATTATTATAGTGACTTATCCCAAATGCGGAACCACATGGATGCAAAATCTTGTTTTGAACATTTTACGGAAAGGTGAACCACTTCAGAAGCCGCAAGATTTTTTCCTCGCCAGTCCTTTTCTAGAACAAATTGGAGCAGAAGATTCGAAAACTATGATGATACGCCCGGGAGCGTACAAGACACATTTACCGTTGCACAAGGTACATGATGTTATACATTTTCTATTGCCATAATTCTAATGTTAGTTTATTACTGAATAGAATGTTGTTTTACTTAAAAATTTATTCATTTAAAACTAATGTTGAGAAAAATCATCAAAACTATTTCTAGAAAGAATTTTATGAGAAAGTTTTTGATATCATAAATATATAATTTTTCTATCCAATGGAATTTAAAATTTTCAATAGAATATTAAAAACAAAGGCGATTGATTTTATTTTGCATAGTTTCCTAAAGAAAAATTGTAAGGAAAGGAAATATAATTTAAACTATCAAAATAATTTTAATTTAAGATTTTTCTCCAAAAATTTTCAAAATTAAGAAGATGCTTATTTTTAAATAAGTATCTTTCAGCTTTTTGTAAATAAAAGAAATAGTTATACAGCGATAATAGGGAAATGTTAACATTAGCAACAGAAAATTTAAAAAAAAATTCAGGCAATTGATGATGTCTTGTACAAAATTATTTTTTAAGCGATTAAAAATAACAAAACTTTTAATCATATTTAAACATACAAATTTAAAGTTGTTTTCGTTTATTAGAAACAGAGCAATAACCGTACCTCAAATGAAGTGGAACTTATTATTCTATTAAGAAAACACAATGATAAAGTATATTAACAATGCACTATTTATATATTTTTTTTAGTAATTTATTACTATGTTCTTAGAGAATATTTGTTTGTTTACACAAGTAAGAAATTACATTTCTTAGTTAATTATATGTAATTTGTATTCTGGAAAAATTAAAAGGGTGAGAAACATAAGTAATCCACAGTAATTATTTCTTTTATTTTAAATTTTCGAAATCTTTTATTTTAAAAATATATCTTTTATCTTAAATAAAATAAAATTTCGACATATTTTATCATAAATAAATTTTCGATTTTTTTTATCTTAAATAAATTTTCAGTTTCTCTTATCTTAAATTTCGGATATATTTAATAAATCTATTATTCTAAAAATTTAATCATATTCTTTTTTATTTCATAAAATTGATAGAAACATAGTCGTTTTTGATATAAATATCAATTCATAAAATGTATAATACAAATACTTAAAACGAACAAGTTACAATAAATTAACACACATAATCATTTTAATAACAAAATGAAATATATGAAAGAAAAAAATACACTCTGATTAAATAGTCAATTAACATTTAAAAAAAATGTATTTATCATGAAAAATGCCACTGACGTGACAAACAAATCAAATCCTTTTGACTAGTTAATGAATCAATAAAAATTGTTTTTCAGAATTGCAAAGGAGTTTAGATAAGAGATAATAATAAAACTAGTATTTATGGTACCTTAAGCACAGAAATTTCAATTTTTTTTTTTACAAAGTGAATATATTCATTTTTTATTGGATGAAGGAGATATGCACGGAGCTCTTGAAAACTGACATTGAAAAAAATCGGAAAGCAAGTATTAGCAAAAATATTTATAGCATTTACTTTCAAGTCATGAGGTACAATTACAATATCCCTTCTTTTATTTAAAAAAAATTCCAAACCAACAGTACACACAGATTTTAATAAAATTTGAATTGACTTCACAGTAAACGATGTAGTTAAAAAAAAAAATAATAACCACATTCAACAGTTATAATATACACACATAATCGTACAACTCTCATCGGAATAGGAAGGTTTGAAACAATGGTTACTTGATAAAACAGAAAAATGCATTTATAGAAAGTATGGTCACACATTCAAATATGGAAATCTTACTTTGAATGACTAAATGCTATACAAAGTTGGTGCAAACAATAGCTTGATGATAATTTTTTCTGTTAAAAGAAGCATAACGGTCACAAATTACCCAGGGCAAAAAACAACTAAATACAGCAAAATTTAATTTTGTAATATAGATACTATTACATTATACTTACACAATCGATCACCGTTGCGCTTGTTAAACAGTTTCCGCCAGAAGTAAACTTTGTCGCTTAGATAGGTTTTATTGAGTGATAATAGTTTAGTTTATAAAATGTTTGTATTATTTTTTAGTTGTTTCTGAAAATGTAAACATTTTTAAATACTACATGATGCAAATGGAATATTTATGACAATAATTTACGAATTTTTTCTTTCTAATTATGGCGATTATTAAAAGCGGGGGTATGATGAAAAAGTACCCAATATTTTTATGTATAAAATAAAATTAAAAATGAAGGAACTCAATTGTAAAAAAATATGCACAGCTAAATTATGCAGGAGTAATACATTATTTTGTTCTCAAAGACTAATATTTTAATTTTTGTATACCTAAATCTAATTTAAAATTATGTTATGCTAAATAGGGAATACCCCCCCCTTCACAGTTGAAGCATTAAAATAAGTGATATTCAATAATTGCAACAGAATACGAATAAAATGAAAAATTTAACTTTATTATAATAAAGTTAAAATTAGAAGTTATAATAAAGTTAAAGAATGTAAGCATCTGAAATATGTAAAACTAGTATACCATTTCCAATATTTTTAAGTTTCACATTTTCATTCATAGCAATTCATTTAGTAAACACAACGTGCTTATATATATCTTCATTATAAAAATAATTCTAAATATGAAGAATATAATAAGTTTTAGGTACTGTTTTGTACTTAAGATTTTATAATTTATCATTGTAGTACACTTTAAAGATAACTTTCAAACCTATAATACAAAATAATTGTAAACAAAATTTTGAAAACTTATTATCTCATTTCGGATCTAGGGCAAGTAAGAAACATAAGCCCTGGCTTTTAAATATATACCTTTATTAAATCAAAAGATAAATTTATTTCAAATGAAGTTTCTCATTTATAAAGTTTCAAACATTTTAAAGTTAACTAAGAGATAAATCTTAATTAAATTAAAAAGCATATAAATCTTCATTCAAGAATTATATGTTGTACTAAAGAAATATGTCTTTAATGCTTTTCAATATATAGATATTTTCAAAGTTTATATTTTTCTTTAATTAATAAAAGGGTTTTCGTACTTTAGTAACTGTGTAATAAGATGATATTGAAAGATTATAGATAAATCTAAATATTTATCATCAAGTTTTAAGGATATTTAACACTTCAAACATTAAAAATGAAATAACAATCATTGATAAACGCTAATCCATTAAAAGTAATAAATTAATTTTATATGTAAAAATTTATTTTCTTTGATATATATATATATATATATATATATCAAAGAAAAAAAATTATACATCATATATATATATATATACACACATACATACAGATTTTATCATTTTAAAAATACTATTCAACAGAAAAATGGATTTATAGAAGGTATGATCACAAATAGTTTGAGTTATATTCAACGTCATTTTCCCCAATACCTTTTGCAAATCTATCTGTCTAGAGAGCCAAACTCACCAATTTTCGCGGGTTGTAGCTTCCTGTCGAAAACATATACCTAGCTTTCGGGGAAATTTTTGATTTAAAAAATAATGATATTTTTACTCTCTTGCAACACTTACGATTTACTAAGCTTTGTTCAAAACACTATTTTACTCCACGAATGAAGCTTAAAACAAAATGAATTGTGAAAAACTCGAAAGTTTTTTTAAATTACGAAGTTATTAAATAATTTAAGTCGATAATCCTTTTTTCCGCATTCCAATGCAATTCTATTGGTGGCGTATTGGTAAAAACTTACGCATATACGCTACAATGGATAAAAACAACATTTTTTCAGAAATCGACGAAAAATATCAGTATTTAATTAAGATAATTACACTGTGGAAATGAAGAAAGTAAAAGAAGTCTGATATTAATTTTGATAATGATTTTTTTTCTTTATTCCCAGCAATTATGAATTGTTGTTTATTTTAAAAGGAGAAAAAGAACCACGCTGTTATTTCTTTAATAAAGATAATTTCGGAGCAAGCAGAATATTACATTGCAGCTTGACAAAATGTTTGAATCAGGGTTAATCAAGATTTAAATCAATTATAAAGCAATAATCACACTCAAAATCCCGAAATACAATAGCTTTTATTTTAATTTAGACCAAAATTCTGATACAAGTTTCATTCCATGACGTGGAACCGTCGTCAATTAAGTTTTAAATAAAAAGAAACTTGGTGGAAAAACAGAATGAGAATTTTATTCTTATAGATTTTTAAAGTATGATGATTAACGTATCTTATTTTTTACTTTGGATATCAAAGATCTATGCTGTGTTTAATTCTACAGTTATATGTTTTAAGGAGAACTTGTAATAATTTTATTGATTCAAGATGTAACACCACAGACGAAGATATCTTTCATATGTGTCTAAAACTAACAAACAACTTTATAATCATAGTAGCTGTACAGCTGTCATAATCATAAAGTTGAATCTTATACGATACAACTTAATGATTATGACAGCTGTAGAGAAAGCACACTTAAAATAATAGCTGAAAGAGTAATCACACATAGGAGGAAAAAAAAATTTTTTTTTTCCGCTGATGAATTTGAATATTTATGTTAATGAGTGCTGAATTTAATTTGACATTTTTGGGAGAAAAAAGGGAAATTTTTCTAGATAATAGAAAATCATATCTTAGATCGGTCAGATATTTAAATGTTGTATCAAGATTTATGAGCATATTGAAAAAGTAGGTTAAAAATAACAGTAAATCAACTTAAACGTGGCCTATTACACACATTATGTCGAATTTTGTGAGTAGGTACTTTCATAAAATTTAACCATTGAGTTTATTGTTTTTTTTCATGTCTTAAATTTTCCCATATATATGTTAAAAATTAATAAAGGATACTGCCAAAGCATGAATAGAAACTTTTCGACCTTTTCCATAAAAATAAGTATAATCACAAAATTTTTTGCGAAAACTCCTTTTTATAAACACTCTGCATATATTTTTAATTTGGCTAAATATATTGTAAGTTATTTTTCATGCTGTATTAATTATTTTTTAAATTATGATAAAAAAAAAAGAAGAACAAAATGTATAGCTTATTTTCTGTAGCAACAGATTTGCAAATATAGATAAAATTCATATTTGAAAGTAAATCACGAGATAAAGTTCTCTTTATTTATGTCTTCTTCTGATAAAGAAACACAATGCATCAGAATCGGTCGTACTGATAAGAAAAGCATTATTCATTTTCTTATGTTTGTGTTTCATTGCTATCAAGTATTTGGCTGTCACTGCTAACAAATATTTGACTGTAAAAGCAATTTCTTAACAAACTAAACAAATGTCTTCATCTGAAGATACAGATCACACTGTAATAGTGCAGGGTGTGAGAATGCCAATTTTCTTTTCAAAAGAATGTTTCCAATCAGCCCTAGAATTCCAACCTGAGCCAGGCGATATTATTATAGTGACTTATCCCAAATGCGGAACCACATGGATGCAAAATCTTGTTTTGAACATTTTACGGAAAGGTGAACCACTTCAGAAGCCGCGAGATTTTTTCCTCGCCAGTCCTTTTCTAGAACAAATTGGAGCAGAAGATTCGAAAACTATGATGATACGCCCGGGAGCGTACAAGACACATTTACCGTTGCACAAGGTACATGATGTTATACATTTTCTATTGCCCTAATTCTAATGTTAGTTTATTACTGAATAGATTGTTGTTTTACTTAAAAATTTATTCATTTAAAACCAATTTTGAGTAGAATAATCAAAACTACTTCTGGAAAGAATTTCATGAGAAGGTTTTTGATATCATAAATATTTAATTTTTCTATACAATGGAATTTAGAATTTTCAATAGAATATTAAAAACAAAAGCGATTGATTTTATTTTGCGTAACTTCCTAAAGAAAAATGGTAGGGAAAGAAAATATAGTGTAAACTATCAAAATAATTTTAATTTAAGATGTTTCTCCGAAAATTTTCAAAATTAAGAAGATGCTTGCTTTTAAATAAGTATCTTTCAACTTTTTGTAAATAAAAGAAATAGTTAGATAGTGATAACAGGGAAGTGTTAACATTAGCAACAGAAAATTAAAAAAAAAAAATTCAGGCAATTGATGATGTCTTGTATAAAAAAAAATTTTTAAGCGATTAAAAATAACATAAAACTTTTTCTCATATTTAAACATACAAATTTAAAGTTGTTTTCGTTTATTAGAAACAGAGCAATAACCGTACCTCAAATGAAGTGGAACTTATTATTCTTTTAAGAAAACACAATGATAAAGTATATTAACAATGCACTATTTTTATATTTTTTTAGTAATTTATTACTATGTTCTTAGAGAATATTTGTTTGTTTACACAAGTAAGAAATTACATTTCTTAGTTAATTATATGTAATTTGTATTTTGGAAAAATTAAAAGGGTAAGAAACATAAGTAATCCACAGTAATTAATTCTTTTATTTTGAATTTTCGAAATCTTTTATTTTAAAAATATTTCTATATCTTTTATCTTACATAAAAAAAAATTTTAGATATATTTTATATTTCGTTTTTGATATAAATATCAATTCATAAAATGTATAATACAAATACTTAATACGAACAAGTTACAATAAATTAACACACATAATCATTTTAATAACAAAATGAAATATATGAAAGAAAAAAATACACTCTGATTAAATAGTGAATTAACATTTAAGAAAAATGTATTTATCATGAAAAATGCCACTGACGTGACAAACAAACCAAATCCTTTTGACTAGTTAATGAATCAATAAAAATTGTTTTTCAGAATTGCAAAGGAGTTTAGATAAGTGATAATAATAAAACTAGTATTTATGGTACCTTAAGCACAGAAATTTCAATTTTTTTTTACAAAGTGAATACATTTTTTATTGGATGAAGGAGATATGCACGGAGCTCTTGAAAACTGACATTGAAAAAAATCGGAAAGCAAGTATCAGCAAAAATATTTATAGCATTTACTTTCAAGTCATGAGGTACTATTACAATATTCCTTCTTTTATTTTAAAAATTTCCAAACCAACACTACACACAGATTTTAATAAAATTTGAATTGACTTCGCAGTAAACGATGTAATTAAAAAAATAATAATAACCACATTCAACAGTTATAATATACACACATAGTCGTACAACTCTCATCGGAATAGGAAGGTTTGAAACAATGGTTACATGATAAAACAGAAAAATGCATTTATAGAAAGTGTGGTCACACATTGAAATATGGAAATCTTATTCCGTAATTTTAAACTGGAAATAACGAAATTTATGAATTTTTATGGTTTTAGACTAATAAATCTTAGTGAGCCATTACCTGTTCAGTAGCACATATAGTTTTCAGATTCTTAGTTTTCTTCGAGAAAAGTTGATAATTGCAATGTTGGTCCCAGGCAGGCTCTATAGGGTTGAGTAACGGAGATCTTAAAAGTTTAATCATCTGGTGAATATCTTCCTTTGTAGATGATATTTTGATTAGATGAGTCTTGATGCTAGATGAGCTTTACATGGCAGAATGTTGTCATACATTAAAGTAAAATCCAGAACCATGTGCATGCTTAAAATGCCGAACATATGGCGCCAAGATCTAATCACTACTCTTTACATTAAACACTGCAGTACTTCTTTCAATTGATATGTAGAAGTGGATGATTCTCTAAATGATGTATGCCTATACCATAGAAACATCTTCGCCATAATTTTCAATTTTTGGAAGCATGCTTGGTGTTTTTTGATATATGGTACACGTGAGAGTTAATTCGACCTAAAGCTACAAATATAGACACTCGAACTGGAAATGGGATTTACGAACTTTTAAATTGAAGACTAGAGAGATAGTCATTCAGATGCTAGTTTTGCAATTGAATGTAGGAAGACATGTGAATAGGTTACAGATTATAAGCATGCTACTTGAAACCAAAACTCACTCAAACCTTTAATTTAAACATATTTTGGTTTGATGTAAAAGTATCATATTTAATCAAATTTCTTGAGACTCTTATGAAGTTACCCACGAGGATACTTTGATGCATCTAAAAAAATATTGATAGAAGATAACATAACTTTGGCGCGCTACATATTTTAGTCTCTCAATCATGCATGTATAGCGCTATTAATATTAATCGGTAAATAAGAATTATTTATAATGTCATTAAAGTCATAAGAGGGGAAATTGATTTAGATTTTAATACTAAGTTATTTTCAGAGATAACTTAAAACTTTCAGAGATAACTGTTAAATTAATAATATTCAGTATTAAATACACTACTGGCCATTAGAATTGTTACACCAGGAAGAAATGCAGATAACAAAATGATATTTATTGGGCAAATATATTATACTAGAAATAACAAGTGATTAAATTTTCAAAAAATTTGGCTGAATAGATCCTGAGAAATCAGTACCCAGAAAAACCACCTCTGGCAGTAATAACAGCAGTTATACGCCTGGGCATTGAGTCAAACAGAGATTGGATTGCATGTACAGGTACAGATGCAAATGCAGCTTCAACACGATGCCACAGTTCATCAACCGTAGTGACTGGCGTTTGGTGACGAGCCAGTCGCTCGACAACCATTGACCAGAAGTTTTCTATTGGTGAAAGATCTGGAGAACGTGCTGGCCAGTTATTGTAGGGCAACAGCCGAACATGTTCCGCATCAAGGAAGGTCCGTACAATACCGGCAACATGCGGTCGGGCATTATCCTGCTGAAACGTAGTTTCGCAGGGCTCGAATAAAGGGTAGAGCCACGGGTCGTAACACACCAGAAATGTAACGTGTACTGTTCAAAGCACCGTCAATGCGAACAAGAGGTGACCGAGACGTGTATCCAATGGCACCCCATACCATCACGCCAGGTGATGGGCCAGTATGACGATGACGAATGCACGATGCCAGTGTGCGTTCACCACGATGCCGCCAAACACGGATGCGACCATCATGATGCTGTACACAGAACCTGGATTCATCTGAAAAGATGACGTCTCGCCATTCGTGCGCCCAGGTTCGTCGTTGATCACACTATTGAAGACTCTCTTGTCTATGACGCAGCGTTTAGGGAAGCCACAGCCATGGTCTCCGAGCTGAGAGTCCATGCTGCTGCAAACGCCGTCGAACTGTTCGTGCAGACACTTGTTATCTTCCAAACCTCGTTTCTTGACTCACGGCTCGTGACGTGGTTGCACGATCCATTACAGCCATGCGGATAATATGCCTGTCTTCTCGGCTGCTAGTGATAGGTGGCCGTTGAGATCCCGCATGGCGTTTCGTATTACCGTCTTGAACCCATCGATTCCATATTCTGCTAACAGTCATTGGATCTCGACCAACGCGAGCAGCAATATTGCGATAAGATAAACCGCAATGCAGGTACGCTACAATTCGACCTTTATCAAAGTCAGAAACGCACTGGTACGCATTTCTCCTTCTTACACGAGGCATCACAACAACTTTTCACCAGGCAACAACGTTCAAACGCAATTTGTGTATGAGTAACCGGCTGAACAATTTCCTCATTAAAACACAATGTAGGTGTCGCTACTGGCGCCTGCTTTGTCTGAATGCGCTGAAAAGCTAATCATTTGCTTATCATAGCACCTTCTTCCTTTCGTATAAATTTCATGTCTGTAGCATGTCGCCTTCTTGGTATAGCAATTTTAATGGCCAGTAGTGTATATGGATTAATAAAATCATTGAAGTAATTTCATTATATATTAAAGTTATTAACGTCGGATATATATAATTATTGAAATTAATTGCTTTATATTGCTATTGTAATTTTAAATATTTATTTCAATAAGACAACATGGATTAAATTTCCGTTTGAAAATCAATGTCTGAAAGAAAATTATTGTTTAATTTAAATGAATCAAATAATTTTTTTTTATCGGACTTGATAAATAATTAGGTTCATTTTGACTTCAGCTAAACTTCATGAATCTAAATCATATAAAGTATAGAGATCAAGAGCTCTAATTTTATTGTCAAAATAATCATTAGATCTTTCATAAAATAATTGCATTTAAACTGCGAAAATTCGTCAAAATTATATGGAGAATTTTTTTTATGTTTACCTTTCAGTTATAATGAAATTAGTTATAACAGCAATTACGATGCCCAAAAATATAAATTATCTGGTTGACTAAATAATCTGAACAAATCTTGATAAACCTTTTTATCGAGATTTTTTCGGATTATTTAGCAAATCTCGATGAAAATTCAATGACGAGAAACGGAAAGAGATGTAACAGTTTAGACAAAAAAGGTCTCCTCAATTATGGTGTAGAAGACAACGGAGGGATGACCATAACTAATTAAACGATCTTATTTCCAAGTTGTCTATAGGCAGAGCAATTGATTAAAATCACGAAAATTTATAAAACATTGAGGGAGGGAATAATAAATACTGACTTCAAAAGTTGGCTACTGAAATTTTTTTAATGAATTACACGTTTAGCATTTAAGGTAATTTAAAATTTAATGTGCAAACAGATAAGGGCGAATTTACTTTGTAATAAAGATTCATATTATTGTCCAGTAATAGAGCGTGCTACTGGACCTTTAGGATTTAATTCTTCGAAAATTGTATGGAAGCAACCTCCGCATAATTTGATGCTTATAATAATAGTGGGAGATATTCCACATGATCTTCTGGAATAGGGTATTGTTACTGTGAGTTTTTCGATGAAAGCTTTCTCCTTTCACCTGAAGCGCAATATTTTCTATTAGATATTTACCATCACAGACCCTCGCGGACGAAATTGCCTACTTACTTTCTAGAAGGTAATTGAAAGTAAGCCTAAGTTACGATTCATCCTGTGAAATTATTATGAGTTAATGTTAATCCTTAGAAAATTGGTGAATTCGTATTAATCTATTGCATATTCAAATGAAGAGAAAAAGAAATTAGAATCGCATGTCAATATAGGCTAGTGGCAAAAAAACATTTCTACTAATGCATTCACTTCCCTTGGTTCTCAAAAGGTCTACTGGAACGTATATAGAAAGCATATAAACAACAATCACGTTTTCCGTTCTCAATTGTCTTCTTCTTCTCGAAGTGAAAGTGTGTGATTTGTTGGCATTCAATGGACATTTCAAAGACCGAAATTTTTTTCGGGCAACTACTGTAGAATTACTGCTAGTTTTTTTAAAAAAAATAATTGAAACAGAGCTTTATTTGTTAAAGATAACATTTGAATTATCAACTGCGAACACACTGAAAACAAAACCTCTGCAAAATTTTCTAGTTTTTAAAACACCTGCTTTTGGCTTGGTCAAAAATTTCCCTTTATTTTTCTTCACAGACGTGCATTCGAATATATGTTTCATAAGAGAACTCGAAAGCTTGCATTGAGTTTCACTTGAAAACGACGAGCTGAAGTGTGATTGATGACACATGTTTTGGATTGTGTAATTAAATGTTCTTATTTGATTAAAATTGATATTTCTTTTTAGAGCTAGTGCAATTTTAATAAGAATTATTATATTAGAGTGACTTATCGATCAAGAGGATGAAATTTAAGTAAAAAATCAGTTATAAATGTGCAATTCATTAAATCGCTTTTTAACGAAACTATTGAATTACCTCTTTTTATAATGTCAAACAAAGGTCCAGCATTGTATCATGTGTTTTACGCAAAATTACATAACTTTCTGAGACAGTCTTGTTCAAAGACAACTTTAATAGGTTCTCTGAAATATGTGGTAGCTTTGTACAATAGAGCAAGAGTATAATCAACCAGAGTCAGAAGAATTTTTTTAAGAAAAAGGAAATTTTTTTTATGATATAATAAAAAAGATCTAAAATAGGGAAATCTGAAACTACAAAGTCCAGCACTTCCAACTTCCAAAATAAAAACATCTCAAATTTCTTTAAAATTACAAAATAAAATATTTACTAAAAATTATCAATAAGTTCCACGCAGAAATGGCATTTTTATTGGTAATAATTTTCAAAATTTACTATTTAGGCATTTTGATCAAAATTTCTGTTCAATATCTAAATTTGTGTTCAACTAAATTATGCAAAAATTTTGTTCAGTAATTTTCTGATAAAAATAAAAATGTCTAATTTAAGCGGCTGTATGAATATGCCAAAAATTCGCACTTATCTGTATCTATCTTTAAAAAATGTTGCTTTCAAAAACACCTAAATCTCTAAATGACAAACAATCTTACAGTTGCAATTGTTAAATGGAACCAAATCACTTCTAAAATCCTGAAAAACAATTATCAAAGAACATATGCAAACGAACCTTGCCTCCAAAGAAAGTGTACGCATTTCAAATACTTAATTTATGTTGTATTTTACTCCTTCTCTCTATGAACTATTTTCTTCTAACATTGAGAATATTTGCTTTAATTTCTAAGAATTTTATGATAAGAAATAAACTCATGAATAGTCTATAGAGCCCTTTTAGCGATTAATGATCAGAAAGTGAAGTACCAAGTTTAAATAAACGATAACAACACATAGCATCATTAATTTGATATAATGTATTTAAAAAGATCAATACGAATTCTACCACAAATATCATTTCATTTATATGATCTCTTATATTTGACCCAGAACCGTAAGCATATAAACATATCAATAGGATTCAGATCTTATTTTATTATTTGATAATATATTTTATAAAGAATATCTGTTATACTGAATTAATGTATACCAAAATGTTTCGTTTACAATATTTATAACCAATTAAACATATTCTGTGTTGTACAGAGCTATTATAAAAGAATTATAAGCACAACTTATAAAAATATTTTATAGTTATTTTAACATTTTAATATTTTTTTTACAGTTACACTGGTCACCATATGCCAAGTACATTTATGTTGCAAGAAATCCTAAGGATTGTTGCGTTTCCTTCTACAACCACATGAAACAAATTCCAGGATATCAGTTTAATAAATCTTTAGATGAATTCATAACCCTGTTTGTTGAAGGAAATTTGGAATTTGGTAATTATTTTAACCATCTTATACCATGGTATGAAAAAAGAAATGATCCTAATGTTTTCTTTATTACATTTGAAGAAATGAAACAAAATTTGAAAAAAGTTGCAACAGAATTGATTGCTTTTATTGGTGAAGATGAATCAAAATACTTCAAAGAAAATCCAATTATATTGGAAAAAATCTTGCATAACTGTAGCTTAGAGACAATGAAAAGTTTTATAAATTGTGCTTTGTCTTCATTTTATGATTCTGAAAAGGAAGATCTTTTAAATGATGAAAGCATACCTAATGGTAGAAAGCATATTATTGCTTACAATAAATCACTGCCGAAAAATACAAGCAAAAAAATTGATTTTATTCGAAAGGGTTGTGTGGGTAACTGGAAAAATGTATTGTCTGCAGAACAAAATGAGCGCTTGAATGAAATGATTCAGAAAAATACACAAGATACTAATGTCATGTCGCTGTGGGAAAATGTTAACTGAGAAATGTCTTATTGAAGATAAATGTTTGACAGTACCTAAGGTAATAATGCAGAAAAATTATCTAGGAAATTTTCAAAGCACATAAGATAGTTAATACTTTTTCTTCATAATCTATAATAAAATAATTCTTTCAAGAATATTTCTGAGAATTTCTTAATACAGGTGTTTAATGAATTGCTAACATTAATCTTCTATTACAATAAGATATATGAAATTCAATAAAAATATTGAAACATAATTTATTATGAATAAATGCAAATTTAACATTTTAATAATGTATTGTTTTAATAAATATTTACTTTGATTTATTTTGTCATTTCCTTCAATTTCAAGCACTTCATATTTTAATTTAAAATACCCTATGCCATTCACTTTATTCAATAATATAATTTCAATCTTTTACCATTTCTTTCATTATCTATCTTTACTATTACTTTTATTAAATTACAAATTTTGGGAGTATTAACAAAGCAAATTTAAATATGGAAGTAAATTCGGAAAATATATTAATTTACAAAGAAAAAGGGTATTCATTCTTACTTGGTGTGTATGCATTAGAAACATAAATTTGCTCCTATTATAATAGTTGCTTGGTCATTTTTTATGATTATAAAATTCAGTTGTAAGAAAATATCAATATGTTTCAACAAAGTAAAGATTAAAATATACAATTATAAACGAATAAAATATCAATTTTTATGAGTGGAAAAAAGCAGCCCATTTAAATTAAATCAGCAGAGATAACAAACAGATTATTTAAGTTATAATCATGAAATGCTATTATTGCAAATATTAACATTTTAATTTAATAAAAAAATATTAACAGAAAACTTATTCCTTCCATCTATGTGCGCATTGCACACATTTGTAAAAAGTTGTCATAGGTTCATCAGCAGAACGAGTTTGTATTTGTAAGAAATATGCTTTTGGATGACCACATTTAGGACAAGTTTCTTCAGTTGTTTCCACATTTTCCCAAGCCTTAGCTCCTCCTAAAACGTCATCTACTTCCTTTAATTTTGGATATAATCTACTACTGAGACGTTTCTTCACGACACAGTTGTAAGTACAGCTACTACATTCCAGGCGAAAACCATCTTTCCTCTCTTGAGCAACTAACATATTTGCACATAATGGGCAAAACATAAGCATGTTGAAATTACTGAATGCACTTTTCCAAAAAATGATCAAAACATATATTTCATAATAAGTAAACAATTGGACTAAACTTTGATTACTGTTGATTTACATATTATTTCAGGAAAACTTCCACCACATTAAGGATACACTTGTTTTTTATTTTAATGTAAATATGTTTCAGAAAAAACATAAAACAGTATACATCACAAGGAATATGTCTTCATATATGCTGAACTTCAACAATTCTTTATTCAGTTTAAGAAACCTAGACTAAAAGAAAGTAATGTTAAGAAAATTATATAAAATATTCAAAAGCATTGAGAAAAAATCTTTAATTTTGTAAAATAAATATTCAAATTAATGTATTTAGTAGACAGAATATTTACATAAATGCGATCATATCAACTACCCACATATTTTTTCAATTTTAAAATACATAATGTCTATACAACAAAATATTAAAATTTGATAATTAAAAATGAAAGTTGAATTGTTCTAAAATAACCACACACACACACAAGAATTTAATCAATTTATAAATGAGGACATTTTTTTTTTTGTACATATAATTGATAAACTGAAATTATAGATGAACACACAGTTTAATCAATATGTACAAACAATTTCCATTATTATCGAGAAAGATAAAATTGAAGTGAATGATTAAATAAATTTAATTGGGAAAAAAAGTGAAATTAAACTGATGAGAGGAAAAGGAGATGTAACTGTGAAATATAATTCATATCATCTTTTTTAAATTTTTCATTTGAGCTTCCTATAGAGGGTATTTACTATAGTGCTTACTTATAGATCAATATTTTTCTGATATTTATTAAGTTTTTGTATTAATTCACAATCTTTCTAAATGGACTTTATATAAAAACCTCATATATATATATACATATTATTTACACATTTTTACAATAAATAAAGATGTGCAATAAGAATGTCTCAAACTGAATGAAAAATTCTTAGGCTTAGCAGTTACAATTATGAACTAGTGTAAAAAGAAGAAAAACATCAATGCTTCTTTTTTAAATTTTATTTCTCTGGATAAAATTAAGGACTGTCCAAGAGTAAAATTACTATCTTTCACTTTTCAAATTTTTTCCAAGTTTGAAAGAATCATTTTTAGAAAACTATCTTTGTTTTCCCTAATGATAAATTTTATTTCAAATTGCTCATACAAACATGTTATAACATGGTAAAGGTTTGGAATTGTTGCATAAAAATGCTGCATTTGTAACATTGACCATTATCTCATATCCATATTTTCAACTTCATGAAAAATATAAATATGATACTCTGTACATAATATTATATTAAATTTTTTAATATAACTATTTTGCATAGCAGTACACCTAATTTGCAATAAAAATACTTAAATCTGAAGACTTTTCTAACTAAAAATCTTATTATTTATTTAAACTTTTAAAATTGAAAGTGTTTTTTTAAAATTTTTTCTCTGATTTTTTGATTAAGCTTTTTGTCTCTCAAGTATATATACTTTTTTCTGGGCATTTTTTATAGTAACACCCAACTCATTATTCAGTAGTCCTTTGCAATAAAAACTATTTTTTCCTTACTTTGTCTGATTCATTTGTTTCAATTTTACAAACTTAACATTTTTAGCACAATATATTAAATTTTTGTTACCTCTTTATATACACTTTCACCATTTTTTTTCTAACAATTTCAACAAAGTGCTTTGTAATTTATTGTAAAAATCCGAAATGACTCACCAGTTTTGAACATATTAAATGGGATATATCATACAAGTTTAAAATAATAGAAATATTAAGATGACCGACTCCTTAGATTAACATTTAATAAAATGGAAATAATGAATGGCTTTGTCAATGTTATATGATTTATATTTAGTATCATGTGGAGTTAATAAATCTCTGAGATGTTTGTCTATATTTTAGGAGGTGTTCATTTTGGAAAAGACTTATTTTTTTTGGTAGGTTGGTAAATACACCACCATTTGGAATCAATTTCTGGTATGATGGCATAAGCTGCAGATCATTTCTGATGAAGCAAATTTTTCATTCATTTGATTTTAAAATGCCATCTTCAGAGTAACATGCAAATGTCAAGTTCTGTTTAATTCAAATAAATCTGACTCTTGGATGCTCAAAAAAATAAATAAAAACAATGACATGGAAAAAAGTTTTTTTTTATAAGTGGTTCAAGCATTTTCATGAAACTCACACAAACATCAAAGGTGACCTTCAAGCTGTGAGTGGGAGTACCATTTTTCTTCAACCACAGAAGAAAATGTTGAATACATTTGAGAAATTGCATGTGTGGACAGAGGCATAACCATTAATACTATTGCTACAGAATTTAGAATTTCATAGCATTTTTCATGATGGTTTAAACATGCATTGTATTTGTTTGCACATGGTTTGAAAGATGTCATCACCTGAAAAGTAAGACTGAACATGTGCAGAGGGATTTATGACTGACATGTTTGATAAAGATTACAGCTTTTTTTGAAGAATATCACAACAGGTAATAAGACATGACATTTCCTTTATGACAGTCATACAAAATGTTAATGAAGTGAGTGGCAATAAAAAATATCAACCAAGGAAGGAAAATTTAACTTAGACCAAAACTAAGAGAAAATGATGTTAGAATTTTTTTTTCGATAACCAGGGTGTCATTTACCACAAATTTCTTCCTGAAGGGCAAACTGTCAGTAAAGATCTTGATAACTGTCAGTGAAGATCTTGATAAATAAATACCAGATGAAATCAGATAAAAATGATTAACAAATGATTAGTTTTTTCATTGATTGTGATAAAGTAACTTGCAGGACAATATTATCACCCGGAAATACCTTTCTTATTCTTCTAAACTAGCAGAGACATATTTTTACCTTTCCAATAGATAAAAATGAAATTGAAAAGACATTTTGTAGATTTAGATGAGATTATCTAAAAAGGACCTAATAAAAAGTAGATTTCAGATTAATGGTTTGTCATTCAGTGATCAATTTTTGCACATAAAGGCTAATTAGACCATGGTCTACAGTTTAACATTGATTGAAAACCACTACATACATTAGTGCACTAGTTTGGATTTGAACATACAAACTGGTGAATTGAAGACTATAGAGCTAACCATTTGGCGACCAGCTCAACAATAGATTTTAGGAGTATTTTGAATAGTTATATATAAAAATATATATGAATATAGGTTTTAAATGGTTATATATGAAAATTTAAAAATTGGTGGATGCTAAAGAAAAGTATTTTAAAGGGCAATAAGTTAAAATTATACTTAATAATTTCTGGTCACCCTATTTTGGGAACTTTTTGACTTTACATCATATTATAGACTAGGAACACTATATTATTAATTTTTACTTTTCTCCACTCTAATATCTAAAAGTATTGGGAATTGATATATAGTTTAATGGTGAAACATTGATTTAACCATTGATCAAATTTATCATTATATTACAGCCATTTTTATACATACAAACTAATATGATTAGACTTAATGTATTTTCTGACTTACACACCTGAGCAAATTGAACCATTTCTTGATGAAAAAAATCTCAAATGTTGAACATTTCATAGCTAGCTTGTATACTGATTTAATGAAGATAAAAACTTATTTCTCACTTTTACATTATCTAATACAAATATTTGCTTTACTGAACTGTTAAGACATTCAGTTTATTAATAGAGTTTTACAAAAATATATTATTTGGCAGAGAAAAACATCAGATAATCTTTATAAAAGGTTATTTAAAAATGACTTTGTTGTTTTATATACATAATGTCTTAGAACATATCTGTACAACACCTTTAGAAACACCACTGTAAAAGAAGTAAAGCATGGAAAAAGTATCTTGTTAAATAGTTTATTACCAATAATTTCTAGTTAATAGTTATTAAAAATTGGATAGAACATTCAATAAAAATATACTTACCATGAAATAATAAAAATACTTAATTTGATTGTTTATTGTGAAGTATACAAATTTTCATTTTTATATTTGACTATATTTTATATTAATTTACTCTTCCTTTCATTATTTAAGGACTTCAGAAGTATAAACATCTTTCTCTTTATAAGAGTTATTCTTACCCAATATATCAAAATTAATACCATTCTAGAACCATTTTAAATATTAGAATAATAAATAACATTATTTTATATGATGATATGTATTAAAATATCACAAAGTGTCAGTCAATGTTGATTAATAAAAGTATATTGTAACAGATCTGTATTAACTCCACTGACAATACATGGCACAACTGCCCAATACAAAATATTCAATATTCAATAGAGTTAGAGGATTAGAATAGAGGTGTGAGGAATGGAAGTTGAACAATATGGTTCATAAATAACTTTGTTTATAATTTGTACTGTACAGGTACTATGTAACCTTGTTAATAATTATTAAGTATTTTCTTTGTAACTACTTTTAATCATATGTAATGTTGTAATAAATGTAATATTCTGCCTAATTCTAACTTCCATTTTCTTACATCCCTACAATATAAATTAATCAGCCCTCAAAAATTAGAGAAAGAAAATTGAAAGAGCCCAAATAATGTATTAATATAAATCATTAATTAAAAAAATGAAGTAAAAAAAAAACTTAGTAAATTTATCATCAGATGTATTTTTAAAAAAATTTTTTTTCATTTTTATTTCAATTTTTATTTGAAACACTTTTTTTAAATTTCATTGATGATTTTGGTATTTATAATCAAGTTTTAAAAAATTAGATTTCTGAAAATTAGTAATTTTAAATTAGATAGCAGATGTACTTTAAAATTTTCATTAGCCATCTATTTTTATTTTAATGAAAGCAATTATTCATGAGTAATAAATTAATAACCTTATTAATTTATTGTAATGTAATATTATGTAATATTTACTAACTTTTAGAGATACAGAAAACAATCAACAAGAACATTTAATTCTAGCATTATATAAATATAGTTAAAACCAAAAATAATTTCTACAATTAAATTGATTACATTAATTTAAACAATGAAATTACTCTGATAAGTCTAATGTCAAGATAAACCAAATGAACAAAAACATTCTATATTGAGAAAAAAGAATAAAATCTGACAATCATAACCAATTAAGTCAAAGTAATTAAGGTAAAGTAAAACTAATTTTAAGAATAAAACCAAAATATATAACACTCAATAATAAATTTTTATTTAAATTTTAAAACAGCTTTTTACTGTCAAATTTATTATAGCTAAATTGCACATTACAATCACAACTTACCAAGAGAGAAAAAACAGTCAAATTTAGTAAAATTATTTTTTCTTCTATCAACAAATAAATTCTCTAAAGGCAATTAACTGCCATATATTAGTTAATATTAATGTTGTATTTCAATGGAGTTAATTTATCATTAGACTTCAGCATTGGTCTTTGACAAGTATTGAGAGAAGATTATTTACATAACTGATACTCATACATTATATATGTGTGTATTCATATTCAAATTTTATAACTGTCCAATTTAATTTTATCCAGCAACTTAAAAACAACTTTTTTTTAATCTTTACAAAGTCACATTTAAAAACAAATAAATTATTAAATAGATATAGTTTTTCAAATGCATAAACAAATCATGTACACAACATCTGATTTCACAAGAAAGGGGTCCAGAGAGTTAATTAAATGAAAGTTATAATTCTTATTTATGTCATTTGTGATTTTAAATTTAAGACTGAAAAACTTTATTTATACAATTCTTTTTTAAATATTTCAGGTTTAACCAAAATGCTTAGCAATATAGTTTATAAATTATCATCATTGTTTAAAAAACATTTGTGCACAGAAAAATAAAAATAATCAATAAAGAATGGAAGAATATATAATAATACAAAAAGAAGAAGAATCAATCAAAATATGGTTTGCGACTCACAGAATTTCCTCATTATCACAACAAATTTCAACATTAGAAAAACGTGGAAATATTGATAGCACTTTAGGTTAGATTACGACAAAAAAACTTTTTTGGAGCTTTATACTCGTAAATTTATAGCTCGTATTGAGTAAGATTAAGTTTTTCATAAAGCGCTTAGACACAGAAAAGCTTTAGCACTTTAGGATAAGGTATGCTTTAATTTATATATATATATATATATATTACAACGACCAAGATAATAAATATTGGTCTGTGATATATTATTGCATATTGTTATTATTGAGGGGAGGCAGAATAGTGTGAAACCGAAGAATAGCCAACCGCATTTTAATTTTAAGCCTAATTACAGAGACGTAGCTAACCCCAAAGCTGGTATTCTCTTTTCCTAAAGAATATGCTATTTAGACGAAAGAATATGTTATTTAGATTATTTCCTGCTATTTTAGAAGCATTCGATCCTGATTTATTTATTCCAATTTGATTCTAAAAGACTTTACAGTAAACAGTTATCCAAAACATTATCATATATTCATATGCTTAACTATTAATCATGCGGAATGGCTCTAGTGATCAACACATTCCATAAGTAATCATCATTCAGGCTGGAATGGCCTGAATCAACCGACACCCTTGAGTTGTTTGTTAGTCGTTGAGATCCCAATCCCAATAATTTTTCCTAACCTAGAAGTTTTGGTCGCTTTTCTGTAATTGCGATCATATTAAACAAATATATTTAATTTTATTACATTTACTACAATATTTTTTCTCTATTTAAATAATCAAAAATACATCATTATTGTAAAATTGATTTACAGAATTGAAATTTACATTTTTTTCTCAATATTTATAATTCCATTTTATATTTTTCGATATCCAGTCAAATGCTAGAATCAAACTTTTTGTTAGTTAGAATGAATATTTTCATTCTTGTTATAAAAGAAAAATTAATGGAATAAAATTTAAATAAAACTTTTTAATTTTGTTTTCTAGTGGCGGAATAAACATACTTGAGGAGATTGATTTAGATAATAGCTAATAAATGATACATGTTGGAAGTGAACATTTTGTCGAAATTAAAGCGTTAAAATACATTTCGTTTATATTTAATTTTAATGCTATTAAAAAAAAGCAGGTGTATTTTTCCATGAAGAAATATTTTATATTTATTTTGGAAAAATGATAAGCTTAATTTCAATTTCATAACCAGCTTATATTTCAAGTTCGAAACTGTTAATTAGGGAACAAAACGGCAAATTTTTGTCCTATCTTGGGGTACAGCAAAACTGTTGGAAATCGTTTTTAATTATTGCCCTTTTTTCAATAAACAATGAATTCTTTTATTTTTTTGTTACAAATTATATATTTGTTAATTAAATTTAGTTTAATTTATACTCATAAATCACCAAATTTCATTTTCATTTTAACGGATGATCAAGATATAACACTGGGTGGAATGGTAATTAATTTACAGACTAAATCATATATGACTATGTTAAGAAAATTCAGATCAAATACACAAATTTATTCTTTTTAGGTTCCAATGCAAAAAACGTTTTCTTTAATAGCTAATTATGGAGCGGAATTTAGGAATATGGTATGGGCTTTTTCATTAATTAAAGTTATCCCCATAAAATCCATATATTTAATAAAAATAAAGTTTAACTAGTTTTTTTAATTTTACAAATGTTGGATTTTAAAATAAATTTGTCTGCCATGTTTAACCTTAAAAACCTAGTACACATTTCAATTTTTAATGATTGTAGGAATTGGTACATTCAATAGCTCTAGTTAAAGATCTAAAAGCAATGAAAATGAATTGCTTATAAATATAAATAGATATTTTTCTGTTAAGTTTGAAAAGATTTTTGACATAATTAAAAAGTAATCAGTTATAAAAATGAATAATGATAATTTTATTAAAACATAGTGGTGTTATTTCACGAAAACTTACAATACAAATTAAAATATTACTACTTGATTTTCACAGATTCATTAAAATGACAGTAAGGATATTGCTAAATTAGAATCACTCATAAATATATTTTACAACTTCCATACTTCTGCATTCACTATAAGTTTGATATCAAAGTATTTAACTTTGGTTTAGGATTTTTATCATTTGAATTCTTCAAAATTGATTTTAGATGATATACCATACTTTGAATTTTCTTTTTGACATACAACCTGGTCATATTTTAGATATTATTTCATTTTGTATTCCTTTTACATATATTGAATTCAAAAGTAATACATCTTTTTGTTGGACAAATTAAATACCACTATTTTCATTTCTCAGTAAACTAAAAATTAATCCAGACATTTTTAGTGTTTAGATTTATAAAAAGAATTAAAATATTATACATTTATCAAATTATTCGTTTAGAAATTGAAATGGAAATTGTTCATGGTTACCCCTCATTTAGTTGTTCTTTTAAATAGGATTTGACAATTTATCAAAAGGCTATGAGAATATTAAGTGAAAGTACTCAAAATATTACTTTAAAGTATTCAAAATATTACCTGTTGTCAAATTATCATTAACAAATGATCAAAAACAACATATATAATAATAGAAATGATGGCATTTTTATAAATATGGTTTCTTTTTGAATAAATTATTATTTTGGGTTTATTTTATGTCGATAGTTAAAATTTAATATGTGAAAAATAAATGTTTGATTTCTGTAAATTCGAAAAATCTGTGAAAGTTTATTAAAAAAAAATTCAAAATAATAATAATGATTCTTGTAAAAAATAAATAAATAAAAACAAGGTCAATAGTATTGGTCAATTTTCATTATTCATTGATTTACATAAAATAGTTATAAAATGATCTGCTATTTCATGGTAAAATGGTAATGATTTAGTTTTCCTATAATTAAAATGAGTTATTATTTGTTCTGATAGAATTTACAATTTCAATTATGTTAAAAACTATAAACATAAAAATTAAAATTTATACATAATATTATCAGTAAATTCTCAAGGAAATGATTTTGTGTATGATTTATATTTTCACACTTATGTCAGTATTGTTTGCTGAGCTGATTACATTAATATTTTTTCTTAAGATGGGACCAGTTAATTAAAACCTTAGTTTTCATAAAAATGTATGTTATTTAAGCTATTGATTTAACTTTATTTCCTAGCTGTCCCATATGCTTGATAGCATTGATATCTGTTCTTTTTTAAGGTGGTAAATTAAAACCAGAGTTTTCATAAAAAATATTATTTATGTGTGTGTGTTTGCTATTGATTTAATTTTATTGCCCAGTTTTTTTCTGTTCTATTGCTAAATTCATAGTACATTTGTTAATATCTGCTTTGTATTATTACATACTATGTACTTTTAAAGTGATTATATTATTTTCATTCATTAAAAGAAAATAACAAAAAATGATTATGAATATTTTATTGAACTAGTAGGAATAGTAGGATTGATATTTAACGTTTTTTTATATTTTTTTTGTGATATGTAATTTTTTTAATTAGTTATTTGTTTTGTGTTATTTCTTAATAATTAGTTTTTAGTTTTGTATTATTTCTGTAGTAATTATAATGAAATATTTGAAATTTTATTATTTGAATTTTAAAATCTTACAAGATTTCATATTACAATTTGAATTTAAGTGTGATCGGGATTTCAAAAACTGGATGTTGTGTAAAGTGACATAATTTAGATTGGCAAACAATTGTGCAAATCTTGGCATGAAAACTTGAATTCATTCCAAATCTCTATAAGCTTATAGGATTTTACTAAATTTTACATTATTTCATCTATAGATTTACTTAGAAATACTGAAATAGGGTCTTGGAATTTATCAAACTCAAGCAAAATCAATCTTGATTTATATTGCTGTTAGAAATAAGTAACTAAGATATAAGATATATAAATCTTTAAGATATTTTTAAAGAAGATTTATAAAATCTTCTTTAAGAAATTCTTTAAGAAAATTTACATTATCCTTGTGTATTGTAGCTATTATTTACTTTATTGCCTGGTTTCTCTGGGGATAGATTACATTTACACTGATGTTTTTCAAGGTGGGCACCACTGCCCATTTAATTAAAACATGAGTTTTCATAAAAATGTGCATTATGAACATTACTAAGTCAGTTTTATTTTCCAGTTATCTCCCATTATAATTTATACTAGCAGCTAAACTCTTCAACTTCTTTGTTCTGAGGACCAGGCAGTCCTCTTCTACTACATCTAGCTATCAAAGTTTAGGTCTTCTTATTATTCTTGCATTATATGGTCTAGATGAAAAAATTTCCTTTAGCATATTGTCGTCCAAATGGAAGACATGTCCAACTCATTTGAATTGGCTTATTTTAGTATAATGCTTTTTGAACTTGAGATATAGTTTTGCATTGTATCTTCTACATTAGATATCATTTTCTTGAATTCTACCAAAATTACCCCTCAAGATCTGGCATTCAAATTTACCAAGCAACTTTTCCTCTCTCATAGTCATTGCCTGTATTCTTAATTCTCATGATTAAACTTTTAAAAAGTCTTAAAATCTTTAGAGGTAAAACAAAAAAAATGATTACACTACCATTTTTCTTGTTATTTAATTGCTGATAATAATAGCTAAGTTTTAGAAGTCCTGAATTTTATGGGTGCATCAAATTTTTCTTCTCTTGTATGGAAGTATATTATTTGAATACAAAATTAAGGTCATGTGATTTGTTATTTTTAAGTATAATTCATTTGTTGATTCTTATTTCTTGAATAATTTATTTATTTAATGATTTTTAGATTTCAGAGTAAATTTTTCCATTTTTTGTGAGTTATCAGTAATTTATCTTAACACATGCTATATAACTTCACCAAATATTTTTTTAATAACTGTGGACACTTGGGTTACTAAACCTTCTCCACAACAAGGCGGGAAACTGCTGCTTATTTTTCATAACTCAATGGGCATCTATGAATCATGTCACGGAGGTGAGTAGCTTTACTCACTCTGTATCACCACAGACCCATTTATAGGGTGGGCTACATTCATACATTACAGAAGAAAAGACAGAGAGAAAGCAATTCCTTGCCCGAACCAGGATTTGAACCTGTTACCCACAGCTTAGGAGTCAGGAATACTAACAACTTAGTCATTGGTCGGCACTTAACCAAATATCAATGTTTTACTTTTTTTTTGTATTTTTTTAAGCATTTAACAATATGTTGGTTAATTTCAAAATATTTTTCAAATCCAAAATGTAAATTTTGGTTTTTATAAGGGATAAATTAAATGAATGAGGGATATTTTGTGATTACTGATTTCATACCATCTAGTAATTAAAATGTCATACAGTAAAATTTAGAAGTGTAAATATATATTGATTGCAGTTTCTTGAGTATATCTCAAAATCGTTACTTAATTTAGTGAAAAAAATATCATCTTTTCTAATAGGTAATAATTATTAATATCTAAAATTCTTAGCCTAATTTTTAATTTATTACTTAAATCAAAAGTTTGTTTAAGAATTTTACATGTTTCCAATTATTTTTAGCTTATTTCCTAAAACGTAAAGGTTATTTTTAAATTCTTCACCCATTCTCCTTATAATAAAAAACAAAGGAAATCTTTTAGCAGATTAATCCAGTATTATGATACTAAAATGTCATCAGTTAAAAAGTGGTGGTAGTAAAAATTAACACAATCAAATATTAATTTGGACTTGTGTGGTAATTTAAATAGACATAAAATTTATGTATAAATATATCATTAATATAATATGGTTTCAAAAGTAAGTGTAAAAGTTAATAAATAACAAGATAATGTTAATTTATCATATTGTATTATTTAAAAATAATATCAATTATTCACTGCATTTGTTATTTATAGTTTGTGACTACACCTTTATGTTGTCCAAGTCGTGCAAGTATTCTTACTGGAAAATATGCCCATAATCATGGAGTTCGCAATAATTCTTTAAGTGGGAATTGCAATTCTCCATTTTGGCAATTAAAACAAGAAACTAAGACATTCATTACTCATTTCAAACAACATGGGTATTCTACATTATATGCTGGAAAATATTTAAATCAGGTAAAAAATTTTATTTTTTAAGTTTTATTGTTTGTAAATGTATAATTGTTGATTGACAAAAATTTTTGGTGTTCTAGAAATATTTTGGATCATTAGTTTCATCAATGGTTCATTAATTTTATAATTTCATGTGAAGCTGTTAATTGATGTAACCAAAATAAAACTGTTTCTTATTATGTTGCTAAATATTCTTTCTATATATAGTAATTTATTTTAATAGTTATATATTTACCATCACAGAATTTATGAAAAGTTGTGCTTAAAATCAAATTTTTTCTTGTAGAAATATTGACATCATTGATATTATAACTCTGTTTTGACTCTGTTTCTATTAAGACTTTTCTCCATTCCATATTACTTGTTATATTTAGTCTTCAATTAGAAATTCCCTATCTCTTTGAGTGATTTTTTTCAACTTGATCGTTCCATCTAACTCTTGCTCCAATGTTGAAATCATTTATTATAAATATACTTATATTTAAAATTATAAAATGTAAATTTTGGAATAAACATATGTATTAACATAACTATTTACATTAGTTATTTTAATGCATATCTTAACTATTTAATACATAATTTAACATTAGCATTTTTATGTAACATATTTGCATAACTTAATATTTACAATAGTTATTTTAATACATGTATTTATACATTTTTTGCTTGGCATTCATAAACACACACATTTTTAAAATTAAGGAAATGTCACATATCAAATGTACAAATGTTTAGTTGTATTATTAGCAAAATGGATTCTTTTTGTGCGATAACACTACAGTCAAAATAAATTTTTTACTAAACAAATTATTAATATTAAAAATAAATTTTTCATTTTGATTAAAAATTTAAATTAAGTAATTTTCTTAAACAAATATTTTGTACATTTTTTACTGTACAATCAAAATAATATTTTTATTTTGCAATCTAGGAGAAAAAAAATTCTTATATTTTTTGACTTGGCCTTTATTAATCGGGTGTATATAAATTCCAATCGGTATTGTTGATATTATGTGCACATTTCAATTTTTAATCAAATAAACAATTATCTGATTTAAATTTCAAATAAAAAATAAATTTTTTGAAGTGCTAAATGCAATTTTTATGATATAAAATATTTAATAAAATTAATGCACATAAAAGTTAATTTAGCCATACATTACTTCTTTTTACTAATTGTCAAATAATTGGAACAATAGAGAAACTAAAGATCTCATACAAAATAAAAATTTTATGATACTTGTTAATATAAATACTCATTTTAACATAAAATACCTTTAACAATTAAATGTTGTTTCTTTTATCTTATTATGTTTTGATTTCTTTAAAATACTAAATGTTTCTGTTCTTTTTGTAACTATAAACTAATCTCAGATGTTTTTTATGTTAATTTAAGTTGTGATATGCTTTTGCATCATAAAATTTTTTATAACAAAATTATGTTTTTGAACATTTAATGAAATATTTTTTATTAGATGAAAAAATTAAATAAAAGACATTTTGATCTGCTCTACTTGAAGGTAGCAATCATGCAAATGCTCCATTAAGTTAAATTACAAAATGCATCACAATAGCTAAATAACGACCCACATTTCATGATATGTGATACATCAGTTAAGAGGTAATATGGGAAATTAAAATGCAACAAAACAAATTGATAATATAACACAAAAATAAAATATACTTATAATCACTAATATATTTATATATATAATCTTTGAGGAAAGTTCATATGATAATACTTAGTATCTTACAAAAAAGTCATAACAACAAAGTGACAGATTGAATAAAAAAAATTTTTTAAAAAAATAGTCATACAGAATTATACATTATATGAAGACTTTAAAATCTAATTTTTCACATTCCAAATTTAAAAGAATAATTAAATTTTCATACGTAACTAGTCTAACTCCAACAGATCATTGTATACATCTTGCTGTACAACCTCTTTATAAAGAAATGTTATTTCAATATCTTTAAATCCTGATATTATCTACTATGGTTTGTCTAATTTTCAAGTATACTTCCAACTTATTTGGCAAACTGCAAAATTTTTTTTTAAATAATGTATGTATTGCTTTGCTAAAAGTTTAATTTTAAGCATGGTATTTCCTCTAGAAATTTAGTATTTCTAATTTATTTTATATAATTTTCCATGAAATATATTTAACTTTTTTCTTATTGAAATAAAACTGAATTATTTTAAGAAAGCAATCATATATTTATTTTGCAGTATGGTGCAAAAAAAGCTGGAGGTGTAGAACATATACCCTCAGGATGGGATCATTGGATAGGCTTGGTAAAAACAGTGTGATATTTCTATATTCTTTTTTTTTTTTTTTTGTAAAATATAAATAATTAAAGTTTTTGCGTAAGTACACTGTCTAATATTTAATATTTGTGTTTATGCTTATAATTGATAAGAGTATGTTTCGGATATTTATGAATTTTGCATATTTTATATCTTTAAATTATGTATGTATTCTTTAATTTATATTTTTATTTTTCTATTATATAGCTTTTATTTAGCATATTTTATTTTATATCTGATTTTAATTTATTATGTGAGCTTTTATAAATACAATTGATGCTAGTTTTTGAGATTCTCTTTAAGAATATTCATAATTTTATGAACTAGTGGCTGATCCCTAATATGGTCCTATAGGTTCAATGATAATTTTAATTCCCATTTATAAACTAAATTTTTAAAAAAAATTGTCAACTCATTTTTCAAAATCTTTTGTTTGTGATTAACTTTTATCATCTGATTCTTATATATATATATATATATATATATATATATATATATATATCTATATATATATATATATATATATATATATATATATATATATATGGTTACAAAATTAGGATCAATGATTTTTTTGAAAAATTGTAAATTTTTTCAATCATTGACAACTACATTTCTGATATTGAAGTCCTGGATTTTTTTAATGAATCTGTATGAAATTTCTTTCATCTAATCTAACTCCTGTTTAACAGCCCATGCATGAAAGAATAATCAGTAGCTTCAAGTGCAAACAGTTAAAAGAGCTAGCGGTTTAGTATGAAAGAATCTTGTGGTAAACAAATAACAACCTGATAAAAAAATAGTTTAATAGTTTATGAGTTGTGATCACATTGATTGGATTTATGAAATAGACATTTTAGGAAATACTTTATGAAATACTTTATGAAATAGTATTTCACTTTATGAAATAGACATTTTAGGCTCTATACACGTGTGAATTGTTATTTTTCAATATGAATATTTTATTGAATTTTGTCATAATTTCTTATTTAAAAATTTGACGGAATTATAAATAAAATATAAGATTAATTTATAGTTAATTTATTTTTATGAATCGTCCCAAAAGAAATTTTACTTACAGTGCATGCCTTATTAAAAACAGCTGAAAAATGTAATCGAAGACAACCAAGAACATTTACTTGATTATTTGAATTAAGATGATGTGAACTTTAACAAAGAAACACACCAAAATTTTATTTCATTACTTTTTTATGTGGACTTAGATGTGATTTACATGTAAGAAATATTGGATATAAGTAAGAATATAATGTGAGAATATAATGAATGTGAAAATGCTTTTTAAAAAAGTGATTATTTGATTTTTCATCAATAAAATGAAAGTAAGAATTGTTATTAAGTATGCATTTTTTTAAAATTTTCTATGTTTCTTATATACTACATAAATTTTTTCTAATAGTGCTTTATTTACAAAAGGAGCACAGTTTGGTAAAATAACTTGGTTTTAAGATTTAACATTTATTTTTCTATTTTATTCTTCAGTATGAATTTGAAAAATGAGTGACTGCTGTATTTTATATTTTCTCCATTTATCTTCTATTTTCTAGCATTCTCAGTTTCTCAGTATAAGAAAATTTAAATTTAAAAAAAAACATTCTTGTTTCTGTATTCTTTTAAAAAAATGTTTATTTTGAATATCTGCACTTAAATCATCATCTATAATTCAGTATGTTATTTTTTATTCAAGCATTTTGATATTGATGTGTAGTATATTTTTTTTAACTATGTGAGACCTTGGCATGACTGTCATTAGTCTGAGACGGGCAGCCTTATAAAGTTCTGACAGACAAACAAAGTGAGAAAGTTGTTTAACAGAGTTGACTGCTGCTACGTCACTAAGTCCAGAACAAGTGATCAAGTGATCTCCAGACAATTCAAAGTCACTGAATAGCAGGCAAGTCGGGCAGTCTACCAAGCCAAATCTGTGTAAATGTTTTAAAAGGTAATCATATCTGGTTTTAATTCTAAATTTGGTGACACCAACAGCTCTGGGCAGGTCATGAGGGATGGGATTTTCCATGAAGTCACTCCAACTCTTTCCCTCCATCAAATCCTTAAAAACCCCTTTAAGATGCATTTTAAATCTACCATCGATAATTCTTTTAACACTCTAACAGTGAACTGGTGGTTCAGGCTGTGGGAGGGTAGATCCATTCTTGGTCAGGGAGTCTGCAATTGCATTTCCTTTGATTCCATATTAACTCGGGATCTATTGCAGGACAACATTTCGTCCCTTATTCATCAAACCATCAGCTGGAAAATGGTAACTAAGGACTGGCTTCTTGGCTGATGGCATGATGGAAGTGATAGCTTTTATAGTGGACTGGGAATCAACAAATATCACAATATTTAGATTATCACCCCTTCCAATTTCAGTCAAAGCCTTAATCAAAGCATAGCATCGACTTCAGCCTGATAGTTGGCACAATTTGCACCAACAGCTATTATAAAATGGGATTTTATCACTTGAAAATATCATAGTATTTCCTATTTGTATTTCTACAATTAAAAAAAATTCACTTTTCAACTATGTAGAAACTGTAACTATACCATTATTACTTTAATACCTTTCATCATATTCTCAAGTTCATACTTCATCATGGTAAAAATTGCTATTTTAAATTCAACTAATCAAAATACACTTTGCTAATTCATTACCAAGTTGTTTTATTGTACAAACTGTGTGTCGAATATGATTTCAATTTAATATATGTGCATAGTTGTTTGATTATCTATACTTTGAGAATAATTATGAAATGTTTATTAAGATGAATATATATTAGTTTTAGAAAAGTAAAATTAGTTAAATTTATTGAAAAGTGTACTGTAAATTTAAGTAACTTTTTTTCTGTTATAAATAATGGTAACTAAAACCTCTTTTCAAATGTAATTTTACTATCTTTTATATATATAGCTAGAATAGGATTAATTTACTTGTTATAAGATTTATAATGTTGAATCTGAAACTCATCTTTTTGATATTGAAATTAAAAGTAATTTTTTCTACATTTTGTTGAATTTCGCTGCAATTTTCTTATTTTAGAATTTTAATGAATTACAAAATAAAATGTAAGAATACTAATTTATGAAAGATTTATTTTCATTGATAACCCTAAAAGAAATTTTCTTTGAAAATAAAAACTACTACTTGCTTTATACTTTTACTTAATTATTGATAAAAAAATACATAATTAGTTATTTTTCTTAAAAGATATATTTTTTTATTTTAAAATAATTTTATATCCTTAGAATTTTATCTCTTTTGCCATAAATTTATATACATAATTATAATTTTTCAGGTTGGTAATTCCGTATATTATAATTATTCATTATCTGTTAATGGAAAAAGAATTGAACATGGATCAGATCCACAAAAAGATTATTTAACAAATTTATTGGTAAGAATATTTTAATTTTTTCCATAATTTGTTTTGGTTTTTGAAATTATTATCTATTTCATTTTATTATTTAAATTTTAATAATTAAACAAGTAGCAAATTAAAATTTTCTAACTTCAGTAATTTAATTGTAATTATCAAATGAAAAATTTATTTTAGATTTAAAATAAGTTCTCATAATAGTGGAAGTGTTAATTTTAATGAATTTCTAAACAATCATTTTAAAATGAGGTAAATGTGAAACAATTCTTCATATTTTTGAATATAAATGTAGATTTATTAAATTAATATGCGAGAGTTATTTTCATTTTTAATCATATTATAATTTTTTAAATATCGTTTGAAAAAATTTAATTAAAAAAATGTCTTATTTGATTTATTAACATTCCACATACACTATATTTTTATACTATCTGCAATGTGTATAATTCACTGCAATTTTTTCTGTGAAAAGTCTAAAATATATACTGCTGATAATATGTGGTAACATATAATATAAAAAGGCACAATATGATAAAAAATATAATAAGTTATACTGAAAAAAACATTTATTATGAAAAACTTCTGATTGGATCGTATTCAGTTCCACTTTATTGCAAAATGGAATAAACTGAGGTGAAAACATGAGATCAATCAAAAGCAATAATTCCAAAGATTCTATTGAGACTTATAGATGTTTAGTTCGCTATAATTTTTAGAACTAGGTTAGTTTACTTTTAAAATAAAATTTATTTATTTCATTAATAATTAAATTAAAAAAATGAATTACTTTTGATTTGCGCATTGGATAATTTTTCTTTTGTATTGTGCATACTTTGTTGTTCATCTCACATTAGCATGTTTATCACCATTTTTTATATATATATATCTATTAGTTAAAAATCTGTTGTGTATCTTATATGCTTTCGCTTCCATGTGACAATATACGAACTTGAATTTTTTCTGAGGTAAATAGCTTATGTTAAGACAAATTTTAAAATGATGGTAGTCATTACCATCTATAATATCTTTCTGAGAAACCAAATTCATTCTTGAATATAATTTGACAAAATTGGTTAAACGAGTTATGTTGTCATCTGTAATTTGTTTCTTAAAACAAAACAGTATTGCTTTCAAAACTTTATTGTCAGCTTTTGTGATGGAGAAGGGTTTTTTTTATCAGATAGTCTCCAGTGTCATTCAATGTAAACAGCAAAGTTAAAAACCTTTTCAACATATAATCTGTGGATTATATACAGGAAAGTACAGTATATTAATATCTATTGAATTAGTGCTGCTGGATATACTAACATTATCAAATAATCCTATGCAGAAGTAATTATTTTTCAGCTAATCGTAACTCATAATCGAGAATGTAATAAGTTTTACAGAAAAATGATATCTTAATTTGAAAAAAATTAGTATTTTCAAGTAAAATTAGACACTTTATTCTCAAAAACTTGAAAAACATTATGATAACTTAAATTAAAACTTATAATATTTCCATTTAAAAATTTAAATAACAGTGACCCTTTTTTATATCGATTTCAGTTGATATTTTGAGATAGATGTATTAGATATTAGCATGATTATGAATTATCTGTCATAAAAAGTATTGAAAAATACAAAATGACCAAAATTTCATAAAGTGAAATTATTAGAACTTATAAAAAGCAGTTCTATGTCAAAATAAACTAAACCTACTTTCTAAAAAAAAGAATTACTAAAAAACAGTTTGTTGATTGTTATTGGCAGTCTCTGTTAATGTTAGATTGATATGATTTCATTATCATTTCTAATATTATTATAGAACTTTTTTATTATAATTTATAAAGCTTTTTTTTTTTTACTATAATATATAAATTTTTATGAGCATTTATCAATTAGCCATGTTGTCAGAAATAATATAAAAAAGAATTTTAAAAAATGTACAAAAGGATTATTAGTAAGATTTTAATGAGTTACTTAAACTTGCGTGAAAGCTGTTAAAGGAAATCAAAAATATCCAAGAAAGGATTTGTTGCTGGCCAATGATCTTCAAAGACATGAATTTAAGATGTACATTGATTTAACTGACATGCAACAGCAACCAGATAATAATGATTTCAAATTTTTATTTGAACATCAAGACTACTTGAACTTAGTACAGTTGAGCGTTCTAAAAATATGTGTAGAAGTTATACATTTTTAATGACATTTCTTTAATGTGGAGCCTCCAGTTTTACTGCAAAAGTTAAAATAATCTCAAGTTCAGTAATCAGTAATCAAGTTCAGTAAAAGAAGCTGTGTAATGTAACTGGATTTGAAAACTGCATGTAAAACCTAATCAATTCCTAACAAATTATATATATATATATATATATATATATATATATATATATATATATATATATATATATATATATATATAAAGTTCTTAATTAAGAGTTTAGACTCACTGGCAAAAAAGATATTGAAAGTTTGAAATCTTAAATTTTCTTCTGGTAATATTAATAACACTGTGAAACTACAAGTACCAGGTTTAGACAGAGCAAGAAATGATCCAAAAAATTTATTAGCAACATATTGGAAATTCAAAGTGGAGATCTTTAAAAATTAGCTTTTAAATTTTATCTTTTAAAAATTCAGCAAGGAAGATTTTTATTGTGGTATACCAGAAATCAGTTTACAGTTTAAATTAGAATTAATTTTGCTTAAAGATTTTTCTGATCAAGCAATTGAGATTGTGTTAGTAAATCATCTTTCTGAAATGCTGTGATATTAATGATGTATTTTCAAAGTTGAGGCGAATCTAATTAGTGCAAATGTAAGAAATCTTAAAAATTGTAATTCTAAATGTTATAATAGTCTAACATATCTAAATAAATAAACTTACTAGTAAATATATGTAAATGCTTTTATTAGAATATATGTTTAGTTTGTTTGGACATGGCATTGTTTTTTGTAAGTTCTAATAACCTAACTTATTTTCTTTATTTAAGCATTTTAATTAACAAGACATAAAATTATCTATAAGTACTAGTTATTATACCACTACTAATACTTTAGTTATCAACTGAAAAACAAATTATTATTTTCAATTTCATTGCAATTTCCTAAAACTGCTAACAAAATAAAAATATATTATGCAATAATTTTAATGAAAAATATGAAGACATATATTGAAACCAGAGAATCAACAAATCTAGTTTATAGGAGATATTTTTATAAATAATAGCTGTTTTATTATGTAAATAGTCTGAATTTGTCATTAAACAAAAATTGATAAATGTATAACCAATATAAATAATTCAAATGTATACAACGATGTTTTCCTCTCTGCCAATAAATAGTCTTTTAATCACTTTATGGTTTTTAGCATTTATATTTCATCTTCAGTTTTAATAATCTACGGAAAAGATGTTTATTGCAATTTTTTTTATTCAGTTTTATCTAATAAATACTGCATTAATTTCTGTGACTATCTCTATGTACTTAGAAGTCAATCCTACATTGAAAAAATTCTGAGCTTCTAGCTTTTATGAACATTTCTTGAAAAAGTGTGAAAAATTAATCAAGCTGTTTTGATAATTAAGTACTTAGTCAGTGCGATTATATTTTATTGAATATTTTGTTTTCAAAAGTTTTATTACAGCCATAAAAGGGTATCTTAGTTGTTGCTGCATAGTTCAATTAGTTCACTGAAACTAAAATACCAAATTTAATGTTAATTTTTAATTAAAACCTATTTTAATTTTATTTTCCTTCTTGATTTTATAATTCAATAAATTAAACTAAAAGTTAAGAAAAACAAAAAGAAAACAATGTAGAAAAGTATTTATATTTAATAAGCTAACAGATGTAAACTTTTTATTGCAACAGTAAAATGTAAATAATATGTGAAAGTGTTTCAGACATCTTATTATTAAACTTCTTTTTATTAACTTTTCTTATGGAATAAAATGTTTTTGTATCTTTTGTATTTTTAATTAATTTATTGTGTTATATTTATGCCACATATAATTTTATTAAAATATGTTATAATGCATTATTTCTAGTTTGAAGAAGTTATAAAGTTTCTGAACCAACAAAATGGTACAAACCCATTTTTTATTTTTTTGTCACCACCAGCCCCACATAGTCCTTTTACTCCATTTCCACCATATAAAAAAGAATTTGATGATCTGAAAGCACCAAGAACTCCAAATTTTGCTATTCCTGTTGGGAAAGTAAATATGTTTTAAGTTGATTTTTTTGCTTTTATTTTCCAAGTGTTATTTTCATTTTATATGTTTTTAAATTTGTTATATTTTAAAACAAAGAAATATTTTTCTTTCTTTATTTTTCTATAGTAGTACATCTTTATAAATTTTTTATTAGAGTTTAAAATTTTTCCTGTATGCTTCAATATTGTTTCTATTTTATGTGATTTTTTCTTTCTGTTGCTTATTTGTTAAATTTTTATATCATTTATTTTTCTATTTATGAAAACAGAAATAAATTGCAGTAAAATATTTGTAATTTTCTAAAAGTATGATCAGAATAACTAAGCATTTTTATTCTATTTCTTTTATTATCTATATATATAAACTCTTTAAGATCATGTTGAATTTATGCCCTGGGTAAAATTGAAAATCGCTGTATGGTAGGAAATTAAACTTATACCAAAATGTTGGTCTCTGGGTAACTTAAAATGCAAAACAATGCTCCATTTTGAAATTTTGATTACTGCATTTGCAATTAATTTAAAATATAATTAATGCTGATTTGAACTATGTAAAGTTATTTATACAGCCTGTAATTAATTTAAGCCAGATAACATTCCACTGTGGAACTTTTTTGCTTCAATAAAAAAGTGTATGGTATTTTCCTCTTTTTAAAATTGTCATACATTGGTTACTGCTGGAAACAGAAAAAAATACTTATCCCTCTTCTTTTCTAAATTTTCACACTAATATTTTTTAACATAAAACACTAATTTTTTTAATTTTTATTTTTGAGAAAGTATTATTTTGCCTCTTCAGTAAATGTGTTTTCATCATTGCCAATACATCATTACATACTAATGCATTGGAACACAGATGAAAATAATCCCAATTTCAATATATAAGTATTTCATAAATGAAGAAATTTTGCAAATATTATAAACTAAATTGAATTTTCTTTTAGCTAATTTATACATGAGACTTCATTTCATGACATAAATTTATATTTTGAAGAATTTTCGATTAAATTTTATTGTTATCTAAATATTTTTATGTGTTAACTGCAGAAATAAAATTTTCACATTTAAATTGATACTTCATTCAAAAATGATCTTTTTGTTGTATATTTATCTTTTTGATTAAATTTTATTGTAATTTTTATTGTAAATTAAGATTTTGTTTATTTTAATGCATGTAATATAAGATCTATCTAATGTACATTTTGCATTTGTTTTTGTTCCATTAATTTAATGTTTTTCCTTTTCGTTCATAACTAAGCAATCTCTAAAATTTAAGTTTAGTCTCATTAAAATTTCAACTAAGTAAAACATTCAGTAACTTAGATATTAACTATAAATTCATTGAATGGATTAAAAATTATTTAAATAAAATACTGCAAAGTGGGTACAATCAGCTAGTAAATAAAAATAAATTTTCTATATTCAAATTTTATGAATAAAAATCTTAGAACTTTAATCTAGAGTTATTATCCATTATACCTAAACTTATTAAAAAAGTTTACTAATATTTAGGAGTTAAAACTTATTATTGTTGTATTTAAGTTTCCTATTTCTTCAAAATAATGATTCTGCTTCTTTTATATGTATCTATTTATTATGTATGTATATATATATATATATAAATTCTATTTTAATTATTAAATAACTAGTAACTATTACAATAAAGTATAAATTTCTTGCCCTACAAATTCAACAAATAAAAATAATTTGGTATAATTCTTAAGGATTATAATATGTTTTTAACACTCAATAATTAAATAAGTAAATGAATTATTAAATAAATATTACATTTGATTAAAAATATATATTAAATGGTTCTTTTCTTCAATGAATAAAAATATTTGTCCAAAAAAATAATAAGAAGAGTAATGAATACCAAAAGCTTTAACATTCACAACTTACTAAATTTTATCTTATTTATAGTGACTATGAACAGTATAATTTTTTTTTATTATTTTGAATTTTTCCATGTTGCTTCTATTCAGAAATTATCCTCGTGTCAAAAAACCACCAGAGAATGATTAGTTTATTGTAAATACATTTTTTGAAATTTGTGATTGTTTTACAATGTATAATAATATTTTATACTTATATTGAAAAAAGTAATAGCTTTTAAAAAACTTTTTTTAAATCATAAAAATTTTATATTGAAGTAAAATGTCTCTAATTTTTTTATAAAAGTGTTGCATTAGTAATTCAACCAAAACTAATTGCAAATCAAATAGCTAAAATTAGACTTAATATGTTAAAATTCATATTTTAGTCTGATTGGTATTTTTACTTTAGGTTGGTTATAAATCATTATAAGCATGAAATTTAAAATATTTCCAATATATAAAAATTTATTAACTTTAACTTATGTTTATTTTTCATATGCTGATTAAATATATCTCAGAGAAAACACTGGTTGCTTCAACAACCACCTAATCCTTTGCCTATCACTGTTATCAAAAAAATTGATGAAGTTTTTCAAAATAGGTATGAATTTTAAATACTAATCAGTTTTTTTGTTCACTAATTTATAGAAGCCAAACATGAATTAAAATACAAAAGATGTTAAGTATGTTACTAAGGTAATTAATATTTAATTGAAATTTTGAAAATTGAATGATTGTTGTATTAAACTACATTACTTTTTATCTATTATGTACAGGAGCTTATCAAAATAGCAAAAATATCTGTGAATGAAAGTTATAATAAGGAATACTCTATAAGAGACAGAATCAAAATGAACCCTAAGCTTCTTTTCTTATAAAAAATATATATTATATTTCTCGGGTCTGTTCTTATTGGTATAAAAATTAATTAACATTTATTTTTATGTTGCAGTTTTTATTTTTTATTGAAAAAATAATTCTTTTTCATCATAGAATATTGAACTAGAGTTTTTTGTTTTCCATCATTTGTTCTACAAATTTCTATAGTAACAACTCACACTCTATCAATTAATATCTCAAAGTTAGGCTGTTTTATGTATTATTAGGTTATTTATATTTTGTTTATTAATTTTATATATGTAATCGTACAGTTGTAGAGCAACATTTTTAAACAACATGTTATTATACTGCTTTTTTTCTTTTTTACTCAAGTAGAGTTCATGCTTTTTCTTTCTTATGCTATTAACTGTGTAGTTATTTAAGTACTTTGAATAAAACTTATTTATTAAACTTCAGAAAATTTCATTTATCATATTCATATTACAATTTATTGTTCAATATGAACCGCTATACAAACATTTCTAAAATACTGTTTTTAATTAGTGTAAAATGTATAAAATTTTCAAATTAAAAGTAAATAAAAATTTCAAAGCCTCTTATCTTAAACCTGAAACTCAAGTGAAAACCATAAGAGTTAACATCATCTTAATTGTATTTGAAAGTTAAGGTACTTCTGCCATAGCACTTTGTTCCAAATATAAGAATTCACCATAGAGAAAACCAAATTTGTCTAAATACTGCAGAATTGTATGGAATTTAAAAGGTATCCTCATCAGCAAAAATTGCTTGGAAATCACTCTTCATATAAATAAAAGTTTTATAATTGATTTGAAAAAGAATGAATTAATTAGAACAGGAATAGAACTTACTCGTCAATTTATCATATTTCAACTGAGATTGAGTATAGAACTTTGACATATAGTCCTATTAAGGTTTAGTAATGATTGAAATTTCACCTACCTTACACTTTTAGCTGTTGAAAAAAAGATGAAATCCTAACATAAATTTGACTTGTTCTCTCTAAATTTTTAATTTCCCTTTCAAAAAAATTTTCTCTTATTTATTTAAAAAAAAAAAAAATTCAAATATTTCATGAAACTTTTTATTCTTAAATTATGTTATATAACATACATTTCAAAATAAAAGAAGGAAACATTTTAATTTGTTGAAGATGACAGGAAACAAAAACAAGATTTATGCATATAAATTATTGCTAAATAAAGATTATTTAGGTTTTGATTTTGTCTTTTTAGGCTGTAAAAATCATGTATATTAAAAAATTTGTAATTTTGTATAATGTATAATTTTTTTATTTTAATTAATTTAAAAAATTTGTATAATGTAAAGAATAATAATAAATAAATAAATTGTAAATTTAGCAAGAGCCCTGTTTAAAAATTGTGTATAAAACTAAAATAACATACCTAATATTGTACATATTGATTTAAATTTATTTTTTAGTTGCAATATATTTGTATAAGATATGAATATGAACCAAAATTTTAGAAAAAGTGATGCTTAGAAGCTTGTTCCATATTTATTAGTATAAAATCTAGGGAAAATTGCAGATATTTTGATTTAAATTATCATTAATTTATAATATAATAGATGAAATGTACAAAAAAGAAAATGATTGCAGCAAAACTCAGATTTTTTAGGATTATTTAGTGACTATCAGAATTCTAGAAAACATTTTTCTAGATAATTATAAATTTAAATTAGAATATAATTGTTATAAGTAGTTATACATAAATTATATCTTCATGATAATTATAAATGCTCTCTATATGCTATGAAATTTAGAAACTATTAAATTATAATCATTAAATTTGTAATGTATAATTATATTAAAAAAGTACATAAATGGAATTCAGTTATGCTGCTGCATTATTAAGACGCATACATAATAAAGTATTACATTTTTGTGTAATTAAAACAAATATTCTATTATTTTACTCATTCTACATGACTTCCATTTTCTATTTAATAAATATAGTACTTTATTCGATTTGCATTTGCCATCACAATCAATGAGTTAGAAATTAATAATTTGGTATTGAATGATTTTTAATTAAACTCCTGTTTATAAGAATTTGTATATTTTACTGTCACCAATGTTTGTAAAAAAATTAAAAATAATACTTAGCTAACAAGATGGGTAGTGAATTTATCATAAGTGAAAAATGTAATTTGGCACATCTTTGCCTACACTTTGGTAATATATACTATAAAATATTTATTTAATAATGAGAAAGAAAAAGAGAATAAAGTAGTAATTAATAATTCATAAAGTAAATATTAAAAAAATATCGATTTGTAATTTTTTCTAGAATTATATTCTTTTATTTTATTTACATATTATATCGTTTGGAAAGTGATTTGCATGTGCTTTTAAATATCTTCTACTATAGTTTACAATCAGTATGTATTGTTGTAATCAACAATTTTAAGTTTCTTTTGAGATGAAGTGAATATCAAACATTTGAATTCTAATAAATATAATGAAAAGAGCTTAGTACTTTATTTTATTCTTTACATTTTTATGGAAAAAATCATATTTATAATATTTAATGTGATTAAATCAAAAGCCTTATAAATTTAGTTTAAATTTGCAATTTATTAAGCATTTATCTTTAATAATTGATTATTGATAGCTTGTTTAAATTTTTTTTTTTATTTATTTATTTTCAGATGGCGAACATTGCTTTCTGTTGATGAAAATATTCAGAAAATGTTTCAGATATTAGAAAATAAACACATTCTTGATAATACGTTTATTGTTTATTCTTCAGATAATGGTTTTCATCTAGGTAAAAATTTATTCATTACTTTAGATTAAATGTTCTGAAAATTTACTGTTCCAATTTCATTATCTTGGTTAAATTTATTATTGTTGGTATTTATTTGTTTTTATTTATTCTTTAATTTGATTTTTAAAAAAATTTTGTTGAATTTTTTATGATTGAAATCAAAAAATTATCGTTTTAATTTGCCATGAATATTAAATTATAGACTATAAAAAATTAACTGGAAGTATCTTTTAAAAATTATTTGCTTGACTTATTCTATTAATATTGATATTTACTCAACTACTGAAATTTAATATTGAATTCAGTTAGTTATTTTATTATGTATATTATGTAAACTGTTTCAAAAATTGTAGTATGTTAATGTGATAATCTTGAAATGTATGTTTCTTTTAAACAATGTGTAAAAAATATTGAGAAAATGAATTCAGATTATGGTTACATTAATTTTATTTAATGTTAAAAAAATATTGTTTTTTATTATTATAGGCCAGTTTTCATTACCATGGGACAAAAGACAACCATATGAATTTGATGTAAGGGTTCCGCTTTTGATTAGGGGACCTGGTATCAAACCTGGAACAATAATTAAAGTAATATGAAAATGTTTTTGATCAATTGCAAAAAATGTGTTTTTATTCATTATTATTAATTCTCGTTTATCTTTTACTTAGCACCCAGTGCTTAATATCGATTTAGCTCCAACATTTTTGGAACTTGCTGGTATACCGACCTGCAGTCATTTCGATGGGCTATCATTTGCACCATTATTAAGAGGTCACATTTCTAGGATAAACAATAGATCTTCTTTTGTTATTGAACATCAAGGAGAATTTAGTGAAAATCCTATTGCAGGGTGTCCTCAATATCAACCTAGAGAAGTTCATGTAAGATATAGTAAATTTTTGTGAAAATTTTCTATTTTTTACTTTATTTAAAAAACATTTGTTTTTGATTTAGACTTGTGAAATTGATTGCATTTGTGAAGATTCTTGGAACAATACTTATATTTGTATGAGATGGTTATCTGAAATACAAGATTTTAAATTATGTTTGTTTAAAGATGACAAGGTAATTATACCAAATTTTATTTGAATTATTTTGATGCTGAAATCGTTTCTAATTGACATAAATTAAAATTTTGTTGCATAAAACATTCTCTATAAGATAACATATGATTGTGTATGTTAAACTTTTATAAGGTGCATGCACATATTTATGAACTATTTCAGAATTTTTTGTTATGTGGCTATTAATTTTGAGGTGGAAAAAGTAATGTCCTAAAAATTTAAAACCAATTTTCTCTATTTGATTCATTTATAAAATGATAGAACACTTGTGAGTAGTACTAAATATTAAATAGAACATTATTACCTTTATTAAAAACTACCATATTTACATAAATCTAATGTGCATCATCTTTGACCAAATGTAGTATTAAAAATTGGGGTGCACATTAGATTCTAGTGCAAAATCAGTAGTTCGCCGATGACATCAACCAAATTTAAATCGTAACAATGGACTACTTTATTTCCCGATTACATTTACCGTTACATTTATCATTGACACATTATTGCATAGAGGATACAAACTGCAGAGTACGTAGTCACAAAATGGAGTGCAAACAGAGAAGAATGGCATATGACGCTACTTTCAAACATAAAGTAATGAATTATGCTGAAAAAAATGGCAATAGAATGGAAGGAGAGAGTTCAACGTAGTTGAGAGCAATGCTCGCTTGTGGCGGCAATAGAAATTTGCATTGTTTGCAGCTAAAACAAGTAGAAAGAAATTCACTGGCCCTTGCAAAGGAAGACACCCTAAAATTGAGGGAAAAGTTTTAAAATTTGTACATGAAAGGAGGAAGAATGAACAACCTGTAACTAGTGACACCATAAGAAATTAAGCAGGGAGGCTGAAGTTCTTGGAATACCAAAACAAGAGTTTCAGGCTAGCTGTGGATGGGTGTATTGGTTTATGAATCGGATGGACTTATCTCTAAGATGCCATACAATAATATGCCAAAAGCTTCCTACAGATTTTGAGAGAAAACTACTAACATTTTAACTGTATGTCATCACACTTCAGAAGAAAAAGAATTTTTCAATGGGGCAAATTGGCAACACTGAATACATGCCAATTTATTTTGATATGCCTCGTAACTACACCATTACGGAAAAGAGGACTAAGGAAGTTATCATTAAAATATCGGGATGTGAAAAACAACACTTAATAGTTATGCCGGCAATAACAACCGATGGATGCAAACTCCCCCCTTTCTTAATCTTTAAACGAAAAACATGCCCTAAAACCACAAAGAATGAAAAGCTGTTCCCAGATGATGTCCTGATTTGAAACCAAGAGATGATGGAATCATTAATGCTTGATTGGCTCCAAAATGTATGGGAATGTTGTCTCAGTGGGTGCTCCAACACACCATCAATGCTTTGCCTAGACACATTTTATAGTCATCTCACCGACGACGTAGAAAAGAAGATGTACCGCCTAATCAGTTATCTTGTTATCATTCCTGAAGGGATGACGTCTGTGTTACAACCCCTGGATGTTAATATAAATAAACCTTTCAAGGGGTGCGTTCAGGCGTAGTACAAAAAATGATTTCATGAGTCAAACTGTGAATTGACTCCGACAGGAATAATTAAACGTGCTGCTCTGCACATTGTTGCACAATGGGCTTCTGCTGTCTGGAAAAGCATTGAAACAGCAATGATTGTGAAATCTTTCAAGAATACTGCATTTCAAATACAGTGAATGGCAGTGAAGATGGCGTGCTCTGGAGCACCCAGGAGGACAATGATGATGATGAGGAAAGAAGAAATGAATCTGCTTTTGACGAAGAGAGCTGTGAGGATTCCAGTGATGGAAACAATAGTCAATAAAGATGTTTAATATTAATTACTGATTGGAGAAACTGTTAGCTAGATAGAAATGTTACGATTTACTTCATGTTCATATTTTATGATAGTTACTGTATATATGGTAGTGGTTGTTAACAATGATTGATATATAAACATAAAAGTAAATAACATAAAGATATAGTCCATTAATAGGTTAATTCTATGTTCTGCTACTTTATGTATAAATCCATTGTTGTATAATATATGGTATCTAAATTTAAATAAAATTAGCATACCATTGATTGATAGTTTATATACAAATCCATTGTTGTATAAAATACGATTCAATAAATCCCTCATACCATTGATTCGCATTACATTCGCCTACAAACAGATTTTTTATCATTTGAAGTTTTAAAATGGGACTATGCATTAGATTCACATAAATACAGTATATTGTCATATTATGATAATGATAAAAAAAATATTTTTGTAAAATATGTAGTTTATTTTAAATTTTTTATAAAAATTTTAAAATTCTAATACTTTTATTATTACATTTTTTTTCAATTTTAAACTTTTCATTCTTAATAATAATAATAAGTATTTATATAAATATGTAGTAAATCATATGTTTATTTTATGTTACTACAAAAAAGTTTTTTTATAGCAAATTTATAGTGTATATTTTGCCATTTAAATAATTAAAATATTACTAATGTTAATTCAAAAAGTGACTTAAATTTAAAATAAAATCAGTATATATAAAATTTGAAAATAATAAATATTTATTTGAAATTGAAAAATATGCCTTATATATAAATTTCTCTATATATATTAAAATAATTTTAAAAATAAATGATCATTGAGCATAAGTTTCTGAAATATGTGCAAATGATGTATTAAAAGGAAAAAAAGAAATTAATTATTTACTTCTTCAATGTTTTTCAACAATGTTCAAAGGAGAAATTTTTCATTGTTAAATAAATTCTTGTTGTATTTCTTAAGTAAAATTTGCTGAATCTCATTCATTCGCTGAACTGCTAACCAAATAGTTATCCTTCTGGCATTTGGTTCAACAGATTGTGGCTTTGAATCCCATCTCGGACTTCAATGTTAATAGTGGCTTAGGATCCACAATATTAACTACATCTCAGCCTAAATATCCCTTGAGTGTAAAAAATAACCATTGAGCTACAAATAAACGTAATTAAACCTCAATTAAAAATTTCAGTATAAAGAAATATGCTGTATGAAAACTGATGTAAAAATGTGATTAAGAAACAGCAGATTTTATAAACATCAGAAAAATTTTAGATGTTTAAGGGGGGAAAAAGAATAATAATAGAAGTTAAAGAAGATCTTATATGTATAAATGTATATAAAATTTGCATATATAACAGTGCCATAATTGAAAGAAAAAAATTTGTACTTGGCACATATTTTTTAAAATTGTTTTCTTTTTATTTTAAGTTTTTGAATGGTTTGTTAGTTAATTTCCTGCATGGGAAAATTGTATTTTCCCCTGCAGGAAATTCACTAAACAGTATAATAATTACTTAAATATCTATTTTTTAAATTTATGTTTTTGAATATCATTATACTGTTTAAGTCAATTTTCTGCAGTAGAGAGTAAAATTTTGGCCACTTTACATAAATTTACTGAAAAATAGCATTAGAAAAAATGTATTATTAAAAATGTAGTTCTATAAAATGAAACTGAAACAAATTCAATTTTTTTAATTTAGACACAATTGAACATTACTGTAAAAGAAAGGGGCAGTTATTTTTCTTGTCATAGGTGAAATTTTTTGAGTTCCTAAAGAGATAATCAATTTTGAAATATGTCGCCAAATCTAATTTTTTTTAATTGTGTATATGTTTAAAATGTAATTTCAAATCTCTTTATCTTCTTAAATCTCATAAAAATAGTAGAGGTAAAGAAAAACTTTAATTTTTCGAATGTATTGATTGCATAAGTAATACTATGTTTTTTTGCAATAACCTTTTTTTAAATGTATGCATGGAATATTTCTCACCATCTATAAAAAAATCCAGTGTATATACTTTTCAGTGTATAGAAATAATGCAAATAATATGTATTCAATAACACATATGTGTTGTATTTGCATCATTGTATTTTTATGCATTGTGATTTACATCATTACAGGCAATGAATATTTTCATTTATAATTTTTTCCTCAAATTTTTTTATTAAAAGAATGGTAACCTTAATTGATCATACATATATGGTTATATGATTACTAATTATAGTTATGGTATCTTGATTTATTATGTATTATTCTATATTTGAATACTATATATATAATTGAATGCTAATTTATAACTGATTTTTCATGCTTACTTAATTAGATTTTACAGGAGAAAACATGTACTTTGATTTTGGTAAATCCTTCGAATAAACTGAAAATACTGGCATTATATATATATATATATATATATATATATATATATATATATATAAATATATATATATATATATATATATATATATATATATATATATATATGTATATGTATATATAAATTAAGGCAATGAAAACTGAAGCAGTGCATTTATTTGATGTTTTTTGTATACAGCATAATAAAATAAAAATAATAATAAAAAGTATTAAAAAACCTAATAATTAAGTAATTAAGATAAAAGAGATCATTTCTGATCAAAGTTTCAGTTTAAATATAGAAGCAAAGTTTTACAAAATAATATGTATAAGTGTACACATTACAAAATAATTTAGTTAAAACATCTCAAAATCATATTTTGTGCTTCACTTCTAATAAATTATTATACATTTTAAATAAAAGCAAAGCTAATAATATGAATAGTGCTTCAAAATTCTTTTATAACATATTATTAAATATTGAAGTCTGGATCTTTTTCATCTGCATTCTATTATATTTTCCCATTGCTGTTTTGATAGAAAAAGTGAAAATGCATTCCCTAAAAAGAGGAAAAAATGAGAAATTTTCAAAATTATTATTATTAATTAAAAAAAAACAATTTCACTTTTAGTATGTGAAAAAGAAAGGAAAATCCGAGGCCCTAAATATTTTTCTCTACTACTACTGGTAATGCATAAAAAATAATTTAAAAATAGAAATAATTAAACTTTCTGTTGTAGCAAAAAAGAATCCTAGCATGATTAACAATGAGCCGCGTTCTGATGACATTTATTTATCTCCAGTGGTTAGCATATTTTTCTCTAAAACTTCATGTAAATGGCAGCATTAAAAAAGCTGGAAGGAACCACACATTTCCATTTTAGAAATGAGCTGAGCTCTGGAACAGGATATTGCAGGATAAGCAACTTTGCAGGGAGTTCAAACCAGCGTTAATAATGCTTTAAATCAACTACAAATAATGTAATTGAAATTTCAAAATCAAATATAATTTTTATTTTAATTCCCTAATAAATTGGATTGATTCCCTAAGAAAAGTTTATTTCACTCTACGCTGCTTTTCTCAATTTAATCCTGGAGGAAAATTCAGTGAACTAACAGAATAAATATTTTATTTATGCAGATATTAGGTCATTAAATAAGCTTAAACTTGTTTTAATATAATTGTTAATTTCCCTGTAATAGCTATCTGTTATAGGGTGTTGTATTATTCTATGGCTTTTTTTAACAATTTATGCATTATTCGTAAATTATTGCCATATATTAAATCTTTTCATGTTACTGATTATTTTGACACCACTTAGTGGTCAGCTTATCAGCCTAAGGCTGTTTCAAGGCATTTTCATATTGACCACATAAGTTATTTCTTTAATATTGTAAAAATAAATTCATAACTAATGAAATAAATTTTTGTTGCTGAGTGCCTTTTACTGTCATAAATAAGTATTGTTAGCAACAAAACAGTCATTTTTTATTATGTTTGATTTGCATATTCTATTTTAAGATAGAAAAATAATTATATAAATATATTCCCTTTATGTTGCAGTATGCTCACTATAATCTTGTTTTCTATTATGTATTAATTTATAACGAATCTAATTTATTATATTTTATTATAATGTTATTGTACATAAGTCTTTTTTCATTATGAATAGTTTTAAGAATAAATTGTATTTTATTTAAGGGATTTGGAGAAGCATACAATATCACTTCTGATCCATATGAAATGAAAAACATCTTCCACAACTACATGAAAAGTGATGTTTTGTATAAATTAAACAGTATTATGAATTTGTAGTAAAAACTGAAAATGGTTTTCTTGTTTGTTATAATTCATACAACTAAATATTTTTATGCATCATCAGACCAGGCATTGAGTAAAAACATTCTCACTTTTCACTTCATTTGTTAAACAAAATAACGATTTATTATATTTAATTTTTAAGCATACTAATTTGTTTTAATTTTTTTAATAAATTTGATTAATTTATCGTCGTTATAATCTGTTTTTATTCAAAATAATAATTTGATACATACTTTTGTAAAATAAATAAAGTTGCTTATTTATTATGTACATAGTTTAAGTTCATGAATAGTTCTGTAGCATAATTTATGAAATAGAACTTTTATATGAAATTTATTTTATTTAAGAAACTTTAACTAATTTGTAAAACTTCAGAATAGCTTGTTATTTTTAAAGTGTTTGAAATGAAATTAATTCTTTACAAAAAGCTATCCATTTTTCTTCTATATCTGAAGACAATTTTTCAACTCAGTGAATTATATAATTTTCTCCTATGATTTTTTGTGCTGTATTTTTATTAAAAGATTAGTAAAAAGTGAAATTGAACATAAAGTTTTTTAAAGGAAGATTTTGTTATTTCTTTATTGGTAACAAAATACTTTAATTACAACTAATTTAAAAGTATGATTTTCAAGGTCTTGTATAAATTCTAAAACTTTCAATGAAATTCCTTAGTACTTTAAATGACGAATCAGTCTACAACTGAACTAACTCTAAAACTTTATATTTCCACATATCTAAAGGCTTTCCTGGTCACTTTAAAATTAGTTTTACTTCATTGAACAGTTTATCTTTTTCATTTTGCTCAGGATGAATTATTAACGTATTTAGTCATTCAACATCAGACAGTTGTTTAAGATTTAGAAAATATTAATCGAATGAAATAGATTTCCTTATATTTCCAAATATTAATCCGTTTGTAGATCAATTTGCGTTGGTTTTAGAAGAATAATTAAAATCAAAAAATTATAGATGCTAATTTAAATCAGTTTTTCTAGCATGACAAAACAAAACACATTCAAAATCAAATATTGCTTGTGAAGCCAATAGATAAGAGATTGGCATTTCAAACATTGGCAATTTATATATAAGGCTGACTTAAAAAGACCAAACAATTAACTAATCATTAATTTCGAGGCTGATGTCACCAATATTAAAACACTCAGTTTAAGAAACTTTAATAATTTATTAATATTATTCATAATGAGACTGACATCTCTAAAAACATAATAATTCTTAGGAAGCCAAAACAGATATTGTAGAAACAGAGCGCTATCCCCTCTGTACAACACACGCCACCAGCTGCTGACGTATTTTTTGCTATCCCTTTTTTCAGTTGCGAATAGAAATGAAGGAAGAAACGGCCGGATGTTAAATCACGGTGCTTTCGCATTTCACACCTGCCAAAAACGATGGACTAGGAGATGAAATCAAATATGGTGCAATGAGTGGAATTTTCGGGATAACGAGTAATCAGTCAATTTTATAAAAGACAAAAAAAAAAAAAAAAAAATTCAAATTAATTTTATTAAAAGGTATCTGAAAAAATTATTTTTTGATACCTGCAATGAAAAGAAGTTATACAGATTTAAAATTTTTTGAGACCAGAATAGAATAAATTGATCACATAATGCATAGCATGTTCAAATTAAATCAAAGTATCAAATGCAATTATTATGTTAATGTTTCCTTTTATATTTTTATCACAAGTTAATGTGATAAATAATGATTTGGTGACTTTGCTAATTTTTTTATCAGTTTATCATTCTACAAATCTTAATTTTTAAGTTTTCTCTTTCACGTATTGATTTGAATCAGAGCTTCGATGAAACATTCCACAAACCAACTTTTCTCAGTATTAGAGTTATTTAGTAATGAGAAAAAGAGATTAATTTTACGTTTAAAATTATTTTTACAATTTAATTAGCTTTTCAATAAATACAATTCCATAAAATTCATGCCGATGATGAATTCAGTAGAGAATATCGCTAGCAAAATGTCTAATTGTGTGTAAATCAATTCTCTTTTATAAGAAGGTATAGTAGTTATTGGTATTTTTAAAAAGCTAGTTTGTGTGTGTGAAATGTCTTTATATTTCTAATTACAACTTTCTTGTAAATTGACCGTTTTTTTTTTTTTTTTTTTTTTTTTTTTTTAAACCTCGACAATTCTCTAGCTTTATTTGTTAAAACGTCATTTCTCTTCAAATTATACTCCTATTCAAAATAAATTTTCTTAAATAAATCCAGTAAGCAGATCTTTAGTGATTTAAAAAGTATTCTCAAGAAAGTAAAGTTTACTGGCGTTTTTGAAATTTCCATGTTTGATTGTATTTCATACTATTATTTTACTGATTCTTAAATTATTTTTACAAACATGATCTTGAAACTGAGCCATCTAATGCATACAAGCATTAAGAAAATATCTTTTGTCAGGCATTATTGAGCAATAAAGATTTTATCATTCATATATCAAATAAACATTGATCATTGTAGATCTTTTAGCAGGCAAACCGACGCTTTTATAATATTTTGTATGCGTATTAATTTTAATGATAGTTTTCGCTACAATTGTAGTTTTTATTTATGAGCACTTATCGTTAAAAAAATATGATTTCTTTAATTAAAATTACCAATAAATAATAATTTGGATACGAAATTTACAAACATGTTAAATTACGTAAGTCACGCTTTTGTTCTAAGCGATTTCAAGAATTGATCAAAAGAATGTGAATTGTGATACTTTTCGCCATACCAAAAATATAGAAGTAACGTCGTGATTATACCATGGATTTCTATTTTTGTAAGATTTCAACTACAAAAGGAATTAATTTTGAAACGCGGATGCATATTCAATGATCCAACATCGATTATTCAATAACACCTGTGCCTCAGTAATATTTTAACCTCACCACAGCCAGCTATAACCTTTAATTAATAATAAATGCTTGGCACCTTATAATTATACAAACTAAATAGGAATTATGTTTCTACAGAGAGACCTTCTGATCTCCGTATGATTACGCAGGCACTATTAAATGACTTATACACGATTTGAGTTTAAGAAGGAATAAATATTGAATTGTTAAGCATCATGGCTTCAAATAGGAATTACATGACTAATGGTTTATGAATTTCTGTATGTTTTGATAGACATAAAAGCTTATTTAAGTTTTAATGAGAAAAAGATGGGGATGTATTCGAATACAACGAATTCTATGTCTCTTGGGATCTTTGAGTTTATATTAAACCAGAGCAATTGTGCATATCTATATATACATTTAAGATTAACTTAAAAGCGGTTTTTCTTCACATTAAATGGACTTATTCAAACTGGGAAAAGAAATATTTATTTGTATTAAAGTGTTGATGGTTTTAAGTGGAACAGTTTTACTGACTTGAAAAATATTTCTATTCCGGGAATGCAACAAGAATGTACGAAGTATTCTAGTTTTTCATCTGTGAATGGGACCACCCAAACAAAAGCGAAACATTATGTATAAAAATGGCTTTCACGAAATTCCCTTGAATACGATGATAATAATCTAATTAACGAATCGCTTGCAGCAATTGTGAGCATTATTATCATCACTCCAAATCCTACTGAGATTAGTTAAAGTGTTTGTAAAAACCTCCTTCAAACTAAGTGATAAGTTGTATGTCTGAAACTTGCTCCCATCAAAATCGAATATTGAAAGAGGACTTATCATAGTTCCAAATAGTTGGAAACTAATAAAAATTACTATAAAGAATAACAAGAATGAAATTGCAAAGGAGAAATTTGTTTTTATTCATGACATTTAGATAATTTCCTAGCCAATAACAAAATTCTAATGACTATAAAATATAGTAAGCAATTATATAAAGTTAAATTACCACTTGTTAGTAAAACTTAATGAAGAGTTGGAAATAAAAGAAACTGCATCACACACTGTGTTTTCATTAAATGATCAAAATTCAATTCTTTCGCATACAATTGTATCTTGTGAACAGTGCGATAGTAAACTGATTATTTCCATTGATTATCTAAATGCAGTTATTGATAATTCATCCTATTGTATTGAATTCTAATCATAGCTAGGGTAAATATCATTAACAGTGATACTAATTAGTTAATATCAAATTTATGTGAAAAATAAAATCAAAGATAAAAGAACGATTCCATTGTTTTATAATGCATTTAATTATCGTCAGAATATTTCTCGAACAAACAAAATTGATTCATAGGCAGCTTGATATTTTTATTAGTGATAATCTGTAATTGCAGGCATTGTAATTTGTGGAATTATCTTTCATTACCACAATAATAAAGACTTTTTTTTTTTTTTTGACATATCTCAATAGGAGAAATTTTTTATTTATTATTCTGTAAATGAAGCAGAAAGGAGGTGCAGTTTTTTCATAACCTAAAGTAAAGTCATGGTCAAGTTATTTCATAAAACATTGGTGAGCTTTCATCAGTTCATATTTTACCAGCTGACCATAGTTAAGACGTTCTTAATTTAAAATAAGTAACCATAAAACCGACGCTTTTATGGCTACTTTTTGTACCTACTACATTTTATTCAGTCCTATTTATGATTTAAAAAATATTCGTAACAGAAATTTTAAAATTTTAAGCAAGTTAAATAATATATATAATTTATAATATGTGTGTGTGTGTTATCTCTAATTATATATATATTAAGACTTACATTAATGTGCTCCTTTCAATACATCTTTTTCTTAAATTTTTCTTTCTGAAAACCAATTCAGGAATGATTTTATAAACAAACAACTATTCGAGATTCTAAATAATGAATTTATTTTTTAAAAATTTGTGGAATTGATTTGAGAAAAGCTAAGAAACTTGAAGATGGTGTAACTGTGAAAATTACTATATTGAAAATTAAGAATAAAGTTTTATTCTTTTTTATCACTTTCTTAACATTTATTTACATCTGGTACTTTTGCGTATGTACCAATTAGGCATAAACACAAAAGGACAAAAATGTTCATATTCTGACTTTCGGTTGAACAGTTCGTAGGATCGAATCTTACCTTGGGCTTGGACATTCGTAATAGTTCGCAATCCACTTTAAATTGCAGTTCTCGGTCCAATTAGCCTTTCTTGTACAAAAAATGATCGTTCAACAAAAAGTAAATTTGTAAAAATCATTAATTAAAATTTTGAAGTATTCTAAAATATTCATTGCTTGGTTGAAATTTATTGAGGTTGGAATCAAGAGAGAAGATAATATATATATATATATATATATATATATATATATATATATATATATATATATATATATATATATATATATATATATATATATATATATATATATATATATATATATATATATATATATATATATATATATATATATATATATATATATATATATATAAACAAGGCATGAAATTATTATAAAGGAACTTTTTTAATGCTAAAAAACTAACAGAAATGGATGAAAACTTAAACACATGAACGGACACAAGAGCTTTTGTCACGATGCTGTCATTTTCATTTCTGCGTTTCTTGGGTCGCTGATAATCGTGAAGGTGTTAATAACAACTTACAAGTGGAAGGTCTTATCTTACACTTGTGGGCTCAGAAATTAATTGAATTACATGTGGCATTAGTAGAGAAACAAAACAAATTCCTAGTTTAGGTTTTAATTTACGTTAAAAGCTTGTGTGAAAATTTCATATTGAAACTACAAGAGATGAATTTGGAAGAAGCGATGATTATATGGATCGCGAATTCCCGATTTAGCGCATGAAACGGAAATTATTTTCTAGATAAAACTGATGAAATTCAAAGAAAATTCCAGCATCTCCAAAATGTTGGCTGAAAAATGTACTCCTAAATCCTGCAATAATAATAGACGTCGATGTGTGTGTTGTGCGTGCGTGCGAGAGAGAGACTCGATCATACTTCTCTAAATTTTGTTAAACAAATATTTTATGGTATACCCGTATACATGAGTTTGGTATCTAAAAATAACTGAAAAAAATTTATTTAGGATTATGAATTTATGGAATTTAGTTATAATGCTAGGTGTTGCCAGTAGTAAAGGCAATTTCTCTAAAAAAATAACCTTCTTGCTAGTTCAGTAATTGATAGAAATCAACATTGAGCAACATATTAAAGAATTTACATTGAAGTTTTATTTTTATGTACAGAATAAAAGTTTTTTTTATTTAATTGCAATAAACTTTTCAATTTTAGGATTTGTCTGGGGTATAAATATCAACCACTAGAGAGAATTACAATCATTTGAATTCTGTTTGAAACTGTTAGATATTAGCAGATATCTGAATTTTTATAAAATATGAGGAAAAAAACAAATGTATTAAACTCAAATCTATTATCTTTGACCATAAAAACTTGACTAGTAGCGCATATTATAAAAATGTTAGCCTATATTAATGTTACTAAAACTCCAGATTTAATACTAATATTAAATTTTCACATTGACTATATTAAATCTCTAAAAATAAATCCCTTATGCAATTGGTCCGCTGAATTTCGTCTGGGATTGAAATAAGAACAGGAGCATGGAACAGAATGAAACTTGATCATGATATCCATTCTTGGCTAATTTGAAATATAACAATATTTAATTTAAATTGTGTAATTAATTTAAATCGTAATTATAGTTGATTTGAGGTGTAGCGTTCTTATACCAGAAGAGCGAAGTAACATTCATCTCGAAATTCTTTTCATTTCAAAACCATGTGATTCTTTTCCTTTGGGAAAAAAGAAAAATATTTGCTGCATCAAATGGACGACATTAGTCATGACATCATTCACTACTAAGCATGGGAATTCCCGTAACCAATATATTTTGGGGGTATTCCTAATAAGCTTTCTGAAACACTTTGTCCTGAAATATTAAGTTTTAAATAGGAAATAGCAATTTAAATATCTATCACTCAAAGCAATGGCGATTCAACGATAATTGACCCTTAACAACGACTGTTTCGAAACGGTTGCCAGGTTTTGACGTCACACTAAAGTCGTCCATTCTTCTTCCTACATTCTCGATACGTTGTTTTATTTATTTTTTAAATATCAATAATTATTAATTTTTTTTAATTATTGTTTTTACACATTGCAGCATATGTTTAAACTTTTCACAATACGCCACCAATATGAAATACACTAGTGATGAAATGCAGTATTTAGAATACTGATGGAAAGAATTCCAACTTCTCTCAATATTTAATAATGTCGTAACAAAAAGAAATTTATAAGATTTTGATCCTTCATTTCATTTGTTATTATTGATCCAGATGGGAAACTTAATTTTGTGGAAAAACTAATGTAATCAAGCAAACAAGTGTAAGTATCATTAGTTTTCCAAATTGCAAATTTTTCACCGACAGTTGTGCACTGGTTTTTCATTTGAATCTATGACTTGCGGTTGGCTTGACCCTCTAGTTCTCAAAAAAAATTCAAGTGTTTTAAATAGAATTTGGAGAAAAAATAATTTTTAAGTTTAAAATTATAACATATTTGTGCTCCAAATGAAAAAAAAATTAAAAATAATAATAGAATAGCTACTATTCACAGAACATATAATTCAAAGTACATAAATTTTTGAATCAAGAAAAATTAATGCTGTTAGTTACGTTAAGTTGATATTATGGTTACTATTAAGTATATTTAAAGTATTTATCTGTTTAAGTAGAGCCCCAAATTAATCAAAACAAACTTGAAGTAACTCATAATTTACATGTAGATTTGGTCACAGGATAGCAGATGATGGCTTAATTGACAATTTCTGGTGATCAATCCATAAACTAAATTTTTTGAAAATATGAAAATTTTTCAGGAAAAATATTTTATTGAGAAATGTAAGATCTAGATTAACGCACAAAATGTCCCAATAAATTTCAATTCATAAGATACTATTCCGTAAAAAGAATATCTTTTTCTCTAAGTAAGAGTGAATAAAAAAATCTTACAAATCACAATTTTAACAGATAACATACGAGTTTCTTTATAGAAAACTCCTCATATCTAAATAAAAATGCTAATCTTTTCTTAAACGCTTGAGTTGAATATTAATCAAGAAAATAATCTCTTAAAAGTAATATAAATTATTTTCTCAGCCTTAGATTGTTACTATAATAAAGAATACAAACAGTTGTCAGATTTTGATTTTAAATTCGTGGAATGAGTACATCCTTTAATATGTACATATATATGGAAACGGCAAGTGTCGTTTATTAAAATTTACATCGGCATTATGTATTAGCTTTAATTTGGCAATTGGATTATTGTTTTTAAATGTGAATTCCACTAAAAACACTTCATTTCTTCATTAAAACGCTTGATAATTTGCAACGTAAATTTGAAATATATTTATCTAAAGTACATAAAAATGACTTGGAAATTTAACGAAAATTATAAAAAGGAATTGATAATTTTGTGCGGATCAAAATGGATTTAAAACAACTAATGTTTCTGATTATATCTTTATTTTAATAAATATGTATTATAATTCCCTCGAATTGGAGTACTAATGTATTTTTAAATTCATTTAACGTATATGGTATCTTAAATGCATGTATGTAATGTTTCTTAATTTATGTTTCCATTTGTAATAAAATCATTATTTTCACTTGAAAAGTGTGGAATCAGTTTATATTTAATAATTTTGTAGCGATATATAAGAATGAATGAAAGTCAAAAATTATATTAAGAAATTTTAATATGTAAATGTGAAGAGTATACTTAATTGATGTGAAGTATTATTAATTTCATAATATTTCATTTCCCATTTTCTCGTTAAATTTTTCCTTTTTCAAAACTATTCATTTAATTACGTACAGCTTTATATCGTTAATATTATGAATAATATTAAATAAAAATTGCTTAAATTGTAAAAAATAACTATATTTTGTATTTTTCATATAAGAATAATAAAATGAGCAGAAAAATTCAATAATTATTCATCTAAATTAATTATAAATATAAAATTAAAATTTTATTAGTACTCACAAATTTTAAATATGCAAATATTTCAAACACTTCTACTTTTTTTTTTTTTTAAACAAATGCAAACATATAAGGGATAAACTAGTGTTTAATTATGTTGTATTAAAGAGTTAGGAAAATTTAATAGAGGTTAGCTTCATATTTGAAGGGTATTGAACTTTTTAAACATATAATTGAAGACCTTTATTGTCTATATATACCAAAAAAAAATTCTTTGACTGATAATTTCGTTTGGTATAATATAAGCGTATTTCCATGGGACACAAAATGTTATTTATTCTGTTTATCGTAAAAAAAATTATAATAAAAGTAAATAAATAAATAAGTGAAAATTATTTTATGAAATTTCATTCAACAATAATCTTAAAATGTATTTAAACCATGAATAAAAAATATATTTTGTCACTCACTTAATAATCTTTAGCGTAATACAGCAGCTGTTGGAAAATATGATTAAAAATGCGGGATTATCTGTAATGTGTCCACACATAGTTGAATGATGAAGTCTTGATAAGTTAATAAAAGATTTGCTTGAAAGCATTTATATCAGCAAACATATCTTCATTTTTCTATTTCACTTATAGGATTACTGAAAAATAAGGATTAAACAAAATTTGGTACTTTTCCTTTACACCCTTACCCCTCTGCGATAATATCAGTAACGAGAAAGAAAACAATCGTTAATTACTGTCGTAAATATTTCATTTGCATGGGTCATATGTCGCTTAAAAATTTTTACATTTTTAGAAACTACTAAAAAATAATACAAACATTTTATATTCTATAAATCAAACGACAATGACCTATTGGCAAATCTTATTTAAATACCAATGTTTATTTCTGTCGGAAATTGTCTGGCAATCTTTTCCAACGAAACAAAACTAAATTTTGCTGTATTAGCTCCCCCCCCCTTTGGTGATTTGTGACCGTAATGCTTCTTTCAATCGAAAAAATTATCACTAAGTAATGCCTCCCAGCTTGTTTTTATTCGGTCTAGTTTTGATTTGAGGTGTGTAGCCTAGTCAGCCATGTTCCTCTTTTGGAATAACCTGGAATTAAGCCTAATATTTCTTCATAATATTTGATTTTTTCCAAGTGGAGTCACCATTGCTGCCTAGTTGCCTGCCCTAGAGCTGTTCCTCTAACCAAGAATCTTTCTGTTGTGCATAACAAATTTTTGACATAAATCTTGCAATTTGCAAGTGAAGTTACGTAAGCCATTTACATTGTTAGCACATATTACATTATCAGTTACAACTTTCTTCCATATACAATTATAAATTTTCTTGGCTAGTTACAATCTTCCAATTAGAAAAATAAGTTTTCTTGGTTACCATACATTTGATAATAAAAATTATTTACATAAATGGGTTTGCACCCCCATTTGGGGATATATATATATATATATATATATATATATATATATATATATATATATATATATATATATATATATATATATATATATATATATATAATTCACACAATGTTGCTAGACAGAAAATATTTATTTATTATTTACTTATCCATATAAAGAATTAGTACAGAAAATTTTATAAATAATTTGTTTATAATTTTATTTATTTATTATTTTTCATAATGGTTGATAAATGTTGATTATGAAACACACATTTAGTGGTCACCCACCAAAGTATTGTACACTCATGTAAATCCGCATTTTGGGTTTACCAAGGGGGGGGGATTGTTTACAAATTGCGTAGTTCACATTTCAAATTTCATCATTCCTTACATTATTTTGGCTCAATTTTCTACCGTTGGTTTTAATCTTAATACCAACCTCGGTCTATGGAAATTATTTAATTCATAAGGACTATATCTTTCTATTTTTTAACTTCTGAACTGGGTGATATTTCCACATTTTTGTATAATTTTAGCTCATAATTCTTTATTAACTTAGCGAGCGTAAGCATGCCAATACTTTTTCTTATTAGGGTATTTCTGTAATAATATTCAGTATTTGTTACATGTCTTAATATTTTGTTTTGTTGAGTTTCGAGGAATTTCATTGTGGAGTCACAAGGCCCACCCTCCCCCAAATAGATCCGGCATATGTCATCATCGGTCTTATATATGATTTGTACACTAACAATTTATTTTTTAATATTTAATTTTGAGTTTCTTGCCTGGAGTGGGTACAATTTTTGGATTGCTCCCGATGATTTACGTTTGACATTAGTAACATGGGGTTTCCATGTTAGCTTTTAATCCAATATTACTCCTAAGTAGGTTACCTGTGAGCTCCAGAGTATTTCACAATCATGTATTTTAACAGTTTTACACGGTGCTCTCCTCCTAGTAAATAGTACCTCAGTTGATTTGCTGGGGTTTATTTTTATTTTCCATAGTTTTACCCAGCTATCAATCTGGTTAATATGTTTAGAAAGGTTTTTAACAATTATGTTATGATTTCTATCCGTGGTAGGAATAGCTGTGTCATCAGTAAATAAACTTAGCATATTGTTTGGATTTTGAGGGATGTTATTTATATATAGATTAAAGAGAAATGGGCCAAGAATGGACCCTTGCGGGACTCCAGCTTCTATACCTTTGGAAGATGAGAACTCATTATTTATTTTTACTTTAAATGATCTAAAGCTTAAATAATTTTTTACAAGTTTTACTAAACATGGGGGGAATTCTTCATTAATCACCTTACTGACAAGGCCTGAGTGCCAGACCCTGTCAGAAGCTTTTACAATATCTAAGAAGATAGCACCTGTAGACTGTTTCCAATACCCATTGAAATTTCTTCGAATACTCTGAGGAGCTGGTGGCAGGTGGAAAGCCTATAGTGTGCTCATTAATCCTTTTATGAATAAATAAGAATGCACACCATATATTAAAACTTAACTAAATTTTATTTATCAAATTTTAAGAAAATGCCTGAAAACATTATGAGTACAAAATCTCTAAGGGAAAAAAACGTGAATTCTCCTTTCCTGTTCCTCGTGCCTATTCTATGGAGGTTGGTGTTGCCAATGTTTAGGTAGAAAAGTTTTCTAGCTGCTGATGCCAACTTCCGAGCAGAAGTGTTTCACCACATTACACCCCCCCCCCCAAGTGCCTAAGGCACGAGGAGTTAGAGATATCGCGGGTTGAAACGGACTCTTCTGCCGAATCGCGTAGTTTGCACAGGGAGATCTTCGTTTACAGCAGAGTCTTGAATCACTTGACCAGGCATAGCTTTCGGAGAGTTCGGTGAAGCTTGGGTAGCAATGGGAACAGGAACTATAGAATCAGAGGTTTCAGACATTAAAAATGCTGGTTTTAGTCGGTCGACATTGATGACAGATTCTTTTCCTTTAATGAGGAGAGTGTAAGTTTTATTAAGCCGTTTAAGCACTTGATAAGGACCATCATACGGACGAGTCAATGGAGGTTTTACTGCATCCTGCTCTCACAAACACATGAATTCACGAATCCAAAGCTGGGTGCACGAAACATTTGGGGTTGATATGAGCTGAAGTGGGCACTGGTGCAACATTTCTCATGGACTCGCACAACTTTTGTAAGAAGGAAGCCGGATCCAGGGAAGTAGAGACACTTGTGGCCTGAAAGAAATCTGCAGGCAGCCGTATTGTTGTACCGTAAAGCATCTTGGCACATGTACCACCAAGGTCTTCCTTGTAGGCTGATCGAAGTCCTAGCAATGTAATGGGCAGGCTTGATGTCCACTGGACGTCATTGTGACACATTAATGATTGTTTTAATGATCGGTGAAACCTCTCAATTAATCCGTTCCCGGCAGGTTGTATGGAGTTGTGCGAATTCGATGAATGCCAAGGATTTTGTTGAGATTCGTGAATAAGTTCGACTGGAACTGACGACCTTGATCAGTTGTTATGGTGGTAGGTATTCCGAATCTTGCTATCCAATTGGTAACAAAGTTCGGGCGATGGTTTCTGCGGAAATGTCACGTATCGGAATTGCTTCCGGCCAGCGAGAGAATCTGTCCATCATTGTTAAAAGATAAGAATATCCTTCCGATGGGGGTAAAGGTCCGACAATGTCCAGGTGCACATGTTGGAAAGCGTTGTGAGGGGACAGAAAAGGCTTGCAAAGGGCTATGATTGTGTCTGGAAACTTTTGATTTCTGGCAATCAATGCATGCGCGAGTCCATGCAACACAGTCTTTGAAATTGAAGGCCAGACGAAACGAGAGAGAATCAGTCTTTAGTTGCTCGTACTCCTGGGTGAGAAAGTCCATGGAGGGAGTCAAACAGAGTTTTTCGTAGTGGGGAAGGAACAAAAGGGCGGATTCGATCGTTGGTTACATCGCAAAATAATTTAAGTCCTGAGGACAGTACCATCTTCTGTAGCTTTAAGGAACTACCCGAAGTTGATAGTAATTGAGTTAGTTCTGCATCATTTTCCTGGATTTCAGCCAAACGTGCGAAATCGATGGCGTCATTACTATTAATGGCGAAAATCCTTGATAAGGCGTCGGCAACTGGGTTGTTGGATCCAGAGACGTGTTGAATGTCAGTGCTGAACTGAGCAATAAAATTCATATGTCGAATTTGTCTAGAGATGCAGAATTAGAATTTTTCTTAAACAAAAATGTAAGTGGACGATGATCAGTAAATATAGAAAAGGTTTGACTTCAAGGTTGTGCTGAAAATGTTTTACAGCAGAATAGATAGCCAATAATTCTCTCATCATATGTGCTGTATTTGGTTTCAGCTGGCGTCAGTTTCTTGGAGTAAAAGCTAAAGGCTGTAAGCCATTGGCACTTTGGGAGTGTAATACTGCTCCTATGGCGATATCGGAAGCATCTACCATTAATGATAGCTTCTGATCAGGGGAATGGAAACCAAGGGTGACTGACTTCTTTAAATCGCTTTTCCATTTTTCAAACGCGGCAGTTGTTTCTCTCTGTCCAAAGAACAGGTCGTTTGTCATTCTTTTAGAGTTTTTAGAAGTGAATGAAGTGGGGCTTGAGAAGCTGCAGCCTTAGGCAAGAAACGACGATAAAAATTTAACATAGCTAAAAATCTTTAAGGTCAGACAGTGTTTCAGGCTTAGGGAAGTTAGAAATTACTGCGGTCTTTTTCGGGAAGAGGGCTTTACGCCAGTGGGTGTTATTAAGCAACCAAGAAATGTTACTGAAGTTTTTCCAAGCACACATTTAGAGGGGTTCAATTTTAATCCGTATTTGCGGAGTTTATCAAAAATGGTGCGAAGGTGTTTAACATGTTCATCTTCGGTTGCTGATGCTATAAAAAGATCATCGAAATAGGGGACGCAAAAATCCAATCCGTAAAGCACTTGATGTATAAATCTTTGGAAAGTTTGACCGGCGTTACGAAGTCCAAATGGCATTTTAAGGTATTCGAACAAACCGAATGGGGTGGTTACAGCAGTTTTCGGTACGTCCTCAGGATTGACGGGAATCTGGTGATACGCTCTTGCCAGATCGAGGGTAGAAAAAATATTTTTGCCAAAGAAAACCTGTGTACAATCCTGAATATGGGGTACAGGATACCTGTCAGGAGTTGTCACAGCGTTCAAGCGACGATAGTCGCCACAAGGGCGCCAATCACCGTTAGATTTGCGGACCATGTGGAGGAGACTGGCCTGCTGGCTTTTGGAAGGTCGAATAATTTTGAGACATTAGGTATTCGAACTCTAAACGTGCTGCTTTTGAGTAAGTTCTGGGGCCAAACGGCAAGGTCTGGAAAATACAGGGGTCCCTTTAGTTTCAATGTGATGGAAAATTTCAAAACTTTTTAAGTTCATTTGTTACTAAAGAGGGTATGTAAGCTCAGGATACTCACCGAGTAATATTTCAAAATTGGAATCGCCGATAATAACTTATATGTTGTAAACTCAGGAAAATTTTTTACAAGATATGCCGATTGACGAGAGACGTCCTAGAGTCGATGATGGTGTTATTTTTGAAATCGTCAAGGAAATCAAATTGTTTAAGAAATTCAAAACCTATAATTGGTTGGCTTACGTCAGCAATTTCGAATATCCACGAAAATTTTCGGCGGAGATTTAGATCAATAATGAGGCGTTTGTTGCCAAAAGTAGAAATTTTAGTGCCATTTGCCGTATATAAAGCTAAATTTTCAGAGGGTGTGGTTTTTGGAGCATATTTTTAGGCAAAACAGATATGTCGGCTCCTGTATCAATTAGAAATTTTAATTTTGAAAACGGGTCGGCCAGCAGGATACGATTCACTTGGCGGTCGCTAGATTGGCCAGTGAGCGATCGCCCGTTTAGTTTCCCGATTGATGAAAAGAACATGGAGCTTGGCACTTTCGCGCTTGATCACCGAAATTGACATGATAAAAACAGAGTTCATTCGTACGTTCCTTGTAGTGATTGAAGTTAGTGCGAGAGCGGGAACTATTGCGAGATCTGCTGCATTGAAATGATCGGCGGAAATTACGCCTAGGGCTACGGGAACTGCGTTCCAGAGCGGTGCTTAATTCGCTAACTTGTTGAGTTAACTGCGCTACCTGGAGTTCGAAGCGAGCCGTGGCAGAATCATGAGAGTTAGTGATATAGAATGTACATACGAAGGATAGCTAAATCGCTTATTTTGTCAGCAACTGCGGCTATTTTATTCAAATCATCCTCACTGAAAGCGGCTAAAATAGTCTGCGTGTTATATGGCAGTCTTGTGAGCCATAATGAGCGTAAAAGTGCTTCACCTACGGTATCTCCAGCTAACGAACGCATGCGATGTAGTAATTGTGAGGGTCTTTGGTCACCGAGTTCTACTCCCTGCAATAACGTTCGAATTCTAGATGCTTCACTTTCGGAATGAACAGAAATGAGACGTTTTTTAAGGCATCGTATTTTTCGGTAGTAGGTGGTTTTTCTAAAATGTCGTACCGGAATTTAGTATATCGGGATCTAAGCAGGAGACAACATGATTGAATTTTGTTAGATCGGAAGTTATATCTGCTAGAAAACTGTGATTCCAACCTAATAAACCACAGGGAAGGGTTAGTTTTCCAGAAAGGTGGTATTTTTAATGAAACGTGTGCAACCTATGCGAAGATGTGTTCGGAGGAGAATTTTGAGCAACGGAAGAATCATCAGATAAAGGCATGGTCAAAATTTAGCAGAAAAATAATTACAAAGTATACAAATCAATAATAGGGAAATGAGTATAGTTTCGAATATCAAGATATATAAATGAAAAAATGCAATAAATACAAAAATATTGGTTATGAAATATAAAAGAAGTAATGAATATTTATATAATACAATATAGTAAATCAAATAATAAAACTCAGCATGATGCGAAAGGATTGATAAAATTGTGGAGTAGTTAACAGAATGTAGCTCATGGGAGAAAATGTGTACAAATTATTTAAGTGAAAACTTTGCGTTAAAATATACACAATTTTTCCAAGAAACTGACCCCAGCAAATAACCAAAAAGCGCATAACGTTACGTTTAAGAAAATTATAAAAAGATCCTACCTGCATCCTAGAAGTTATGGATGAGTACAAATCAGCACTGACATTACTTATTCTCATAGAACTGTAGATGTTGATCCAAAGGAATTCGCGTCGAAGTATGCGTATTCAAATTATGGTCACCAGATATAGTGTGCTCATTAATCCTTTTATGAATAAATAAGAATGCACACCATATATTAAAACTTAACTAAATTTTATTTATCGAATTTTAAGAAAATGCCTAAAAACATTATGAGTACAAAATCTCTAAGGAAAAAAAACGTGAATTCTCCTTTCCTGTTCCTCGTGCCTATTCTATGGAGGTTGGTGTTGCCAATGTTTAGGTAGAAAAGTTTTCTAGCTGCTGATGCCAACTTCCGAGCAGAAGTGTTTCACCACAAGCCCTTCCCTAAACCCAAATTGCTGTGGAATGATGATTTGTTTTGCTGTATCATGCTCCTGAAGATTTTGCAAGATAAATTTTTCTGCCAGTTTGGCTAATGTGGAAAGAAGTGAGATTGGCCTAAAGCTGGTTACTTCTCAGGGATTTTTCCCAGGTTTCCTAATTGCGACAGTTATCGCTTCTTTCCACTTTTGAGGGAAATATGATAATCTAAGGATGTCATTTATAATTTCCATTATATAGCAAACTGCTATAACTGATAGTTGTTTCACTATTTTATTAGTAATCCGATCATTACCTAGACTCTTTTAATTTAAGCCGTGAAATTTCAAGTTCTAAGAGTGCGGCATTAATTTGTTTTATTTCTTGGTTACTATGTTCAGTGTTTTCAATGTAGGTGTTTACATACATTTTAATTTTTTCTTCATGTTCCTTGTTTATAATGTTGTTTAACTTAAATTAGTTTTCTAAGCTATTTGCTATTAGTTCAGTTTTCTTTGCATTTTCATATATCAATGTAACACCGTTTTTGATTGGGGGTATGGTAGATTTTTCATTTTTCATTCTGCTGACCGCTTTCCAAAACGAACTGTCTTGGATATTTAAGTTGGATAAATAATCATTTCAATTTTTATTATTAAAGTCTAGTATTTCTTTTTGAATTTTAGCTTTGAGAGAGTTTATTTTGTTTTTTATTTCAGGATGTTTGAGCCTGTTGTATAGCTTTCTCAGTTTGTTTCTTTCCTTTATTAATGTGGCTATCTTGTCAGGTAAATTTCCTTTATTACAGTTGTGTTTAACAATTTTACTGTGCTCTATTCCTTTTATGATTACATTTGTAATGTTGTCAACTTTTTTATCAATATCATTTATAGAAGAGGCCCCAATTAGTTCATTAAAATTTATATTATTGCTTATGTAGTTTCTAAATTTTTGCCAATTTGTAGTAATTTTGACGTTATGGGAATATTTTACATTGATATTTCCAATGTAGGCTATAACTGGATAATGATTAGAATTTAATTCCTCAATTGTGGCGATGTGGGAATGATTCGGAATGTCCCTTAACAACATCTAGTCAATGTAATTTCCAAAGCGTTACCCATAGTGGGTTGGTTTATCTGGTTTCTGCAATCTCACGTCTGTGTTATCAATATGTGATTTTATATGCATTCCGTTCTTATTGTGATAGTTGCATCTCCAATCAAGATGCTTTGCATTCAAATCTCCAGCAATAACAATTTTGTTGTTGAGGGATAACAAATTTTCGAGATCCACAGTTAGTAAATGGTGACCTTCAGGACGTATGTAGATGGAACTGATAACAATATCATCTTCATTTTCCTGAAATATTTTTATTATGGTGGCCTGCACATTATAAAGTCTGGGAATGGGGATTTTAGTATGCTTAATTTTTTAACGTACTAATATAGCAGTACCACCCGCTTTCGATGTATTGTCATTTCTGTGAATATCATAATTTGGAATGTTGAAATTAGATTTAGAGTTAAATTTAAATTTAGTTTCTTGTTGTAGTATGACATCTGGGTTGTGGTTATAAATAAAGTTTAGTAATTCTGCACGTTTTCCATTTAGTCCATTTGCGTTCCAAGACATTAGTTTTAAATTATTATATCTTTTATTTATTATAATTTTGGTCATTCACACTTAGGATTTTAAACAATAAATGCATTTTTTCTGTTGGGTGGGCTGCTTTTTCCATTAATGAAATTGAAGCCGACAATTTTGGGTATGCCTGAAAGATTATGTTTATTTGTTAAATCAATTTTAGCACATTCTGAAAAGTGTCTATTCCTTCAATACTTGGTATGGGGATGCGGGGTGAGTTGCTGGTTTTATTGGTTCCTGCAGTAATAGTGGCAAAGGAGCTTTCTTTTCTAACATAATTTTGTTTATTACTATTGTTGTTCTGCTGCTGTTTGTTTCTGTAGCTTGGATTTGCTGGGCACTTTCCATAAGATGCTGTATGCTCACCACCACAGTTACAGCACTTTGGCTTATCAATTTTCTTGTGAGAGCATTCCTTAGACCTATGTTTACTTCCACGCTTGACACAATTGGGTTTAAGAAAACATACAAAGAATTATGCCCAAATCCCTGACAATTATAACATTGGATGGGTTGTTTATTTATATATTTTTCAGTTTTCATCTTGATGTTTAGGACTTCAGTAATTTCGAAAATTTTTGGTGCAATTTCATTACTATTTACTGTGATAAGAAAGCAAGCAATTGGCTCAAATTTCCTAAATTTTCTCATTACAGTAACATTGGCAATATCGAAGGCCAATTCTTCTAATTCCTTTTTTATTAGTTTAGGGGGTATACATGGTGGGATTCTCTTAAAAACTGCCTTTATAGGTTTTTCTGTTTGATGTTTAAAAAGTAAACATTCAATGTCATTATCTGTTAAAAATCTGGTTATTGCTCTGTGAGCTTCCCTAATGCTTGGGGAGATCTTTAGGTATTCACCACTTAACTAGGCATTTAAGTCTTTATCTACATTACTTTTTAAATTTTTTAATAAAATATTATAATTATTTTCAAATTTTGCAAAAAATGGGGGTATTCTACTTTTGGCAATATTACATTACTTTGATTATTATGCATTATTACATTGTCATTAGTAGTAATATTATTTAACACATTAAATTTGTTATTGATTTCTACGGGATTTTTTCAATAATTTTAACTTTACTATTGGCAGTCTTTTTTGGCTTGATGAAGCCCTCATCATCAGTTTCTAGATCTTTTTGTCGTTTGCTTGGGGTTCTTGTAATTCCACTACTAGTACTAGACATGCATAACATATTATTATCTACAATTGGGGTCACCATATTACCCATATTATATTTACAATATTATTAATATTATTGCAATTAGCAGTATTTACAACATTACTAATATTTACATTATTATTATTTACAGAAGCAATAAATTTATTTTCAGTTATAGCAATACTGTTATTTTTTATATGTTTATTTACAACATTATCAATATCAGAGCATTGATCTTCACTATCAGAAGATACATTTACTGATTTATATTTAAGTCCTAAATCTACTTCATCATTTTTCTTGTTATTATTACAATTAAACATTCTTAATCTTTGTTTACCTTTAGACAATTTTTTAGATTGCTTAGTTTTAATAATAGGTTCATTTTTACTATTAAAATTTACTAACACTATTATCAAGAGAATCATGTAAATTACACTTAGACATTAAACAATATACCAACTGGGAGTACTTACTCCTGATTTCTTGTGTTATTATGAACGCCTGTTGATATAGTCCATTATGATGTACCCAAGTAGAGTTTTTGTTGTATTCCGTGTCCATTTGTTCAATTTTTTGCATTATAGGTCTCTGGGTATCCGCAAAGATGGTAAGCAGTCCACAATACTTTGCGAGTTCACATAATGTATCTCATCTTTCCATCTTGGTAATAGGTACTGAGGGCTCCATGGCGAGGTATTGGTCCAGTTTTAGCACAAATGCTTTAAATAAAGTCACAAAGTCTGTATCCAGTCCATTGTTTTCTACGTTAGTGCTAGAGCACTGTAATGAAACTCCACATCTAGACAGTACATCACACTTTTCCAGTCCGTAATCCATGCGTTGGTGGCCCTCAGAAAGGCCTTTTTTTATAACGAAGAGTTCGAGTGCAGGTCTGCACTAACTGGAGAAACATTATAGTCCATATCCATTTGATGAAGTCCTAATCATATTTATGTCGGCATTAGATTCCATAACTATAGCATTCGCAGCGGCCTGAGCATAGTCATGATCTATTCAGCAGGATTTCTGGTTATGGTGATCGGGAGGTCGGGGTTCCGCGCCGCAGCCGGCGGTCATCGGAAGTTTACCTCCCAGCTTGTCTAGTGGTCAGCGTGCTTGACTGCGGACAGGGCGGTACTGAGTTTTAATCCCTGTTCGGGCATGGATGTACCTTCTTTCTCTATCTATACTTTCTTTGTCCTTTCATTGAATGAATGGGTTGTGAATTGTTGCCAACACTATAAACGGGTACCTATGGCATGTGTGTACTGAGGAAAATGTATTCCACACCAAAATATGGTTTAGTTGGAAAGGTAGAGTAAAGCATACCATAATGCCAGCCATTTAGCTAGCTTAAAACTTTTTATCATTCTTTAGTGAATTTTTATATAAAAAAACTTTGATTTTAATATATTAGATTTACAATAAGTACCCAAAATTTTCAAAACTGTCAATATTTGCAATATTTATTTATACCCTAATATCAATTATCCATCAGATCAAAAAATTTATTTGAATAAGTGCATTTTATTTAACAGTTACTTTATATGCATTCAATTATTTTTTCATCACAGTTACCATATATATATTGATTAATGTTTCTCGGTATAGTAACAATGTTAACTTTTGCAGATCTCTTTGCAATCACAGTCTGTCTTGTGCCAGTATGAGTGTTAATCACGTCGGTTTGCCATGTCTCACAATTGCAGAATGGTTGGCAAAATTTAAACAGTTCAGAAAGGATGCCGGAAGCAAGTGTTTTCATACAAAACAAACCATAAACTTGTAAAAATTTATTTTTTGTTGTGGTTACATATAATCGATGAAAATATTGGATAGTCAGCACACAAGAACAGTAGACTTGTTAGCAATTAAGATATAACAAACAGAATATTTATCTTTGTTGCATGTGCTGAATATTCTTTATAAACATCATTAAAATACCAAAATTTCTTTATTTAAGTATCGGTGTTTGATATGTTAAAGTTCCTTGTGAGTATCACATAATTTTTATTAAATGTGCAAAATGGGTATGCTTGTAATTAGAATAAAAGCTGTATTTTATATTATAATAATATCAAATTAAATGACTTCAAAAATAATTTATATTAATTACATTAGATTTAAATATAACTGAAATTGTATAGCTTAAAATAAAAACTGTTTTTCTACTTTATGAGAGAAAAAGTATGTGGAAATAATTACTGTATATAATTTTTAATTAAATATTCGGTTGCTTTGTATGTAAAAAAACACACTTATTTAGAATATGAATTTAGACAAATATTAAAATTCTGGATGTATTGATTATATGATCTTTAAGCCAAACTTACTATCATATGGGAATTTTGCAAACTCAAGCCCTTAATTTGTTATACAATATTTTTGTGCTGTTTTCAAATACTGACAACATGCTGGCAGTAGTTTGAATTGAATGATTCTTTAATCCTGGTATATTGTTCCTAGAATTTTTCCAACTATATTTCCTTAAAAAGAAAAATTCTAACTTAAATAGTGAATGAAGATATGATCAGTTTTTTATAACAGATGAAAGCGAAAAAATATATTTGTGCAAATTGTGTCAATACATTTGTAAACTTTTTCTTAAGGTGTCATATTTATTATATTTTTACATTACTCCTTATTAAATTTAATGGAAATACTGTTTAAACAATTCATATTGTCTGTAATCTTTCAAGTAACTTTATCATAATTTGTATAGTTGAAAAATTATAAATATTACTATTTATAATTTTTTAATAATAATTAAAATATTGAAATTAGTAAGTTATTTAGATATTAATAAAAAATAGAAATTGCTGCTATTGTATACAAGATATGGTTGTTAATCAACTGCATCTTATTTAAACTGTTTTTATCAATTGATCATGTATAATGAATTTTGTTACACTTGAATATATCTTAAATGCATCACAATCACATGTCCAAATTCATTTTCATTTATGTGACTATAAAAATTAAATAAATGCAAAAAATACAAATGTTTAGGAACAGAATGGAAAGTTATGAAAATTTGACAGACTACAAAAATCATGTCAAAGATTAATAATTACCAAATTAGGTCTAATCCTGTTCTAAATATAGTTTACTTTTTTTGAAGTCCTAAGAATTGAGTAAAATAATTAGATTTACAAATATTGAATAAGATATGTATTGTTTTTCTAACATGCATTCAAAAAACTAAGCTCACTTAATCATGGGGCTGAATAATCCCATAGCCATAACCTCAGAACTCTAGGGCTTTTAGGATAAGAATTTGGCTTGTCATAGAAATTTATTTGATATCTTGAAATCAATTTATGGTTGTTAACTATCTCACAATTAAATAAATAATTAGTATTGAACTGATCATATACCTTACAATTTAAGTCTTAAATAAATTGTCTGATTTTTCTCAGTCTAAGGTAATAATAAAAAATTTATTGTACTAATTATTTTAATTTGCATCGCAAGGAAAAAAAACAGTTTAAAAATAACAGTAAGTTATATTTTAAATATAACAGTTGCAGAGAATGTTCATTTTTATAAACCTGTAATTTATAAGCATTTACAATTTTATAAACTTGTGGATGGTCCATTACAAGGTGCCATTGATGATGCAATGAGAGAGATAAACTTTTTTTTAATGAACTTATTTTTATGCAACTTATATTTGTATTTAATTTTAATCTGATTTTTTTGTTTTATGGTGTAAAAATATAAATAAAATTTTTTTTGGCAAGATAAAAAAAAATTTGAATTTTTAACAACCAAACTGCACCTTAGATGTAGAAATTTGGAAAGTTTTAAGCAATACGTGTGGAATTTCTCCTGCCTAATCCAACTCTTGTCTTACATTTTATGTATTAGACCATAATCAATAGCTTCAAGTGCAAACATACCAAAGTACTTTTGAGAGGAGCTATCATAGTTTAGAATCACTTTATCAAATTAACATTCCAAGCACAATACACTTCACAATCTGCTTGGAATGATGTTGCAGAAAAAATTATACCTTGATCATTTTGGCATACAGTCTTTATTAGAGATTCTACTGTAACTGAAAAAAGCCAAGATCATATATCTGACATCTTGAATTAATACGAATTATACATCCATGAACTTTAACAAAGAAACTCACTCCGCTATCTAAAACTTCATTTTAAGATTTTTTATTCATGAATTCATTTGTAATTTTTATGTAAGAAGTAGTTGGTCTGTAAGTGATAGAGATTATAGTGAATGAGAATGAAAAGGGGCTTTTGGATTCAAACATGAAGAAAATGTTGTAGTAGTTTGATTATCTGCAAAACAAAGATTGAGTAGCTAATAAAGTTCTAGCTTTTTTTTTTTTTTTTTTTTTTTTTTCAGGTATAGAAAAGTGTAATATTTTTCTACATAAAAAAATTCATTTCTAAAACTGTTTTGAAACAGAAAAAATTTATTTTGTCTGATTTTTCATCAATAAATTTTTGTAAGAATTATTTTTATGTATGGATTTGCATGTGTTTCTAATATAGTGCATACTAAATATTTTTTTTAAAAGTATTTTATTTATAAAAAGAAAACAGCTTGGTAAAATAAATTAGTTTTAAACTCTAATACTTATTTTTCTATTTTATGAAGTTTTGATTACAAGAACTGTTTTACTGCTCTTTATGAGTTCATCAAAAATTGCATCTACTGTACCATTTGTTTTGATAATCAAAATGAATTATGAATAATATTTCAATATAAAATGAGAATTATTGTTAAAAGCTGTGTATGTATGTGTGATTAGTTTAAACAAAAGAATACTAGTTAAAAATAACAGTATAGAAAAGTTTAGTTGTCCAATATATATTTTGCTTTCAATTCTGATTTCATTCCTTGATTTTTTTTATTAAAGTATGTACTTTATAAATGCATTCAACTAAATGTTCTTATTCAAAATGAAAGGTAATATATTAAGTAAATAGTTAAAGTAAATGTTTAATTTTTTTTAAAGTTCAATCGTTGTTTTTGATATGATAATTGTGAAGTATTATTTAATACATGTATTAACTTTTTATATTTTTTAGTTTTATTTTTACATGTTGTTATTTTACAGCTTAGTTTTGGTGTAGGGGTATATACTGGTGTTTACTTGTGTCAGAATTATCAGGTGAGCAATTTCATTAATTATTTGCCATTTTATCCAGTATTAAAGATTTTTACAAATTTTTATTTTTAAGAATTTATTATGCCTTACTACAATAGACGCAACGCCTTATGAATCTGTAATTTACGAATACTCAATTTTATGAACTAATGGCCGAATACTGACCTAGTTCTATAGCCGTAGTAACAATTTTAATTCCAATTTAGCGAATTTAAATGTTGACTCTCTTTTTTGCGCTTTCGTTTTCTTGTATCTTTTGTTTAAGTTTTCTTTTTAACAATTTTTTTTCATTTTTTTCATAATTGAGAAAAATCGATGTTTTTATTGGCAAATCGTAAATCTTTCGAATTATAGATAATTGACAACATTGTTTATGTTGAAATCCTGCGTTTTGTTAAACAATTCATGTGAAATTTCTCTCGTCTAATCTTAATTCCCTCTCACATATCAACACATAACCGGTAACTTCAAGTGCAGTACTTTTGTAGCAGTAGTAGGTACTTTTGGAAGGAATTATCATGACTTGGAATCGCCATATGAAATTAATATAGGCGTATTTTACTTGTCAGTTTATACTTGGAATGATCAGAAAAATAGAAGGAAAAACGATATCTAGGTCATTTTGACATGCAGGCTTTATCACAAAAATCGCCGTAACTGAAAGTCAGTATTTTTTTGATGGTTTGAATGACGTTGAATTCTCATCCATAAACTTCGACAAGGAATTCCTCTGCACTCGGAATTTCATTTCAGGAATTTTTGAATGTTGCTTCAGATGTAATTTGTACGTGAGAAGTATTGAATTATTAAAGTGATCAAGAGCATGATGAATAAGCAATGAAAAGAACTTTCAAAATCAAACTAGAAAATGTGGTGCGACAGTCTGAAAACAACCAAATAAATTACTAACAAGAAGGGTATATTTTGAAAAAATAACAGTGAAATACATTTTTATATATAAAAAATGGTACTATATTGAAATTTAGTTTTGAAATAGGAAAAATAAGTGATTACACTTTGTTTGATTTATCTGCAAAAAATTGTTTTTAAGTGTGGAATTTATTTTGTATGTATTCCTCACATAGTCATAAGTAATTTTTCTAATAGTATTTTATTTATAACTTAAAGACAGATGGTAAAAATTTAATTCTAAAGTATAACACTAATTTTCTAGTTTGCGAACTTTTGATTTTAAGAGCTATTTTAACTATATCTGCTAAGTTCAAAAAATGAGAGTACTGTATCTACTAAAGATGAGGAAAAAATGCCAAGTAATGAGCTTTTGTTATCTCTCTTAAGTTAATAGGCGTTGAAAATAAAGCAAAAAATGATCCCATTTTTCTCCTGCACTTGAAAATGTAATTTTCTGACACTCATTAGGTTACAAGTTAATTTTTTCTGTACAAAAATAGTTGGCAGATTATAGCAAACACCTGTGAAATGGGAGAAAAAATATTTAATAATAGAGAATTTCCACTTTTTTGTCTGAATTATAAGGTAAATGCTAAGATGTGGAAGTGCAAGAATTAGAAGCCATTTCTTTTGAAAAATCGTCTCTAATCCCCAAAGGATGAGCTGACAGATGTATTATTAGAGAGATTTGGCCTTCAGTTTAAAATTTCGTGGGTTTGAATCCCACCTATAGCTTTGATGTTAGTAGTGATTAGGAATCCATTTTAAACTGAAATTCTTGAGATGTTATCCACGCGTAAACACTTTTCAAGTTCTGAAAGTAGGGATGTATGAGTTCATGAATTCAGATAATATATTATCATTACAGTGGAATCCAGTTTTGGTTATCTCTGCATCATTTTAAAGCATTACGTAATTTTACAAATGCTTTTCTCCCATAAATGTACTCATAATGCAGTTTTCTTTTACAGTTGTGGAAACAGTATAATTGGAATGTGTACTGAAGTTGGATGTTAATGTCCTCACGATTGTTTCCATTTTCAAGCTGTAAAAGCTTCAACTGCTGTGTATCGCAATATATGAACTTGGACTTCCATCTACAATTTTTTTCTTTAATGGCGCCATCTTTACATCTTACATGAAAGCTATCATAACAGATGATATTGTGTTTCTTGCAGGTGACACACAACATATGCAGTTTTAATCACAAAGTTGTTTGTAACTAGATCCAATAGCCATTCTTTCAAATTCATTGAAGTATAACGTTGCCACTACTCATAGAGCAAATTTATTATGGACTCCTGCAGCTTTTACAATTGCTACAGATGCTCTCATACCAGTCTTTTCACTTCTATCAGATGGCTGACTTTTTTGCTAGCAGCTGTGAAATGTGGCCAACATTTTCTCTATTCGTTGAATTTATTCAACTATCTGTACAAAAGAATTACTTTCGCTAAGCTGGAAACCATTATGAGATTCTATTATGGAATGAGAATAAATTGTAAATTCATTTTTGTAAAATATTATGAAATTATGTATTTGTATTGTTTAAATAATTTTTTAAAAGAAATATCAGTACTTTTTTAACGCAAGAAACTTTTGTGATGAGTGTATGATAAAATATACATAAACTGCTTAATAATAAGTCCCAAAGACTACACAATTTCAGAAAATAGATAAATTTAATTATTTCATTTGTTTAATATTGTGAAACAAAATTAAAACATGTTTTCTTAAAATTTCAGCATATAATTAGAAGATTTAATTTAATCCGATGATTTTCATAAAGGACATTAAAATAGACTAAATTAACTTAAACATATTAATTGCTAACTTGATTATAATTATGAAGCAGAGAGAGAAGACAAACAATGAGTTAAAAAAAAGTGCTATTGAAAGAAACTGAAAATAATAAACAGCAGAACAAAATGATTATGCTGTATGTAAAACAAATGTGAGGATATTAATGACATTATTACCTAAAGAATTTGCTTAATACGTGTTATATTAAGCTAATTGAATTTTATTGAATTGTTAAATCAAAATATAAAGAATAAAATAATCAATTTATTTTGTTTTTCTAAAAGTAGAAAACAACAATTCATTTTAATCTTATCGCCTTAGTTTCATATCATATGAAAAATTGATTCACAACTACATTCAGTGGAAATTGATTATTTAAATAAATAGTAATTACACTATTTTAGTGATGGAAAATATTAATTTTAACTATGTGTAATATAAAAATTAATGTGAAGTTCGAAATATGTGGCAAAATATTATTTTAATATTTTTTAATTCAAAAAATTTTATTTTAACTTAAAAATATTAATTAAAATGTTTTTTTTCTTTTTAATTGTATGAGAAGTAATGTAATAAATGACTCAATAGTTTTTCTTAAAATTTTATTTTTCATTAAAATGATTCTTTATTAAAATAGATAAATACCACTGAAATCAATGGAAAACAATCAATAGTAACAAAAAATATTTGTTTATTGTGGAAAACAAAAAAAGTATCAAAATATTAGTTCAAATTAAAAAAAAAAAAAAAAGTTTTAATTAAATATTGTGTTGTTGGTAAATTATAGTAATAGTTACTATTTAATTAAACATTGAAAAATACTTTTTAAACAAAATATCTGTTAATAACTCTATTCTACAGAAAATTGAATTTTAATGAGTTATAAATTTAAAACATTAACTTATAACGTTCATATGTTTGCTCAACAAATTCTATTTACATTCAAGATATTGATTATTGAACTAAAATTGAACACTTTTAGTTTCAAGCCTTACTTGAAAAAGCAACTTCTAAATTCTTTATGCTTTTCGTAATTTGAGGCTGTAGTTATTATAGTAAGGAATCTAAACACATTTAATATTTGGTGACTATGATTTGCATAATGAGAGACTAAATGAATAATCACAATTTTACTGGAATAATGCCAAGAATTTCTAAACTTTTTCCAAACTCTCAGTTTAGCATTTTTCTTAATTTTTGCTCTTAGTATGCGCAGAAAATACTTTGAATCGACGCTCCTTTATTTATGAAGACAAATCCTAAATTTATCCTTATAACTACATGAATGTCGCTTTGATAATTATGAAAAAAAAAATTAAATTGACTTCAAAATTGTTAAAATATTAAAAATGTATCTTTTGAACAAAATATTTTGTATGATTTCAGATTTTTTTTAATTCAGAAATTTTGTATAGGTGAAATTTCAGTTTTCAACTTTTTCTAAATTAAGCATTTTTATTTGATTTCCTAAGGGCAACTCACATAATTAATTCTATAAATACGAAATAGTGTTTGACAACGAAACAATATTCATTTGAAATGCCCTTAGTGTAACCAAATATTATTTGGACAACTTTTTATATTGCGTCAGTCTGCGGACACTGATAAACAATTTTTAAAAATTGCCAATTTCAAAGGGATAAAACATATCTTAAAATAGGTGATTATTTATATAACTCTATTATATAATTTAAAAATGTAAAGGTTAATAACGAACAAATAGAATTAATGTGAAGACTTCCCTCTCAGTTGTTTACACCTAAGTAATAGCGTCCAACTTTGGCTCACTACGGGAAAATATATTGGTGCCACAACAATGTATATTTTCAGTTTCAAGCACATCTTCACAAAATGTGATCTTTATGAAGTGTGTCATTATCATGCATTAAAAGAAAAAAAAAGGAGTTGCCAAACAGCTGTAGCAGAACGTACAATATGAGATTTTTGTGATTTTTTGAATTTCAGACTCACCTATTCTGATTGGTGTAGTGAAGGAGATAGGGGGGGCAAGGGGGTCTATCGTGCCCCGGGAGCCGCTTTGAAAGGGGCGCCAAATAGTAGTTACGAAAGTTGTTTGCAGAAAATTTTTGTTTCTTTTTTATTGAAATATCAATTTTATTCGGAGAAATATATTTTATAAAGAATTATTTTCTCCTGAGAGAGATGAGAAGAAGATATGAAAAGCTTGCCATAAATGTGAAACTGTTCCTATTTTTATATTTCCATATTAATTAGTTTGTATAGTTTAGTTCCTAATAAAAAGTGCGTTCTTTTAATCACGTTTTCCATTATCTTTTCTTACAATTTTTTATTTGCTCAAGATTTGTGGTGCTTTATCTCTCTCATTACTTTGTATAGTAAATCTTGTACATGTAATGATAGAAATATGTTAAATTTTTTTCTGATAAAAATTCTGTGAAATATAAATTATATTCGTTAGTTTCCTTTTTATGCATTTGAGGTGTTTTTAGTTTCAACTTATTTACCAAATAATATATATATATATTGATGTTAGATCTCTTGATTTACGAATCAATAATTTTGGGAGTTTCCAAAAAGGTAAGCTCATGATCTAACTTGTAACTGATTTGACGTAATGAATGTAGCAAGATTCACTATGTTTTTTAGAGTTCTAATTTTTTACAAGATGTCTAAATCAAGTTGCATACCTATGAAAAATTGTAACATTGATGAAGCAAATAAATCTTTTCTACTTCAAATACAAGAAAACAAGATATTTAATGAATATTGCATCGACTGACAAATACATCATTAGGAACTCGCGTGATGTTATTTATCATATTTAGGATGAAGAACACACAGGAAGGCCGCGGTTATGCAGTAATCCCGGATAATGTGTCTGCCATACGACAAATGTTAATGGATGATAATCGCTGTACCTATCAAATGATACAGAAGGAACTTAACATTGCATCCGCAGCCATACACAAAATCATTCATGAAGAATTACATATGAAAAAAGTAGTTTGCAGTTGGATTCCCCATAATCTAACTGAGCACCATAAAGAGGAGTGTGTCAGAATCAGTAAAGAAACTCTTAAATTGCTAAATGCTGGTGGCCACCGCATGATTTCTAAAATTGTAACAGGTGATGAAACGTACATATAGTTTTTTGACGTTCCAACACATCAAGAAAGCAAAGTATGGGTTTTTGAAGATGATCCCACGCCGACAATGATGAGAAATCAACGCGCACTGAAAAAAGTGATGTATGCCGTTTTCTTCAGAAGTACGGGATTGGTCAAAGCCATCAAGTTGGAAGAACAGAAGACAGTAACAGCAAATTCGTATACCACTAATTGTCTTCCAGAAGTTCTACAAGAACTCAATGTTAGGATACTAATGCTTCACAATGACAATGGATCTTCATATACAGCCGGATTAACAGTTGAGTTTCTTAAACAAAAACAAATTAAAGTGATCGAACATCCGCCGTATTGACCTGATTTAGCTATGTGCGAATTTTGGTTATTCTTTAATCTAAAAAAGAACTTACGTGGATGTCGTTTTCATTCAAAAGAAGAACTTTATGTGGCTATAAATGCATTGTTTTAATCTATTCCAAGAAATGAATGGCTTGAGGCATTTAATCTGTGGAAAATTCTTCTACAAAAGTGCATTGATGCTGGAGGAGACTACTTTGAACACACCTAAAATTTTGTAAGTGTAACTTTAAAAACCTAGTTGTATCTCAAAAATTTCAGAGTGACCCTCGTATTACTATTCTTTGAGATGGGGCGCCAAAATGGTATGATACCTGACTCCAATTGTGTTCGCTACGCTACTGCCTATTCTGATTCCAGCCCACGATAAATTCACCTCGTTTGTAATGTGATCTTTTTTAAAGAAGTATGTAAATTATTTCAGGTGCCATTTTCCCTCCATATCAAACATATCTAGTGCTACATTCTAAATTAATTTCAGATTGGTTTATCAATTAGCAGATTTGACATCAATCGCTTGGGAGATCACGCCACAATATTGAGCAGGAAATTTACTTCACTTAGAAACAATTTACATGGAAATTCTGGCCAAATTTTGTGGCGATTATTTGGCTTCAGATCTTTTGTTCAGTTTCAAAAAAATTGGCCTTGCACAGTATATATTCTTATGTTCCAACGAACTGTATCTAGATGTATCGATAATCATGTGCTGTGATAATACATGGACAAAAAGTAATTGTCTAACATTTCTCATTCCCCAAATTGTGATTCCACAACCTTCAAATGATATTTCTTGTCATTCCAATAGCATATTCCAATTTTTTTATTTGTTCAAATTCAGGCTGCTAATAATATGTTAACTATAAATTCAGATTGTTGGTTTACTTTTACACGTTACTTTACGCAAAAATTGAACAAATGAAGTTCATAGTTGAATCAGCATTAAAAAATGTCTTCGGCGAAATTAAAACTTTAAAAAGAAATAATATCCCTTTTATTAGTTTTTTATGTCATGAATATTGATTTGAATATGAATTTTTCTTTCCGTTCTCTGCTATCCTTTCAGAAACATTCTTCTGCCTTCTGATATTCTTTCTATAATGTCGATGTTTTATCTACATTAATTATTAATGTAAGCATTTGTGTAATTTCGCTCCTATATTTTTTATTTACTTCTTTTTATTTCTTTACTTTATTTATTCTTATTTAATGAGCTGTATAAATTTCAACAATCAGAAAGTGTGTGATTTCTATTTCTCCTTTAAGCGTTTTATTATTATTATTAGAATTTAAGTTTTGCTGCTCATTTTTGAAAATTTACTGAATAGAAATTCTCTTAAACAGCAGTTATAATCATTACTAATGAAAGTGATGAAAATAATAATTGGTTACTGGATTCAGCTGATATATTTTTTTTCCAGCCAAATGATGTGATATCTCAATTTCTTCACTGATTTTCATCTGAATTTGCTATTAGTGTTCACTTAGTATACAATACTGTTCACTAAACTAACAATACTGTTCCTCTCTGCATATATGGGGTATATCACTGATCAGATGTTGATCTCTGTTCAACAATCTTTCAAAGTTAAAAATGTATTTGTTGTTTTGATGGTATTTAACTTCTTAACAAATCGTTATTACCTAGTTTTTTATGTCATTAGATATTGGATGTAATTTATTTTTGTTCATCCACATGAATACACCCTAATATCAAATGTTAAAATATAATTGTATTATTCTTAGATTCCTCGAGTGGATGAACCGGCAGAATTATGGAAAAAAATTAAAGATTTTGCTGATCAATACAAAAAGCCACCAGAAAGTTAGCTTATATGTTATGACTTAAGAATGTGATATAAGAAATTATGTATATTTTAGATTGATTTATCAGAATAAAAATTTTCTAACAGATTTAAAGTTTCTAATAGACTTATCTCACACATTTCAACAGTTATACATAGTTTAAATTGCTGCGAATTAATTATATAATTTCATATACGAATCTTTTGTAAGTAATGATTAAAATATTGTAAATAATTTGGTACAAGTAAATGTAATTTCATATAAATGATTTTTTTAATATATATATGTGTGTGTGTGTGTATGCGTGCGCGCGCGCACACACGCTCGTGCGCATGCCTACCAAAAAATACTGAGAACTTTTTTTTATTTTCAGTATAAATTGAAGTTTAAAAAAATGTTTTTGTTAATTTGCGTTTAAAACTAACCCTTCAAAAGTGTGAATAATGAAATAAATACATACTAATAAATTGTCTCTTCCATTACGAAATAGTATTCCTATTGCAATACGACTAAATCATTGTTTAAAAGGATTTTTTTGTAGAAAAGAATGCTTAAATTTTTTTTAGTATTATAATCCAGATATCTCCACAACACATTTTGTGAACGAAAAGAAAAAAAAATTCATTTATATTTAAAATGTTTTTAATAAATTTACCCTTAATGTAAATGTATCCGAACAGAATTAATAATTTATATTTGAATATTAAATTGTTAAAAGTTTTGAACATCTTACTAACTACAGAAATAATTTTGTGCATAAAACCTACATCTTATGCACGTAATTATTTCTGTAAATTTGTAAATTCTACCATAATGTTAAAAAAAAAATTGTTGAATTTAAATAATCAGGATAAATTACGTATGATTTTAAAATGTATTAAAATAATAAAAATGAACAATATGTAAGAAAAGTTGAATGATAAAAATAATATTCAAAGTTTAAAAATTTTTATTTTAAAATGAAATTTTCTTCCAAATGTATGTTTTGTACACCAATAAATTTTTAACAATTGTGCACTGCTGTGCGTTTAGCGCATCTCTATAATTGAAATTCAAATTTTAAATGGTCTTCTGTTTGATCTGTACTCAAGATCACGAAGACTCCTACCTGATTGCTTCTAAAAACTGGTAGATTCCATCACAGAGTTAGCTTACTTCCTTGTATGTATGCTGTGGTTGCAAAAATTTGGGAATGAAACTACCGTGGCCTCTTTGGTTAGGGCATCGTTCTCATTATCGGAAGGTAGTGAGTTTGAATACCAGTTGAACCGAAGATCCGCCGTGTTTACCACTGTGTCACGCTAAATAAGTCATTTTATTTCATTGCGGCAGTAAGTGAAATAATACCTCTGGCATTGATAGGTCATGTATTAGATCTTCTGTTTTATCCCTGTTTATAAATTACAAAGATTCCTACCCCACTACTTCCACTGAGTAGTAGGACTCAACTCTGACCTAGGTACAGGGAAGTATGTTGCTGCAGCAACTAGGTACTGCTTCCCAATCTATTTTTAGGTGATGTTACGAGACAAAATATATCCCCAAAACTTGAAAACAAACATTTAATAAACAAAATCACAAATAGGAATCGTTTCTGTATTCTCAAGCACATTTATCGTGCTTTCTTGTTTACAATCTAGGTAAGTACAAATAAACGCCCATTCTCAGTTTGCTCCCTGCGCGAACTCCTCTTCATTTTCTTACCTTTCCCACAAAAGTGCTTTATCAAATAACAATTCTTTACAGTGATCCTATTCTTAGTCTTCTTTTCCAACTACTTAAGCATTTTGCATCAGTCAAAACGCAATCTAATCATTTCTTTTCTGATATGTTGTACATTTGTTCCAAGTGTAAAAAACTTTGAAAAACAAACTGATAGTTGAGTGGCATCATAGCTGAACCAAGATAATTCTTGTGCTTTAATAGACTTTCTAAATCTTTAAACTGTTTCCTTGTTAATTTTTATTAGTTGCTATTAATCTGAATTGGTGTGAAGTTCTGCTCCTATTTCGAATATGCTAATTTGCAACGGAACTGACTCCACACAACGTTTCAAACCGTCTACTGCTAAATAGGCTGCATTCAAATTTGGTAACAAACGGCCACGTCTCATTTGTTGCTGTGTCATGATGATGATGTTAGGCCACATGCTACTATCATCACCCGCCAAAAGTCTAAATTTTTACTCATCCTCTTTATTCTTTTGACTTGGCACAAATTAACTACCATCTATTTTATATGTTGGAAAATGCTTCCAATAAAATATTTGATACAGCGAAAATTGTCATTAAGACGTTTTTGAATCGAAACCACTGTGAGATTAATCTATTACCAGTCATACATAGCAATGGGAACTATGCACAATAATAGGTAATGTTCATTTTGCATTTATTTGTTCTTTCTGGGTAGTAAAAACGGATAAAATTTTTGCACTCACCCAATTTCTCTAAATATTTTACGTTCAAATATTTATCGCTCTTTTTGCTGATGATTTTTGGCATTCTTGCAAGGGATAATTCAACGAAAAGTAGTACAGTCTCAGTGTTTCTCGTCTTAATAATAGTTTTAACAGTACTTCCATGATTAAAGGATACTAACTAGTATAACCATATGGAATATTTAACTAGTTATCGAAACTTAAAAAATGAAAACTTATTTTTGTATATATTTGATTGTTTCAGAAATTAGTTCACTTCAAAATTCTAAAAATTAAGGAAAACTCAATTATTTTTAGAATTATACTATTAGTTTCTTCTTAAGTTTTATTGATATGATAAATATACTAAATCAGATAAAATGATCTGCAAGCACAATCAACAACAACCTACTTTTGCTCATAACCAGTAAATCCACAAACTAAATTATTTTACTGGAAATCGAGCCTCTAAATTGCATTTTTTTTAATAACATCTTTAAGAAAAAACATACAAAAATGAACGTATCAACTTGCTGAACGCCTGCATTGACACCTAAAGCTGTTATGAAATAAACGATTTTAATTATCAATTATGAATGGTGGTTTAAAATTTTTCAAAATAAGGTATACTTATTTTATGCAGTTGAAGTATCTTTTCTTCAACTGAAATTCTAATTGTTTTGATTTTATCCACCTTGTCAAATATCTTAAAAACCATACTTATCAGTAATTTGTGATATTTCTCAACAAGATTATGACTAACAGTACAGCAATTCAATCTAAAATCATGCTTATTTTCAATTTTTTTATGAATTTCTTTTTCTTACTATCAAAATTAATATGTATGTAAAAAATATATTAGCTGTCAGTTGGTTTAATTTTCGTTCAGCTAATATCTTACAGCTGTTTATGAAAGTTCTATTACTATATTAAGTAAACTTTCGGTGAAAAATTGAAGTATACTTAAATTAGGTCTATTAAAGAAAATACAAGACAGGAATATAAAAGAAGCACAACTACCCTGAATCGACATAATGAAAATAATATCAATATCTTTTTGCAGATATTGAAAAACAATTTCTAGATCTTTAAGTAAAAAAATTTTATATCAAATTTGGAGTACAATAGAAAAGATTACATTGAAGATCATAAAACTTTAAATGACTGAGATTTTACTCAAACTTCATTATAGATTTGAAAATAAAATTTGGATCAGTGCATTTCATTTTTGGAATTAAGATATTATATACATACCTTTGAAAAATTAAACATCTAATTTTTTTTTTAATTTAAAAAGTCAAACATATAAACCCTTGTGCACCACAAAGTATTTCACAAGACTAACAAAAGTAGATTAACAAGATAATAACAAAAGAATTAAAAGTTTAAGTGACTTCTTTTTTGGTAAAACAGCAATCTCATTTCCATATCCCTCAAAAGAATAAAAAAAAATTTGGGACCACAAGAGATGCTTGATTCTGTTTCAAAAACTGCACTCTCTGTCTGCAGATCATACAATATGCAGTGCAGTAAAACCTGTTCAAGATCTTTCATGACATTGCCACAAGCATAAACCCATGTTATTAAAACTAAATAAATAACTTCTGAGATTCCCATGGCAAGTCAGGTCAGAAATATTTACATTTCTGACACTGCAATGTTGGGGTAAAATTTCTTAGTCTATTGCATTTTGGAAAATGCAAAGTATTTTTTTTGTTGGATTTGGAATAAAAAATAAAATCAATATTGTGTAAAGGCTTGCTTAGCAAACTAGTCTGTCTTTTCATTGAAAAATATACTTAGTGTTTCCTCGAACACATTTAAAATATTTTTACAAAAACTTCAAAATTTTAAATTTATGGATTCAATTCTAAAACGGTTTAGTAAATTTTTTTCTCTTAACACAAATGTTTACTTCAGTATAAAAACTATTGAAAAATCTTTTTCTTGACTCAGAAAATGTATATTAGTATATGAAAATATATTATTTTCAGTAGCATTTATTTTTAAATTCTGATAAATAAGATAAAAATGTTGTGAAGTAAATGACTAAAAAAATAGAAAGATTCAATACTTTTTTATTTTACATATAAATAAAATCATTTACAAAAAGAATATTTACAGAAAAGATTCACATATTTGAAAAAAACAGTGAAGTTTCATTTATATATAAAAGTCTGACCACTCATTAGCATATTTAAATAACATAATGCATGTTTCATCTGTAATAAAAAGCATATAGAGCTGCAACTTTAAATTAGAAAATACATAACATTATGTTATACATTCTAAAAAGAAATTATGTAATATGCAGTGGCAGTGCGATATTCATGACGTTTCATAACTTGTTTTGATGAAGATTTACAAATAATTTAACTACACATTCTTCCATCTACAAAATGCAACTACAAAAACCAAAATTGATCACCAACATATATTACATTCAAATACATGGACAATACAATGGACTGATTTTAATAATAAAAAAAAAAAATTACTAAAAGGTTAATGCATCTAAAAGACCCTTTGAGAAATTATATATTAGACACAATACATTCATTCCACAATTGACATTAAAATACACGAATGCATAATAGATATAATTTGTATATTTGTCACAAATTGAATGGTTGAATATGTATACTAAAATGTGTATAATTTAAAAGTTCAAAATAATTTATTACAATATAGGATTCCAAAATTATAGAGATCCTGAATGTGGGCCACGTGGAAAATTATTATTTTTGCATGTACAGAACTCATGTTTATAAATGAGATTTCAAACATTTACAACATCTATTTACAATGATATTAAAATTATTTTAAAGAATAGAGGATAGTACATTATTCACAAATTAAACATGAACATTACACAATGTCAAAACAAAATATAATTACTTTTTAAAAAGGAAACTTTTAGAAATTGTAAAACACATTCACAGCACTTGACACAAAGCTTTTAAATTTTTTTTATTAAATTCTATCCATTTAGTGTTACCATCACAAATTTAATTAGAATTCTATTCTACTAAGAATATTAAATACATTTCTCAATCGATAATTTGTAAATTTTACACTTACACACAATAATCAATGGAAAAATTTAGATAGTTTTTGAAAACTTCATAATTAAAATTAAAATGCGATTTTTCAGTACTAATCAAAGTTAATTTTTGCAATGGTTTTAAAGGAAAAGGTTTCCATTATTTTAACTGTGTTCATTACTAATTTCAATAGAATTGAAATTAATATTACTGAATTTTTGAATATATTTTCTTGAAATATATTTTAATTACAATTAATAAGGAACAAATAGTAAAAAACGTTTGTATTCTCAATCTTTAATAAACATAATTATAAGCATTACATTAAGAAAATACAAAAACACTTAAATTCATCTTGATGTAATTACATGTTTGTCACATACACAAATAACATATACTAGGCTTTAATTTGGAACAAATTTTCAATTTCAAATTTATAAATACTTTTAATGCTTTCCTGCACATGTGTAGTTGAGTATTTAGTTTAAATAGCAACAATAAGTAGTTTTGAGTTTTATTTGGAGAAAAAGATTTAATGTAAAAGTAATAGCATTAGAGATTAATAATGGGGAGTGTTGCAATTTTATGACTAAATAGTGCAGACCTTAAGTACAAAAAATAATATTGACTTTGAGGACAAACCTAGGCATCCATCAATAATTTAACAAATACTAATTAAGCTCAAAGATTCATAGGTTACAAATAAAATTTGAATCCGGTTTAAAACATTTGAATTAACATCGTTTCTAACTTTACTATCGTGACTCAAAGCATTTAAGTAGTCCCAAATGAGGTGATTTAAATACTGGTGGTCCAAGGAATACAAATACTTGTTAATCCTCAATATCTTTGATTCTGGTTAAAAATAAACCGTCGGTAAAAATGAAAAATCGATCTACTTTTTAAAATATATGTATATGAATAGAGGCAATACCATGACAAGTTAACAATTAAATGAGATTTTAAACACAAGGTCATTGTGTATTCGGTAGAATTTTGACTGAACATTTTTCTTTTCTATTTATTCTACAAGGAAGTGTTGCAAATTTTTATCTTTAAACTCAATGAACATATATAAAGCATTCTGAAAGTCCAGTATCAAATATTAGTTAAGAAAAGTATTCTTTTCTGCAAAATAACAATTCTAAATATTTAGCTTCATTGAGACCAGAGTGAAATTACTATAATTACTAAATGCTAAAATTTTTGTACCTTACATACAATTGAGTCTACTTTCATTATGATTAGTTTTCCGTGCAGATGGAAATTCATTAAAGAATGATGTTTAGGTGAATGTGGCAAGCTCTTGGATAGTAAATAAGCTATTTTTATTACTGAAATTGTAAAAAACCATTATATAAGTAATTATTTTGTTAGAATATTCTTTTTGTGGGTTAATATATATAAATTTTTTATTCAACCTAACACAAATTTATTGGAATACATCAGATTATGTAATTTAATAAGGGATATTTATTATATGCAAATTCATTAATCCATCATTTTGTCAACAAATAATTAAATATTTAATAATTGAGATGTAATCTTTCATAAAACTTCATCACATAAATATTAATTTTGTATTACCTACTTGGAATATACCATAAATGAAATGAAATTGATATAAAATATACAAATTTTAAAGACACATGCACATTTCTTTTAATAAACAAATAATTTAAGAAGACAAAATTTTATTAAAACAAAAACATAACTTTTTTACAAATTTGTGATTCATTTAAAACAAGGAGCCATTTATGTATTTACAAATTATCAACACTTGATTTTATTGATATTTTAGCACTTCTTTGAAAGTAACATTTTGAATTCTTAAAAATATATGCTTGTCATAATGCTTACAATTAAAAATACGAAAATGATAAATGCTTCTTTAAATGTTTGAAATTTAATAGTTATGAAAAATTACTTACAAATATAATATTTAAAGGTTAAATATTTGCTAATAAAATAGCCTTTATTTACTATTGCAACAAATTTACTCTGTCAGTTCCAGTAGTATTATCTTTCATCAAATTAATATCCTTTTGAACTGAATGGTTTGGTTGTGGTAAAACAGAAGATTCTTCACGAGGCTCTGCAGAAGAAGCATTATCTTCTACCTGAACTTCTGGAAATTGAGAAGCATTAGCAGGTTGACCCATCTATTAAGGAAGCAAATAGATAAATGATTAAATTACCTAATCTGTTTTATGGTGTGTTTATTACATTCATAAAAACATAAATGGAATATTTAATTTACAATTCTAATACATAAATTATAATTAAAAATATGTTCATTATACATGAGAATGTAACACTTAATTTAGAAAATGGATTTTAAAACAGCAATATTTCCTAAAACATTTTTTAAAAAATTTTAGGAAATATTGTATAGACAGATTTATATATGAAATTTAAAATGCAAATTTTAAGAAGAATTGAATAAAAATACCAACAATAATGAACTCATATTTTTTTTGTTATAAAAGAATATAATCAGACTTTTGAGCATGTATGTTCATAACTGGTATAATTTAAATGAGATATAACTTGATATTTCATAATTATAATAAGAAAATTTGCCAGCAATGTATTGAGAATAATATTGAAGAATCCAAAGATAAGCAGCAAAATTAGTCTAACGACCAAAAATATAGAAATTTACCATTAAAACAGGCAAATTATACAATTTTTTTTCTTTTTTACATACTAAATAATTTTTTAAGCTAACAGAAATAATAATTTGGAAATATCAAGTCACATATGAAAGGAACACATTACATGCAGACCAGTACAAAATAAATAAGCAAAACTGAAAAATAAACGAAGTAACTCAACTAAAAAAAAACATTAAGTTGATTCAGTAAAGAACATTTTACAGTTCCCTTTCACAACAATTGTAAAGATACAAGATGCAGATAGTTTGATAACATTCACAGCAGCCTAAAAATACCTTTTTGATGAGGTTGCCATGTAAAAGTTTTCAAAAATACAAAACACACTTCTTTTCCAGCTTGTTTATTGCAGAAAATATCTTTAAAAGATGACAATGATAATTTGCTCCCTTCCTCCTATTGTAAGAATTTTCAATTTCTGAAGTGTTACTATGATGTGTTATAAGTATTAATAATATTATAAAATACAATTTTTGTCAAATTGAATCTGATGAGTATATATAAAAAATATACTTAAATAAATAAAATATAGGCTGCATTTAAAATAATAATAAATTAGAATACTAATGTTTTATAATTTTTCCAAACCTTTAAAAAATATTTTTACAGGCAGATGATTTAGAGAACTACCAATTTTAATCCTAAGCTTTTTAGTATAAAATTTCAGAGCATTGACTAGTTTTTTAATGTGAGAGTCAGCAAACTTATGCAAACTACATTTTGTTTCATAAAATACAGCAATCAATCTCTTAAACATTTGAAGAGCATTTTTGAGCAAAGTATGAAAATTAACTATTTAAAATTATATAAAATTGAACGCAGTAAATTTGATAATGGTACAATATACAAGTAAGATTATAAGTTGAAGTTAATGCAAAAACAACAACAGAAAAAAACAAATTATAAAAATTAGCAGATGAATAAATAAAAAAATTACAAATAAATGGTCATTTAATAGGAGTACTTGCTTTTTGATTTGATTTTACTGGCACAAGATTCCCAGATGGGATAAACTGCACCAAAAGTAAAGTAATGTTTGATAAATTTAAGTGCTTGAGCAAATCATTGGATAATAATTAATTGAGAATGTTGAGATGACTGACTTAGAAAGAATAAGGGCACTAAAACAGATTCATGAAAGCCAGAAAGATACAGATCTGTCTGTAGCCAAACAGATAAATGTTATATAAAGAAATTCTAAAGCTCAGAGAATCAGAACAGTTCCATGAAATTAATATCTTCCAGAGCAAGTTTTATTTGATTGTCTTTTCTACATTTTGAAACAGTCTGAAATCCAGAAGAGAAGCCTATTTCCATATCTGTTTCAGAAAAGGGTATATCAATAGTTCTTTTAATGCTTTTTTTTCTTGAGACTGATTTTTTAATTTTTGGATCAGTCTTAGATTTATAGGTAATTAAAGTAGATTTCCTTGCTATTATAAGTTGAGGGTAAAGTAAATTTAGATCACAAAGTTGAAAGTGGAACAGATATTAGTAAACTGCTCTTCTTTGCTGGATTGTTTATTTTTGCATCTGTTTGTATAGTAGAAGAATAGGAAATGCCTGCTTCTGGTGTTCTGTTTTTTACTACTTGTCTTGCTTCCAGGAAGTAATATTTTTTTTTATCTTTACTGAAATTACCTCTTTCTCCAAGATCCATATAAAGCAAGATTTGAAAAATGCAGCAGTTACAACACTTAGTTATGTGAAAATTTCTGAAGTAATAGGATTAGTTTCATAATCAGATTGAGCATATTTTCCATACACTGGATCAGTATTTAGTTAGAGCTTAGAAAATAAATTTTTTCACTCACATAAATCCAACATAATACTCCACAGCAAAATTACAATATTTAACTATGTTTTTAGAATGATAAATACAATAGAAATATAATAAAGAAATACATTTTAATAAATAATGTAACATTTGATGATATTTTTACTATTATTAAATTTATCATTAATTATACTGAATTCATTGTTTAATTTTTTAGCATCAAAAATCTACTTCTAAGTCAATCTTCAAGATTCAAATAGAAACATGGATTGTACAAACTTATTGATTTGTTAACTATTAAAAATTTAAAACTAAGTAAAAAATATATCAAATTTATTTTTACACAAAAAAGAAATAATATTTTCAAATTTCAATAGTAGTTGGCTTTCACTTTGATTGCAAAGTATTTATAGAAAAATATATTTAATAGCTACTTATTTGTTCTCTTAAAATTAATAGCCAATTCTTTTAGAATTGATAACTAATTACTTTTGATAAATCCTATTTTTAAGCTATTTAGAATTAATATCAAAATAAAGATTTGTTAAACCATACTGAATGAATGTAAAGTCACTCAACAGTATAATACTGTCACTCCAATATTTTCAAAATGAAAATTTTATTTTGGAATGTGCAATCTAATAGGAAAAAATATGCTGTTCATTTAAAACTTATTAGAAGGTAACACTATAAAGAACTGTTAAACTTTTAGAAATTAAAGCTTTATGCAAAAGCTAATTTTCTACTTAAGACATTAGCATGCACCTATTTTATTAGTTCATTCACAAAAACGAGATTTTTTAATGCAATTTTTCAATCACTTATCAAAAATCTGTTTGAAAGCAACAATTTCTTATTAACACATGTCATTTATTGTTGTATTTTTTTATTTTATTATTTTTTTTATAATTAAGAAATGTTTACTACTTTTTTTTAATCCAAACTGATAGCTGTTTTTTGCAGTGTAAAATTATTCTAACAATACAAATAAGATTTATGGTTCACACAATGATCTTCATTAAATATATTTATTCACAATAACAAAATGCAAATAAAATTCTTATTTGCCTTAGATTAGTATTACACACAAATACCTCTATTTACCTTAAAACTAATATTATTTAATAATGATAAGAACCCAAATACTATCACTAGATATAATATTTGTAATATGAACATACAGGAATACATTTAACATAATTTTTAATTAATATAAATAATCATGACTTGTTCAACATACAAAAAATCAAATTTTCATCTTCTAACTTTTTGACATTAAATTTCTTTTCCACTAATGTTTGCCAGTGACTGAGCAAAAACACTTCTAGCGTTTTCAAGAAATTTTAAGCTACCAACATTTCTCGTCTTATAGAAAATTTATTCATTCATGTTTTCTGAAGTTTATAAAATAAGAAAATTTTCATGAATGAAATATTAAAATGTATGTTTCAATATTACAACTTTATTCACATAGCTATCAAACTCTAACTCTTTCTAATATTCATTTGTTTAGTATAAATCATCAAGACATGATTCGTTATATTGAAACACTTTTTATATCATATTCTTAGGAGATAAATAGGATGTATTAATTTTAATTTTGCACAGAAATTAAGATTTTTTTTTAGTTTCATTAATACACATAGCAAAAAGAAATTTCTGCAGTCTGTTCTTAAATAAAAATTTGTAGTTAGAAGTTCTTTCATTCAAAAACTAAACATCCTATATCTAAATGGTTATTAGGTTGATTGATTGCAAAAATAAAATCTTTTGCTAAATAATTGCATTATTTAAATTAAGTAATATAAAATATTGCAGCAAGAAAATTACAAATTTCTTCAACCACAAAGAACATTTATAGGTCAGTCTAATATTTTGTTTTTTAAAAAATTATAAGAACTTTGGGAAAACTTTCAATTTGACTGAATGAGACTGATCAATTATCAATCATGTAATTTTTTTATAGGTATATGACATGATTTTTCACAAAACCTATTTTGCAATTGCTTTTTTTTATAAATATAAAACAATTAAAAATTAAACAATTCCTTATGTGCTTACCATACTCCAGTAAATCCACAGTGCATAATATAGAAATCATTACTCCCTATATAAACAGAATTTGTTGAAAATTCTATTAAATAAGAATCTTGTATTACAAAGCAACATTTTTAATCACATTAGGGTTATTCATTAATATTTGTATAGATTTGGAAAATTTTAGATATAAATCTTTTATGTGTCAGATGATTAACCCCATCATCCAAAAATAATTAAATATTTACTCTATTTTCTAACTGCTATTTATATATTATTCATATATAAATAGCACTTTGCTTTTCTTGTTCCTTAATATTGAAGAATTCCAAACAACACAAAATTATTTAAATTTTCTTAGAGGAAAAAAAAAAATGTTTTTGTAAACAAGACCCTAATCCAAATATTGCATAAGCTCATTTCTTAATATGGAAATTTTGCTTTGTTGGCACTGTTGGGAAACATAGAAAGAAGGTCTTTGTTTGATTTATAAGCACAATTTTTTTTTTTGAATCCTTAAAAATTCACAAAATATTGGCACCTAAATCATAGTTTTTAACCATGTACAGTTAACTGTCATTTAAAACCAATGAGTTGTTAGATAACTACACTAATGACTGATATCAGGGGTAGGAGTACAGAAATTTTTTTTCAGGACACAATATAATGCATCATTTCTTTGGTATATGGAATGGAGGAAACAGAATTGCCATGCATTCGAAAAACATCATGAAAAATCTGTAAACTTTGAACTGTTAATTCCGATAAAGAAGCTCTCTCCTTTGTCACAACAGAATTGTTAGTTGAAAAACCTCTTTCTGGTTGGGAATTTACATTCAATAACGACAGACATGCTTTAACCACTTTAGAAAGAGTAGGATATTTTATATAACCACCAGCATCTTTTATATTGAAAACCGCATTCCAATATTTACAGATATTTTTATCATTATCATAATCATTCACAATCAAAGTCACATCTTTACACATGTGAAGAATCCACTCTTCATTCATCTTTTCAAAATCTGAAGAAGTTTTATTCACATGAGGAATATGTTGAATTAATCTGCTAAATGAACTCCTAGACTTTTCCTTTTTTCTATTATAAGGAGACAAACACTGGAGATCTTTGAGCAAAGGATTTGTAATAGGAAGTTTTTGAAGCAAATGCTTTGAAGTTGCTATGTAGCAGCTTCTGACACTTTGTAGAAATATTGTTTTATCAGTAAGCTCTTCCAGCATTGCTGTTGCATCATGACCTATTGCAATCTTGTTTAAATTAACTAATTTTTTCCAGAATCAACATTAATTTGTAGCAACTTTACTCCCTTTTTTTCACAGATTTCTTCTGGGTTTAAAAATTTAAGCATAATACTGCGAACAAGTTAACTTTATTTACTGTGCATCACATGTACTAAAGGTTTGACTCTTTGCATTAGAAGTAAATATGGTTCAAAAGTTTTACAAAAAAATGAAACAAAATGCAGATATGCCAGAGTCTTAGGGTCTTTCAAATGTTTTATAATCCGAAGATGTCTATCAGAAAGTTGAGATTTTGATTCTATAGGTACTTTAACAATGAAATATTCCTTTAGAACATCATATTGCTCAACAATTCTCTCACAAACTGAGCCCAAAGTTAACCAAAAACTTTCAAGATGATGAAGGAAACTATGTCTAGATAAAGTTTCTTCCAATATTTCTAACTGTAAGGAATGATAATCTTTCCTTCTTGCAGGAGATAGTTTGAAAAATTGGTGAATATCTATAGCATATCCATCAGTATTACAATCAATTTCATCAATACCCTTACATAGTGCTCCATGGATTATGTGTAAGCAACATGTACCCAAATCAATTAGTACTCAGTTCACTATTTACGTTAAAACAGCTAAATTAACTCTTGGTCCATCCATTGACAACTGCATTAATTTTTCTAAATTCAAACCATTATTTTGAATAAAACTTAATAAAATTTTTACAATTTTATTGGTTTCAACATGCTTTAAAAAAAGTGATTTGAGGTAACAAATGACATTTTTACTTTGTTTATCAGACTAATATGAGATGTAAATATCCAACTGTTTCTTTATTTGTTTTGTAGAAGTTTCATCGAAAAGTAAAACACAATATGAAGTGCCGATATCCCGAAACAAAAGAGTTTTGTGAAATATGGACCTAACCCAAAATTAATCATATACCTTACTTTTTTGTCAGATAATTTGAGATATTTTGCTACGAAGGAATCATGAAAAATTTCTCCGTAGAAAGTTAGCTAAATCATTCAAAGATGAAAAAGTACTCCCATCTTGCAGTTCCAACCATGTCGGAAAATTTTGTTTCCCTTGGCATTTTTAAAAGAAAATTGTTTTCAAAAAATAAAATTCTGAGCTTGCTAATAAACATTTTTCAAACACCTATCAAAATGACGCGATAAGCATTTCACGCATGCGCATAAACATAGCAAATAATTTTCACAATTTTGCCATCATTGTAAATAGTTGTGCACTACTAAAACCAGAATCTTTGTAAAGGCAGAAAATAGAATTTAATGGTAAACCCAAACCTATATATTTTTTATGTCAGACATTCTAAGAGGAATGGCTGAAAATAAGGCTGAGACAAATATATGGCAACCCTATTTTCGGTTTGAAACAGAAAAAAAGGGGAAATTTTTCTCTTTCTTCTTGCATAGAAAGCAGTTGAAAAAAAATATATTCCACTGAAAGAAGAATTTACTACTGAAAAATATAACATTAATTAAAATTAAACTTTCAAAAGAATGTAATAAAAAAAGTAAGGAATTCCAGGATTTATTTTTAAAAATATGGACATTTCAGGACGTTTTTTTAAAAAATCAGGAATTTCAGGAATATCACGACAACTCCGAGCCCTGCTGATTTGCTTTCTGTGAATTATTTTTATCATTTAAATAATTTCTGAACTCATTCATTAAAAATTTCGCTTTGACCATGCTCAAAGAAAAATTTAATGAAACCTTAAAATACATATTGATTATCAGCAGAGTGCTCATAACTCAATGTGCTTATAACTTTTATTATGACTTTATGTAGCAGTTTAATAATGAAACAGCAAAATATTTAAAACATAGTTTGCATCATAAAATATAAAGATCTAACATACTTGTTTGTAAGAATTGTAGTCAAGCTTTCCTAGATATGAGTATTATCAGATATATTTTAGGTATAAAATGAAATAGACAAAAGGCAGTTGTGCCCAAACAGACATGTAATTGTCTTTTGTCATTAAACAACGCTAATAATAACTATAAAATAAAAGTAAAGAATATTTCCAATGATACACCTGAGAGTCAACACTTCTTTAAAATAAAGCAGAAAGATGTCTGATCAGAATATGAACCGTTTGATCCCTAGAGGGCGTGCATTTACTCTAATCAGGAAGATCTATTAAGTAGAGAGGATAAAATAAGAGATACCTTAATATCCTAACACCCTCCCACAATATCGACACATTTACCTGAAATGCAAATTAGTATCTTGTCTTCCTAATGTATCCAAATATTTATAATGCTTAATAGCAGATAAAGCTTTTGCTAGCACATTTGTTTCCATACCTTGTGTTGGTATAAGTTGCATATCTACTCGCCCATTTTTAAGAGCAGCTTAACAAAATGTCTAACATATATATGTTTTATTTGCTGATGGAAAACTGGATTTTCTGCCATATTTAAAATTCTTTTGTTATTAGAAAATATACGTTCTTTTTTGCAAATTACAATCATGCACAATTTATTAATTAAACTACAAAGGTAAGTAGCCTCTTTTATACCATCTGTTTGTGCCATATCTTCTGCTCAGTAGAGGAAAGAGCTACAGTGCTTTGTTTACAGCTTTCCCAACTAATTAAACTTCCATTTAAAATAAAGTAATAGACAGTATATAACCTGTGATCATCAGGGCGATTACCCTAATCAGAGTTAGTATATCCAAATAGGAGTTCACCTGTACACATTTGGAAACTAATCAATGAATGTCTTTTTTAATTTTCATAATACATGTTTCACTGCAATCCAATGAGTTTTATCAAAGCAAATGAAAAATTGACTCAACTGACTGACCGCATTTAAAATATCAGGTCTAGTTGAAATAGATAAATAACATCAGACCGCCAATTAATTCGCTATAGCGAATTAATTGGCGGTACGATGTATTTATCTAATTGGCAGTCTGATGTATTAAGAAAAGTAACCCTATTGGGTTACTTTTCTTCATTACATTTTCAGCCCTTTTTAATCAAACATTAACATCCATAGGACATAATACAGGTTTAGTTTCTGACATATCAAATCAATTTAAAAGTTTTCAAATATAATCCTGTTGGCTTATATTAACAAATTCATTTTTTCACTTAAAAGTTTATTTCTAAACAATAATTAACTAATCCTATATATGTTATTTATAATTCTTTATTAAGATGAGCTTTAAATTTTTCAATTTTATTTGGATCTTAGGAGATAATTAATATATCATTAATATATACTAAAATTATGTAGTATCCTTTTTCATCTTTAAAATAATATATACAAGGATCAGCATTGGTTTGCTTTGCTCCATAAATGAATTATAAAATACTTATAAATAAGCTTGCTCAAAATTAAATATATGTAAGCTTTATTTAATATTAAGCCATTGTATTTCCCAGGATTTCAAACTAATTTGATGAATAATGGTATAGTAAATACAAGAGAGCTTTTTCTGATACTTTAAAATTTTATAAAAAGAATAAAAAATTTTCATCTTACTAAAATTCTGAGGGATTTTTCCTTTACTTTGAAATAGTTATCATAATCCAAATAAATGCAGAAATAATATAAACTAAACTTACTCTAAAGCCATTCCACAAAGATGAAAATTCTCCTCGACACCAACCTAGAATTGCTGGTGGCAGCAAAGTGCATGGAACTAAATATAAAAGAGCAGGTTGTGCAGTATTCATAAGGAATAGTCCCACAAAAGTAACCAGCATTCCAATTCCATAAGCTATAATTTCATATCAAAAGAAATTTATGGTGAAATAAACATTAAAAATAACAAATAAATAAATAAAATTATATTTAACTTACCAGTCACAGTAGTAAGAAAATAGAGCTTTTTCTTGTTAGATACAAGATCAAATCCGTGACAATAAGATACTAAGAGACCTATAAATAAAAAATGTGATTACATTAAAAGAAGTTATAGAAACAGCATTTAAATCTGGAATAAAAATAAGCATAAGGTAAGTGAATTTATAAAACTGGAAATAAACATATCAGATTTAAGGTAAAGATCTTTTGAGAAAAATACTCAAAAATACAGTTCCAATAATATTCATCAAAAATATGGTTAAATTATCTGAGCATTCATTGGTACAATTGAAAAATATAGTACAAACAGCATGTTGAAAATGGATGATAAGACTTAAATACAGTTTAAAAATCCAATAAAAAATGCAATGTACTTTAAATCACATAACCTAATAAGAAATTATTCACTAGAACTTTTTAGTATTTAATATAAATCAATAACACTGGTCTGCAGAAACAAAAAAAGCACTTTCTTGCATAAGGATTAAATAAATAGGAATTTTATTAATTTTTTGACACAGTGTTTAAATATGTGTGCTCAAATTTTTTCCATTGAGCAAGCTTTTTTTTTTTTTTTTTTTTTTTTTTGTGACACATTTTTAAAATTCCAAAAGAACTGATAATTAGAAAACACTTAAGTGAGAATTAACTGAATATTTATCCTTATCTAAAAGGTTAAATATTTTGATTTTTCAATAAGGAAGTTATCAAAATTCTCACTATCATATAAATTAGCGATTCTCAACCTTTTTCTTGTGGCAAATTTTTAATGATTTTAAAATTTGGCAGAACACAAAGAAAAAGATAAGTTTAAAAGTTGTTCATTTACTTATAAGACAATGAATAAAATAGCTATGATGATAATTTTGAATGTAAAATAAAGTAACATAGTATTTACTACAAAACCAGCATGTTCATTATTTTACACATATAAGAAAAAGCATTATAATTTTTATACATTTCTACAACATTGCAGCATATTTTAAGAATTTGGTGCCACAGTGACTGAAAATTACTATTATACATAAATCTACTTGCAACTTTTCTAAGCCTTTTTTATTAAATGAAAATAAATAGAGTTCAGTCTTTGAAAACAATTCTGAATATAGGATGATAAAACAAATGGTACTTGTATATTAGTGTCAGTGCCAGCAATATTAATTTGCTTTTAACCAACATGATGAATTGATTGATTTAAAAACACTGATTCTCAGCTTCTCCACTAATTTCAATTCCAAAGCACTTGTCAATGAATTCAGTGTCAAACGTCTACAGTGGTACTGCACACAAAAAACTTTTTCAGTTGATAAGTGGAAGAAAGTAGTATGGCCTAACAAATTTCACACTTTTATCAATAACAGACATTTTTGAAGGACACAAACACACAAGCATATGATCATGATTGCTTACTTCACACTATCAAGCAAATAGGTGGATTTGTCATTATGTGGGAACCATGTTGTTTTCTTTTACACCAATCAAAACTCTGAAAGGATGGATTACTGAGAAGTTTGAAGCAAATTTTGTTACCATCAGGAAATAGAATTTTCTAGGATGATAATAACATGCCCACACAGCAGGATTCATCCATTTATGATTTGATGAACACAAGGATGAAGACATGCATCTATCTTTGTCAACACAATCACTTGACCTCAATTTAATCAAACCATTATCTTCTATCTCAGAATATTATTTTTATATACATTATTGCTATTTCAGAATATTCAATACAGAATTAATATTCTCCACTGGTATATCTCCCAGATCTTTCATAATATTTCTATGTGATGCATGATAAAATATTTTTCTAAACACTACTCAGTACTGGCAAGAATAAATTTTTAGGCAAATCCAAGCAATATTACTACAAAATACTAAATAAGAATTCTTGATAAATCTTAAGTGTCCTCATTATTCTGAAAACCACGTGCAAATATCCTACAAATAAAACATCATTAACTTTAAAAAAAATTGCACTTTACTAGTACTTGTAATTTAGTTGATTTGAGGTTTATCTCTCCTTCCACAGTCATTTTGCTACAAACAAGGACTATGTAAACTAGCACCTAAAATTTAAAATGGATTCCAAATCACAACAAATATATCTAAATATAATCACTACAAATATTAAATGCTGATGTAGAATTTGAACTTGCAAACTGCAAAAAAAAAAGAAAAAAAAAAGGCCAAAGCACTATTTATTTGAGTGCCAGTTCAGCTAACCTATAAGGTAGTATAATTAGAAACATAAATGTTAGACAAATAAGGTACAAAACAATGTTTTTTTCTAACTACATGCATATATTTCATACAAATAATTTTATATAAAATGGAAAAATAAGTTTTCATGCTTACCACACACATAAAATTAATATATGTTTCATAATAATAGGTAATTCTGACTACCAAAATAATACAGTAGATAAAATTATTTCAAAAATATTTTTATTCAGGAATCTTAAATCTTCATAAATAATCAACTAAAAAAGCACAATGTAAATAATCTTTCATGCATACAACTATTTTTAGTGATATTTGGATTAGAATTTTAAGAAACTTTATAGCTTTTAAAACATTCCTTCTTTACAATGCTAGTTGGTTGATTGGGTTTTGTAGCAGATGCTACAAACAGGACAAACTACACCATAGTGTAAAACTAAAAAAAAAACATCAAATATAAACATTTTAAATAATTCCCATACTGATTTATTTACTATAAATATATTAACAAATTTAGTATTTTTAGAATTATTTATATTTTTACTTTTCAGCAAATTTAATGCTAAAGTTATGTTTTTTTAATGCTGTTCTAAATTATATATAATTCAAGTTGATACTTTCATCAATATTAATTTTGGCATCTTATTCTATAGAAGAAACAAATTTAACATTTTTAACGCAAAACACTAATTAACTTTTAACCAAAACATTATAATAAAAAGAGTAATGTAGACATATATTTTTCAAAGTGCTAATAATCCACAAAAGATTATTTAATTGATTGCATTTATTGTATAAACAAATAAAATGCCCAAAGTACAATAATTTTTGGCAAAGAAATGAATGTATAACATGAAATTTTTCATTAATCATTAGAATTTCAAAAAGATTTCTTAGCAATTAAAAGAATACTTTTTTTGAAAAATATATATGAATTACAAGCATATAATTTAAATTTTTTTCTGTACAAAGCTTGATTTAAAACAAATATCAATCATAAAATAATTTATTCTCAATTCAGTTAAACTTCCCACATTGTTACTAATTTATATATAGAACAGAACTCAAAATGTGTTTGTGTTTAATAGGAAAAGGCATTCATATAACATCATAAAATATACACATATTGGTAATTAAAAGACATACCACAAATAAAAGGAGATTTCAAAGATAAATTATATACTAACCAGGAACTAATATATCTCCAAGTCCCAATATAGAATATTGCTGATAACAAATAGACACTGTGCTGAATCCAAAATGAGGGACTTTAATCACCATTGGCAACTATATAATATAAAATTAATCTAAAAATATGAAATTAATTTGTGCATATTATAATATATGGGTGACATTCAATACAGAATTAAAAGAGTTTAAAAAAATATTAGATGTTCCTCATTTTATAACTAAAATAGAATTAAATAAAGCAAAATCAATGTTATTGACATTTTTGATCAATTAGTAACAATGAAAAAATATAATAGCAAAAATTTAAGTATTTATAAAAAAGATACACAAATACTTAAAAATGGAAATAAAGAATGTTTTATAATTCTTGTTAACAAAGAAATCTTTATAACATTTCAATTACATAATTTTGATTGTATTTTTCTTCAGAACAAAAAAAAAACTTAAAGGCAAAATTATTTACTAAAATTTACATTTTTAGAGAAAAAAAAAAGCTGTTTAGATTACATGGTTTTAAAAAAAGATAATAGGGAAAACTTTCAACAGCAAAAATGTACTTTTATTTAATGTACTTTAAATCTCACATTCATTATTTTCTTTTAATAAATACTAAGTAAATAAAAGAACTCATGTTAAATAGTTAAATAAAGGACTTCAGAAATTAAAAAATATGGAAAATTTTTTTCAAGAATGTAAACTAAAATATCTAATGGCTTGCTTTTAGAAAATATGATAAATTAGACATATTTTTATTTCTAATTTCACATGATTAAAAATTTATATTATGAAAATTTCCTTACAGTATTAAAATATAAAAAAAAGAACTCCCAAGTTTTCAATAATTTTAAAAATCATAAATAAGAAATATTTTAAAGCATATCTAAAAGCAAAAGAAATCTATAAATATTTACATTTGATTTGCAGATTAAATTTTATCACACAGTCAAAATAATATCAAATTTGTATCTTTAAAAATAGAATTATCAATCACTTCAAACTTTAATCCTCAAAATTACATTTCAAATCCAATTGAAATATAAGTTTCACACAGTCAAATTATAATATATTGATATAAATGAGCATATATAATGATTATTTTACACAAGATAGATGAAACTTATTGGGCAGTAATATAAATAACAAAAATCTTAATGAAATAAATGCAAAAAATAAAAGAAACTGAATATACAGAACTTAGTAACTAATATTTTTATGAAATATACAAGATATTTAACAGTTAGATTAGCAGGAAAACGAAAGTGTTCCTCTATATAATTTTGATAAGGTCCATAGCCACATATGCAGCTGAAACATGGGAAATAACCCAAAATGATAAAGAAATCTTTAACAGTTATTGAAAGAAAGAATTTAAGGAGGTGTAAAATGTAATGACACATGGAAAAGAATAACAAATTTGGAACTATATAAATTATTTAAAGAGTCAAACATAATAAAATTAACTTCAATGCAAAAATTGAAATAGGCAGAGCATTTGATCAGGATTGAGGATGGTTTAGCCACCAAACAAAAAGATCTTTGATGCTAAACCAATAGGAGTTTAAAAAAAGGAAAAAAATAGGATCCTGTGGATTAACTTGTCTTGAAGCAGATCTGAATATTTTTAAAATAAAAAATTGGATAAATTTATCAAAGCAGAGGGTGGTCTGGAAATAAACTCTGCCGAAGGTTATTGCCTAACCTGTGCTGACATGCCACTGAGGAAGGAAGGAAGGAATATACTGAACAATGTAAACTTCTAATGCAATTTTAAAAGTAATATCTATAACAATTATTGATCGCCTCTTATATTAAATATTATAATTTAATCAATTTTAAACTGGATTATTTTACAACAATTTTTTAATGTAAATAGTACAATTTCAAAATTTCCAATTTATTGATAGCTTTCTGAATACCTCTAAATAAATTTTTTGAAGGAATATTTCAAAAAATTATCATTAATTTTAAAAATTAAGAATGAATAATTTATTGTATATGTTATGTACAGATAGATAAAACATTCATAAGTAAAAACAATTATGCATTCATTTAAAAAAAATAAATTTTACTGTGACAAATAATTAAAAATGCATTAAGGAAAAAAATATTTACTGATTCTTCTGAATTACTTCCTGCGCCAGTTGCAACTTCTTCCATAACACTTTCTGCTTTCTTCAAAAGATAAGAAAAGTAATATCATTTCACAAAGAAAATGTGTCTTTTACAAATCAATCTTTCAAAATAATTCAACAATATTTTACAAAAATTTTAGAGTTGTAGACAGCTACAAGATACTTGGTGAGAAAGTGGTAATGCTTGGTATTCCCAAGACACAGGTTCAAGATTCAGTCCTCAGACTAGCCTGGATTAACTTGGTCTTTCTTCTTTACAGTGGGTTGATAAAATTAAGAACCAAGCATGTGGTAATTAAACACTGGGTGTTTCGCATTAGGCTGACCATCTAATCGGGACATATGCTTCACACCCCAGGACCCTATCTCATTATAACAGATGTGATCCCTGTAGGCCTTAGCCTCCATATAGGGAGTTGTGAGCTCAAGTGGCTCAGTAGCTTCACATGCTTCCCTTTAAGATTAACAAAGTTAAGCATCATTTGCTGCGGGCAGAGATTGGGACAGCAACCACATTCTCTCCTTCATAAGGTCACTTGAACTCTATGGGTTGGGGAAGTGTCTACGTTAAAATGTCACATCTAAATTCTTCCTGCTTTTGTGATGTGATTGTAGATGCCAGCTCAGGTGAGACTGTGTCAATTGATCATGGTTTAAAATTACAAGGCACTTGGTGATATGCAGGTATTCCAAATCTGTAAATTTTAAGGTACAGTCCAGGGCACACCTGCATTGCTATGTATGTATGGGCTGTTGTGCCACTGAGTTTGGGTTTAGTTTTAGATAATAATAAATTGAATTTTATGTATTAAAAACTTTCACATAAAGCAATTTTTTTTATCAAAACTCTTAAGACACTTGAATAAAAAAATTTTACATTTCTAATTATAGGTATTGTTTTTTAGGTTATGAAAATTCACTGCAAAAAAAGTCTTATAATGATTATTTTGGAGCAATCTACGATATTTTGAGTAACATAACTAAAATAAAATTAGAAAGTTTTCAGAGCTTATCCTCAAATAATGAATTTTTTAAGTTTATAACAATAGCATTTGGTAATGAATATTTTCATCATTATAATTATTTTATATATTTTTCTCCATTCTATTATCCTTTATATTTTAAATTAAAAATATGAAATGAGATTGAAAAGTGATGTAAAGAATAAGTTAAAAAAATGAATATGATGCATTTTCTCAGCCCATGATATTTATTGATTGATAGATCAATTAATGAAAAATTAAATGCATTTAATACATCAACTTAAACACCTTGTTTTTAAGAATAAACGCCTTAAAAATATTCCACACTATAGATATAGAAATATCCAAAGATTTATTAAAAAATCAGTGTAGAATTAAAAAATAAATAATGTTCTTAAAAGTTTTTCCCAAATAAAAATACTTTGTTTTTGTTTTATCTTTTAAAATGCTCCATTTTCTTTAGGAAAAATACTATAACCCATATAATTTCACGAACATTCATTTCAAATTAAAAAAATAAGGAAAACACAAGGTAAAATAAACTAAACAAATTTATCATAAATCAGTTTAGTTTACCTTGAAAATGATAATTTTTTCCAAGACATAAGAAAAAACTTCTTTGGATTTCTTGAATCTTTTTAAACTTAATCTAAAAATAGAGCTTTTTCCATTAAATTTTAACTTAAAGTGGATATTTCCTTTTCTTCTTGTGTTCTTTCCACCACAACAGTTTTTGTAGCTTTACTTTCCTATGCTAAGCACTATTAAAAAATCTTTGAGTTACCAAGCTGTATACTGGCATAATCTACTTGGCAAATAAAGTATATCACCATATTTTATTTTCCAACAATTGATTTGTATTTATAATATCTTATAATCTATCAGTATTGAAAATCAATCCAATTGAAAACAATTTCACCTTTATATAGGAATAGAACCCATCAACATCAAACAGCACACTCCTATCACAGGATTGCAATAAAGCCAAAAAGTTGAATTTAACTTTTATATTAAAAATAGAAATAGTAAAAATGTTTCATCTATAATAATGGTTAAAATGACTGAATTCCCCAGTGCTAATATGAAAAAAAGGAAATCTAGTTTTCAAAGAATGAAACAAGAGGAAACAAAAAAGTAGATGTAATTTAATTATTATTTTTAAAAATAACAATAAATAAAATTTAATTTTAAAAAATATGTTTGTAAGGAGCGAGAGAGGATGAGAAAAATTGAGATATCTTTCTCTTTTGATCTCAGATTAGAATGTTTCCTATTTCATTTAATTTTAACTAGTCTGAGATAAAAACTTTCATTGACTAGTTATGCCTGGCAATAGTTCTCAAAAGTTGTGAAGTATCCAAAATAGTATTAATGGTTAAAACTGCTTGTCAATCAATCCTATGAATTTTGAGAGCTTACCAGTTTTAGCTTAACATTAAATAAATCAATTTGCAAATACACAAATAATTTTGACCATGTGGTAGTATATATTTAGAAATTACTAAAAATAAAAGTTAACACAGAATTTTTTTTTAAATCTTACGGTGAAGGAAAGTCTCAAAATACATGAATATATTTAAGAGAATTTTGAATTTTTAATCATATACTGAAAGTATTACGATTAGAAATGTGTTTACAATAAGTATTTTTAAGCAATGTACAGTTAATTTCACAGAACATAAAAAATTAAATAAATAAAAAATAATTCCCATATAGACTTCCAATTCACACACAACAAAGTTAATATGCTTGCTTATTATATTCAGTACAAGTTTTTCATTAAGTTTTGAATTGAACAATTTATATCTAACACCCCATATTTCTAGTAATTATGTTTCGCAATTTTCGCTTTCAAGGTTTTTTACAATTTTTGTTTTAATGAAAAATTGTTATGCACTAATTAACATTTAATTATGTTAAATAACTTAATTTTTTTAAATGTCTTTTTTTACCTGTTTTGGAATATATTGACAGGACTTAGATGTTTCTTTTAGTATTGAGTGTACTTTTTCTAGCTATATCTTTAGATAGCAGAGTATATTTACAATTTTCTTGAATGGATTATATTACAAATAAAATTACAGTCTAAAAGTAATTCTGAAGAATTAAGAGCTACTTAATACATGTCAACAATTACTTATTGACACTTATTTCTTAAAAGACTTATTTATTGATAAACATTTCTTTTGCCATCAGTATTTTCATTTTATTTTAAATATTCCTTTTTGCAAAATGTTAAATTCTTCAAGCAAATACTTTTTTATCATATTCATTTCAGAGAATATAAATACATAGTCTTGAAGGTAAACAACAAAACAATTTACACTATTTCAACTTCAAAAATTTATTTGAATGAAAAAATGAACTTGAGGTAATAACACATGCCAACAATTTTCTAACGATTTATATGTTGAATCTGACAACCTAACATTATTTACAAGAATCTTCCATTTTTGCATATTTCTATCTAAGTAAGAAAAGTTAATGCCTTATAAACATAGAAATTTTGTTCTCCAACCTATCACAAAACATAAAACTAAATCCATAAGGAAGCAGTTTTCTAACAAATTTTCTCCCCTTTATCTTACCATATTGTAAGATAAAAAAATCAACAAAGTTGGGCTTCAAATTTTTTTTTTTTTTTTTTTTAATCTCATAGATAATGTTGCGTGCAGAACTCAATTTGCAAAACTAAAAGTGAGTTTCAACTTTAATTAAAAATTTTATCATAATATTGATACAATAACTTTCAGCTTAAAATAAATATAACTGTTCATTCTTTAACAGTACATGGAAAAATATGATATCTTTAAAGCTAACATTATACTGACTTTGGGAAATTAAGAATTTAATTGAAATTTAAAAGGATAAAAACATTTAAACATTTTAAAAATGTTAAAAAGATTTTAGATGCTAAAAGCTTCTTTAGATACAATATTATTTATTTTATATTATTTTGCCACAGACCAGAAGTTTCTACAATGAAAATGGTACTTAGGATACATTATACTATGTTCAATTAGATTAGTTTAACTTAGAATTCAACATTCTCCAAAGGAGCTATAGTTGCTCTTGAATAGATGAAAAAAATAAAGATGAATATATGTTAACTTTACAAATTCAGAAATTAATAAAAATCTCTTAGTTTAAAAAAAATAATTTAGAAAAAATTTAGCCATTTATAATAAAATATTATTTATAATTAAAATATGATAGCCCAATTTATGTGTTAAAAACAAATTATTTTAGTATCTTTCCAGCATTAACTAATTTCAGATAATCTTTTAATACATTTTATGTGTTTTTTTTTTTATTTTTGATGGATTTTAAACTCTTTTTATAAATTCTCAATTAAGGAATAATTTTTCTTTTAAAACAAAAAAACGCTTACTAATGTAAAATGTTTAGATACAGATAAAAACATACATAAACAAACTTACCCCAGTTAGCAATGGAGTTATAAACACAAAGAAAATATCATAGAAAAAGAGCAAGATCAGAAGAATAGAGCATATCTAAAAATACAATTTGCATTCATCAATAATATCTAATAATAAAATCATTAATGAGAATAATATAAAAACGTGCACTTTAAAATATCTTTAAATTCGGAAATTTAAAAGTAAAATACATAAATTTTTTTTCAATGTAAGTCAAATAATTAAAAATATTTTTAACATAAATGTCATACTTTAATATACAATTTTTTTTTTTTTTTTTTTTTTTTTTTTTTTAAAAAATAACAAAATACTTTTAATTTGTTTAACACTATATTAAAGAAATTAAGTTATGTTTAAATAACCATTTATTATTAATAAAAAAGAATGTATTTTTTAAATGAATTACCTCAATTATTTATGTAATTAAGAATGAATATAAGTTTCTTTTAATGCAAATACTGTTTAAAAGAAAAATTATTTTATTGCAAGATAATAAATAATTTCTATCAGTAGATTTTTATGAAAAAATTTACACTAATCATTCATAAAGTTTTGAAATACTTATTAAGCATGCAAAAAATTTATATTTTTTAGAAAATGACATACTTAGAAGTATTCCTAAGCTATAGGGATTATTAATTAAAATAATTTATACAATTACAAATATTTTTATGTTATACAAAGTTATTTCCTTCACAACAGAAATATAGAAGTATTTCATCTTTTTTTATTTATTTATATATTTTTATTATTACAGTTTTGATTTAAATTTTGATGATATTAACATTTTCTTCCTGTAATGGAATAAATAAGAATTTTAGATTTAAGTTTTACGCACAGAATTCCATAGTTACAAGCAATAAATTTTAAATATTTATTGAAAATAAATTATAAATATTTATTGAAATAAATAAAAGTTTTGAAAGAAATATTTTCATTTTATACACACTTTGATTAATGATAAAAAATTGACTTTTACAATAAGCAATTTATGAAAACTTAATACTTCTCAACATTCACAATACACATCTATATGCATCCATATATATCAGTTGGATAACAAAATAAAACAAGTGTAGGATATATTTGTCACTAGTAAGATCTAATATATATATATTAGGTACCATATAACATACTAACTTGATATTACTTGATTAACTTGATATTAAATTAAGAAAAGATATCAATATATTATTATCCACTGTATCTTTTTCACTTGTATCAAATATCAATTTTATCCAAAATCAAACTAGGAAAAATTTTTAATAAAAATCATTGGTAAATATTTATTTTTAGTTTTATTGTGTAAATTAAAACTTTGGTTGGATGTGCAAAAAGCATGGTATCATAGTTTAAACTACTGAGAAATGATTTTTTTTTTAAATCTCCTATAAATAATTTTTAATTTTTCAGTATTAAATGTACTAATGGAAAGTAAAAAATTGAATTTCTATTTGATTGCATGATAGTGCATTATAATTTTGCAAACTGCAAATAGCTGTAAATTCAATGATTTGATGAGTACTTATTTCAGACCAGCTGAATTTATTGAGAAACATTTATTCTTAGGATTTGTAGCCGATTGTGGGACAAGGATGTAGTCTCCACATAGCAGCCAACAATTTCAATTTTTTCAGATTTTAAAAAATCATGTCCAATTTCCTTGCTAAAAATTTGCTTTTTCAACATTAATTTTTGATATGCTTCATTATAAAAGTAATTGTTTTACAATTGATTGGAAAAATAAGAGGAATGTTAATTTCTTTTTAAATAAAAGATCAATTTTTACACAATGCAATTACATTTACTTAATTATTTTAAAATGCAGGAATGAAAAAAAAGAAAGAGAATTTAGTGAAATCAATAATTGTTTCTTTAATGGTGTATAATAATTGTACAGAGCTAAATACAGAAAATTTGAGTTCATTCTACCCTTTAAAACAACTTTACTTATTGATTTAAAAAATATTAATACAAGGATAACTATAAAAAAGATTATTTCAAAGTATTGAAATTGAATATTTTATATTAAAATAAATTTTTTATTAATAAAGAAGTAATTGTATTAATTTTTAAGATCGCATTTTCAATTAAAAAGGAATAATATAAATAGAATTTTATAATTCTTTTTATGAACCTTTAAATTAAAAGTATGAAATATAGTATCTTTAAGGTTCAAACAAAATAAGGTAAACTGCTTACCAATTATTTAGAAGAGAAAATGCTCTATATTGATGAAAGAATGCTTCTATATTTAATATAGAGCAATATTATTCCTTACAGAGTAATAAAAAATTCACAAAATATTTAACTAATATATTTTTTAATTTGGTAAAATTTTATACTGTTAAAGAAATTAAGTTTGCTCTTTTAATTTATTTTAACTAAAATCAGTGTATATTAATAGTGACATAAAATATAATTGTTTCTTTTTTAAAAGTAAAAAATTGGCAGTTGTAGGTGTTTATAGTTTGAAATCTAATTATTGCTTCTCATTCATTATTCTGCAAAAGAAAACAGTTGATCACTTTAAAGAACTTAGAATATTAATTTCATCCTTTTTTTTTTTTAACTTTATTTATTGTTAAATAACAAATGTTTTAAGATAACAAACAGTGTAACAATCAATGCAATTAGATGCGTATCAGAATATGATAAGAAAAGAAAACATGTTATAAGGCTTTTTCAGAAAATTTATAGAAATATTTTAAGTGCAACCTTCATGATCGAATTCTACTGAATTTCTAAAGTTATTGGTAAGAAAATATTTTTATTTCTTTAAAATAACCAACACAACTTTTACGCATTCATTTTTATATGAGTTGAATAAAACAACACAGAATAAAATTACTCATTTAATAAAAGTGGCCAAATCTTTTATCAAATTTTAATAAATATTAGTATTATTAATAAACTTCTCTATAAAATAATTCATATAAATGTTAATATATTTCAAGTTTGATTATTACATTTCCATTATCAGTTTAGAATAATCAAAAACATAATTTTCTCAATAACAAAATATGCAATTTTCTCTTTTAAAAAATTCTACATAAAAATTTAAAGCTATCATCAAAATCCATATTTAGATGGTTGTCTAATCTCAAACTTCACCTTAATTTAAAAAAATTATCCTTATGATTTATAAATTCGTAAAAGTTAACATTACTTAAATATTAGATTAAAAACATTTTAAACAACATGATTTTCAGAGAAACAATTAGTATTTATTGTTGTTTAAAAAGTTTGATTTTGTCAAAATACAAAATTCAATATAAAAAAAGATAAATGTTAAATTATAATGTAACTAATGACTATAAACTATAAATGTTAACTCTGCCAAATATTTATAAAGTATAACATTAATTTTTGGTTGAAAAACACAAGATTTAAAATAACAGTAATTTTTCAATAGCAAGAACCTACTTTAAAACTTGATAATCTAATAGACTTGAGCATATGAATGCAAAATGAGGTTCCTAAAATGTCTTGTAAAATCCAAGCACCTCTGAAACAATGAAGAGCAATATTAAGGAATTCAATTAAGTAAAGGATGTAAGAGAAATATGAATATCAAGATTTAAATGCAAGAATTTTAAATAATTATCTATAAAAATCCTGCAAAAGTTCACAAATACTGAAATCAAAAAGTTCACAAATTTCTAAAACAAGAATCTTTATGAAATATTATTACACTGATTAAAATTAAACTAAAACACTTAAAAACAAATTTTATATTATCTATAAAAAAGTTTATGAAAAAAAAGTCATAATATAAAAATCTTTTGAAATGCAAACATGCATAAAGTTGAAATGCAAACATACTTTTCCTTGCGTATAATGACCCAATAGATTGATATTGCAAATGCAAAAGCGACTAGTAAAACTTGGCGAAAATCAATGTTGCACGATTTAGCACCACATCGAAACTGGGCTCTGAAAAATAAATAGATTGTATTAATAATATCTGACAAAAATTACCATATTCCCGTAACTATAATGATTAGTTTCACATAAAAATCAAACAAAAATTATAAATATTTACAAAATTCTTAAATCTTTTAAAAACTGAAAAAAAATTTAACATTACTGCTTATATCAAAATCTATCACTTATTCTAGAAATTTTTAATTTCATCAAAAAGGGAAATACTAAATACCTTAACAAAACATTTAATGGAGACCAAAATTTATGAGAAACTTAATATACACTAAGTTCTATATACTTAACATGGGAACTTTTATAACCAATAAATATTATATTATTGCATAAGCATAAACATTTAAAATGTGATGTCATTTTATAAGCCATTGAAATGAAATGAAACATTGCATTCCTGCAATAAAAATCATCCTAAAAGAAAAGTTGCTTTTTGTATGTAAAAGGATATTGTATTATTAACATATTTTGCAATGTACTTTTAATTTTTTTATTGCAACATAAAAAAACAAGCTCTGAAAGTAAAAATAAAAACTTCAACGAACATTTTGAGCCCATTTTGCTTTTTATTATTTCAGCAATATTAATTAGAAAATTTTTCATGTTGAAGTAAGCAAGACAGTAGTCTTAAGATTCAAAAGAGAATGTTTAAAATTACTGCATTTATAAATTCAGAATTTCATAAATTAAATTTTTAAAAATTTAAATCATCCTTGTTAAATTAAACTAACCATAAAATGGATGTTTTTGGCAATTCTTTTTCATTTTGCTTTCTAGCTGTTCTATCATTGATATGTTAATAGCTTTTCAAACTGATGCTTTAGTCCTATATAAGATATCATTTTACTAACAAAATGAACTTTGACATTATTCTCGGGGAAATTCACTATTGAATTGTTGAGTTGTGATGAATGATGATGAGTTGTGTGATGAATGAGAGTTGTGACTCGAAGAATATAATTTGAAGGCAGCCAGCAAATTCGTCAAAAAGTCAGATTTACAACAGCATCTTAGTACAATGTAACTTGGATGGATTGTTATCTGATGTCATGGATATTTTAAACCAATGAAAATCATAATAAACTGGCATACTTTGGATCTCAACTGTAGCAAAAGAAACAACCAATTTATGCATATAATAAAAATTATATTTCTCTTTTGAGCTTGTCTCTTAAAATGTATTTTCCATATGACAAAATATGTTTATGTCATAAAATTTAATGTCTTATACCATGGTCAATTTTAGTCCTACAGCTATGAATTCCTTCCTCCATTTCAGTTCAGATTGTCATAAGAAATGTTTAATAAATGCAATCTATGTCATTCAAGGACTACATATAGAGTTACATTACCTTACCTTACCTTTCCTAAATGCTTATATTGATTTTAATTTTTACCTTAAAATCCATAAGAGATTTTAAATATTTTTACAAATGGTATGATAAAATTTAAATTCATTGCTTAAAAATTAGATACAGAATATTTGTTAGTCTTGGACAGTCTAAAAAAGAAACTCAACAAAATATGATAAATTTCATTAACATCCAATCTGAATGCATTCTAAAATAAGTTTTGAAAAATCTAATAACACATACTTGCAGCAACTAAGCTGTATTTTCAATACTAATACTTCTAAGCAACTGTGTACAGACAAAATACTGGCCACCACAAATAAAGCAATGATAAAATATACTAAAAATAAAATGTTTAATCATTAGTAATACAACTAAGATATTCAATATATAGATACATAATTATTTACAGTAAGATTTTTATAACTTAGAAATGAATAATTATTTTCAATATTTGTTGACTAATTATATGTTTAAAATATGAATTGCTTTCAACCTGTCAAAATAAAAACCTACTGTGTCAAAACTATTTGTAGTCAAATATTAATAAAGCATGTTATATTTTACTATTTGTTCAACATATCTTAAAAAAAATTTTAAAAAAAACCACAAAATTGACATTTTCTTTATATCAAAAATCTAAATATCCTCAGTACAAAATTTGCAGTTTATATATTTATTCACCACTTTATTTTTATTTTATTGACACATACCCAAAATGTGGAAGCTAGTTAAGGAAAATAAATATCTTAATAAATTACTTGAAAAGCTGCATAACATAGCATTTACAAAATAAAAAAAAATTGATATATTTACCCAAATAAGCAAAGAAAAAATATAAAAGTAGCAACATGATTCCCATGCAAGTAACAAAACCAGCAATGGCAAATGCGCTAACATTAATAGAACTGTCTTCAATGTTATTAACAGTCACCGATGGTTTGTTTGGAAATTCTCTTGCACCTCCTGGTAATGAATTCATTTCCCTGCAATATCTAAAATGCATATAATAAATTATTAGCAATGTAGCAATTCTACAAAAGTAAAAATTAATATTGTGTGTGTGTGAATAAGTCTATTGTATTTTTAAATTCAATATTATCATCCTAAAATATTCAACAAAATTAAATATAAAAAAAGCTTCAAGAAACTTTATTATACTTCTAAGTTTGCTACAGAAAATTATTAAATAAGCTTCAGAAATTCAATAAATTTTTGTTATAGTAAACTTTTTCAGCTTATTTTTAATCATTTTAGCTAAACGAATAAAAGTAACAATGTAAAAGTCTTTTTTACTTAAAAAAAAATTAATACTGTATATTTTATTAACCTTTGAATGCATCTTTAAAAATAATTTCAGCTTATTTTCCAATGTATTCAGTTCAGTATTAGAAATTTTTTACTCGTTCAATGATTTTGGACTGATGGCAACCATCTCACTTTCAAAATTTAGAAAAGTAATGAGATCATGTAGATCACAATTCATTACATTTTTAAGATATTTTTTAATGATTTCATTTACTCAAGTATTAGAACAGATGAATCTAAATGTATAATATTCAAGTATTACTCTAATACTTTTTTAAAAAAATTTACATGCTGCTAACAACATTCAACAGAAATTAACAGTAAGATACATAATATACATTGAATTCTAAAAAGGATTCCTTCATTATTCCATGTCATAAATAAAAGCCCTACTATCATATTATATTATATCATTAAAATCATAATAATGATATCATTATCTGACAAAGCAAATTTCAAATTACATAACAGAACAATTAAAGAACATGTCAGAATTTATTTAAGATGTGCAGCTACCACTTTCAATATCATTTTCACAATATTAAGTGCACATAATAAACTTAAATCCTATAAGTATTTTCTCCACAAAATATAATTATTAGAAAATTTTGTATTTATGATGCACATCATCCATTAATATAATACTTAAAAACTTTATACTTTAATTCTTATAAAAATGCAGTTCAGTCATAATTATTAACAAGTTCTGCATCCATAATATGAATGGATTTTAAATATAAACTTTTATTTTATATCAAAAAAAGCACTTGGTTGAGAAGCCCATTCTTATATAACAAAGTCACTAATCCAGACCAAAAGTAAAAATTGGCTGGACAAATGCTTATCAGTAAAATACAAAAGCACTTTTGTTAAATTTTTTATTACTTGGGTTCCAGTAAAAAAAAGATAGGAAAGATCAGGTTTTTTAATGCAGTAATTATCAAAAAAAATTTTTATTTTATAATTATAAAGAAAAATTTATTTGAATTAGTAAAAACAAATGATATTTGAAACTAATTGATGTATATGTTAAAATTTAAAATTTGATAAGTACAAATCCTTCATGATTAATAAAAATAGAAACTCTTTTCTCAAAAAGTGTGGTTAATATATTATTAAAATTTATGTTATTACTCACAACAGATATTGATAAACCATCAATATGAATTTCCAATTTTTTTATTTCAACTTACGGGTTGTCCCCAAAATAAAGAAACACCCACACAAAAAGTATTTTGCCTCTAATACAGTGTAAGAGTACATTTAAAAGTAAAAAATATTTGAAACCTCCTTGAAATGAATGTATACAAGTACTGTAAGGTGATTAATGGAATGGTGTACCATTTTCATTCAGAAACTGCTCTAATTTCTAGAAATATAAAAGTATATGGGATCTCACTTTTCCTTCCAAAACACACTACAGAAGTTCTATATTTAAACCAATGATTGGGCAGACAAACAGAAGCTGCGTAACTGAGAGTTTACATGTTCCTTAAACCATGACTCAACACTTTGACTATGATTACTATTAAACAATAACTATCACATGAATAAAATGAAAATAATTTCAGATGAAGTAAATGAAAAATGGCTATTTGTAAAGAATTTTTTACTATCTACAGCAAACATGCTGATCGGCAAGCAAAATGGTCAGGAATTGATTAGTTTCATGAGAGTAAAATTATTAATAAGAATAAAAATAGAGTGAACAGAACAATGCTGAGAGTAAAAAAATTTACAAGAGCTACTGATTATCAAATGATTCTAAAGAGTAAAGATTACATAAAAGAAAAAAGATATTACAGAGGTAGCCAATTTAATGGAGTCAGACTTTTTTAGATGCAATAATAAAAGCAGAGCCTTGTTCTGGGCATTTAATAAGGAATGAAAGGGTTTTAAACCTAGGATAATTTTTATAAGAATTGAGATGGAACTACTCTTCCTGAAAGATAAAATCCTTAATAGATGGACTGAATATTTTAGTAACTTGCTTAACTCACATATGTCAAATAATTTTGATTTTATGGTTGATGAAATTGGGAATCAATCTTTAGATATTCCAACAGTTGAAGAGAGACTCAATTTCTATAGATAAACTGAAAAAAATAAAACAGGAGCAGATACTATTCCTGCTGAACTGATCAAATGTAGAAGTAATGACCTGGCAAAATATATATGGGAAAATATATAAAAGAAGAAATTGTACTTTCTGAATGGAATTTAAATATTTTATGAACTATGCATAAAAAAGGGGATATATTGAAGAGTGAGGATAGTGGAAAAATTGTAGTGCTGCTTATAAGATGTTCCCTAATTTATTAGCCTGTCTCATGATATGGAAACTTGATTGCCAGTGTGGTTTTAGGAAAGAATTGAAGTTAATTAGATTTTTACTTTGAGACAAAACTTTGGAGAATGAAGAATATGGAATCAAAACCATCATTTGTTAGGGACTTCAGAACTGCTAGGAAGGGCATTGACAGAATTAGGTTACTAAAAGCTTTACTAAAATTTAATGTTCCAACAAAGTTAATCAAGCTTGTGAAGCTCACTCTTACTAAGACATTCTGTGTGATGTGAGTGCACAGAAAGATATCTACAACTTTTCTGATTTCTGATAAAAGAATGCCGGGGTGCACTTGAATGCATCCTTTTTATTTTTGAATTAAAAAAAATTACAAGAGATGCTGGTATTGATAATATGGGGTGGAGTACTATGTTTGATAAATCAATAAATATTCTTGCATGTGTTAATGATGAAAATATAATATCCAGATCTGGAGCTGAGACTTGGTTGTCATTCAACGGTTATTTTTTGCACACAAGGGCTAATTAGATTGGGACTTTGGGACTAATTAGATTGGAAATGGATTCTGAACCACCATAAAAATAAAACCAAATGTGAGGCTCAAACCTATGAACTGTTGAACGAAAAGTAAGAGTACTAACCATATGATTGACAGCTCAGCAATCTGGAGCTGAGCTAAGAGAAGTTTTTATAGTTGAGCTTATGTGAGAAGGCAGATGGGAAATTAAAACTAATTAAATAAGGAAAAAATAAATATACTGTGGAAAAAAAGAAAATTCTAATGTTTTCAAGATTGTTTTTTTTAAATTTGAATCTATGAAAATTTTCACTTACTTGATCTGTGATCAGCAATCAAAATAATATTAATACTGAAAATAAAAATAGGATTATTGCTACAAATTACTGTATTTTTAGTTTAAGATCTTTCTTGAAATCCTACCTAATAAAGCGAAGAACAAAAATTCTGTTGCACAAAGTAGTAAGATCAGTTTTAAGCTATACCTCATACATGGATGTTAATAACAATGTAGGAAGAAGCGATTGTTGAGTGGATGATTTCAAGAAATATTTTTGATGCTGATTTAAAAAATAACACCAATAGAAAAAGATACAACTTCAAAATCTATAAAGATGACATTATTAAATACATAAAACTGAGTAAAAGGAGATGGTAAACTTCACCTTTTGAGAATGAAAACCGAGAGAACAACTCTTAGGTTTATAATGAAAATCCTTTATGTGGAAGAGGTAGAGGAAGATTTGAGAAGAGATGGAGAACCAGTCTGGAGATGATTTTGCAAAACTAAAATCAAGAAACTGTAGAGATCTATTACTAGAAATAAGGTGATCTGAACCTACAACAAATTGTCATACGAATGTTGATGATTAAAGAGATGCTGATTCAGATTAGCAATTACTTTTTTTTGCCACGGTTGGTTTGGTTTCTTTATTGCTCACCGGTCATATTTTGCACACGAGGGCTAATTAGACCGAGACCTACGGTTAAAGTGGATTCCGAACCACTATAAACATCCATACCCAAGGTGGGATTCGAACCCACGAACTGTGGAACAGAAGGCAAGAACGCTAACCATTCGGCTGCCAGCTCAGCCTTTTTTAGCCATGATCTTGCATTTGGTAGTAATTTTCCTTAATGTCAATCTGGCTCTCACAAAGAATTAGATTTTACAGCATCAGTTGCTTTATAAATGTTGTTTTGCCATGATCATTATATGTAATATGACTTTGGTGCCTATTGATAGTTTTAACAGTAGCACCATGAACAGGTAATAGTTACTGGTATACCAACAAGACTAGCTCACATCATTTGCTCTTTGGAACTAACAGGTCTCTCATTTTAGCTTGACCCAAAATGAGGCAAACAATTCTATAAAATATTTTTATACACTCTCTTGAGACCATAAGGAAAAAATGTAGTATAAAAAAGACAAGTAATTATGCATTCAACTTATTCCTATATTATCACACATTAAAGTAACACTTTTCAAAGAAGGTTTCTCATTATTTTTGACAATCACTGTGTTTATTTTTTAATTGATTTCAGTGTTTTGGGGCCTATGTTTTTCTTATATCTTAAAAAATAAAAATTGAATGATAATAAACCCATTTGGAGTTATATTTTGTCACATTCAATACAAAATTTTCCATGCATGAATTATCCAGTAACTAAAATACTTAATTATACAGTCATAAGTTAAATTTATTTAAAACAGAATTATATTTGTTTATAAAAAATTAATAATAAAATAATGAAAACTAAGAATTACATTGCAAATCGTATGAGTCCTGACCAGTAGGAGCCAATAGTCAAAGCAAATACTGCAATCATCCATATAACTAGCAGGCTGTAATCAAAGCCCTCATCATGAGGAGCAAACAGCAAAACACTGACACTATCTTGCATTTTCTGAAATTAATACAATCTGATCAATGAAAAATTTTGTAAATCTATATATTATTAGAAAATATTTCAGTAAAACTTTTAATTTAATTAATAATACTTACTTTTAATCTTTCAGCAGAATTTTCAGAAATCAAAGCCACTGTCATGTTTATATTTTCGGCAATAGTAGCATTTACATCTACATCATTCTAAAATAATTGAATAGAGACTTTAAAAAGTTAAGACACAATTTTTCTTAAATCCCTGCCTTACATGCATGGTACATTTATCACTCTATAATTCTGTAGTAAATATTTATATTCATATAATATTATAATATACAATATATATAATATTAAATATATTATATTATAATATGAAACTTGTTTTTTTAAGTGTGTTGTGTATTTATTTGCGTAATCAAATGAAAAAAATTAAAAAATTGATTATGGATATTTATTAGTTATGTATTAATAGAATTATTTAATATTTGTTTTATAATTTTTGTAAAATATGTCATAGTAAATGTCAAGTACTTTGTTTTGCATTATGTAGGAAGCTTGATCCTATTGGGCACAGTTTTTGATTCAGCTTTTCAGTGGATCAATAAGACTGTCACATCACATTTATTATATGAGTTGATAAAACTGAGTATTAAGCACACTTATGGACTAGACATTAGAGGTTTAATATTAGGCTGACCCTTAACTAGGACATATGCTTCACAACCCATGGTTCCCTGTCACGAAAAGATATGGGCACTGCAAACCTTGACTCATATGTGGATTGTCACGACACTGTTAAATTTAATAATGCTTGTACTATTTTTGTTTTAAATAAATGTAAAATATTAAAAATTTTGATTTTCAAAACCAAAAATTCCTTGAATTTTTTATACTCAGGATCTCACATATGATTTCAAAATCTTCATTGACCTTGAGCATAATCAGAGTTTTTAAGATTGGACATGTGAAAAGTGATATAATTTAAGATAACTAAGCAGATTTTGATACAAAATTGGAAGTAGTGACAAACTCATATCATACTAAGAGTTTACTTATTATATATACATATTTTTTTAAAATATATTTAATACAGCACTCAAATTAAAAATTAAATTTTTGTTTGTTTTTTTAAATGATCAAAATAATTTTAACACAAAAAATGATCCAATCAAATGGAAGTAATTTAGCAAATTACTACACTTATTAAATTGTTTTCTAAATATTTCAAAACATTTTTGGATTTGTGGTTTTAAAGATTTTACAATATTCTTAAAATATTAATAATTATATGATTAATGCACTATAAGACATAGCAGTAGCATTCAATCATAGCCCTGCAATCAATCATCTAAGCCATAGCTAAGCAGTTCCCATCAAAAATAAGCTTTGGTGTTTAAGTTTTTTCTAATAAATGATAATTACTTAGTCATAAAATTTAAATAAAACGTTTATACTGTTTTTCAGTAGTTTCTAAAAATGTAAGACTTTTCAAACAACATATAATACAAATATTTACGACAGTAACTGCACCTTGTTCTTTGCTGTTACTATAGTGATCGTACAAGGTATAATGAAATTGCACAGAAACTGCTTATAGTTATAAATTTCACTTTCTATATATTTTATATTACTATAATTAATATCAAAAGTAATTTTTCACAAATATATTACTAACATATAAATCAATTCAAACTAGTAGTAAATAAATGTATTTGCTTTAAACTAATAAATACAAAAAATGCAAATTTAAAATTTTTCTCCCATTAAATTACCTTTGAATAATATCTTATTATGTAATTATAATCTTACATTAGTATTCCTTATAATCATAACATTAATTTTTGCATGAAAAAGTATTATAATTCTTACCACCATTCCACTGGGAGTAATAAATAATATTCCTTCTCCTCCTCTATCAAATACATTACTGGCTTGTGTAGTAATACTACAATTTCGATTTGTTAGTAAAAGAACTTTACTCTTTATGTCACTTTCAGGATGATCATCACACCAATCCTTATCGCTGTCATCTTTTAAGATATGAAATTCCTAGAAAGGGAATTTTAATTATTAATGTGCATTCACTCTCATTTGCAATTCAAAATATTCAATTCAAGAAAAGTGGCAATAGTGTCTGACAAAGAAAACATAAATTATTCAAATACGTTCATGCCAAAATTCTTATTGCAACAAAAGTAAAATTTAATAATAACAAATGAGAAAAATTAATAAGAAATAATTATACTTTAAATAAAAAAATAATATGTACTATTATGCAATCTATGCAATATTATATATATTGCAATAATAAAATAATAATAAAGCAACTTACAGCATCAGATTTTTTAGAAGGTAAATTGAAAAATTCTTTAAAATATATGATGCAGAAATTTTCTTTATCACTAGATGTTTCAGCAACAAGCACACCATATTCAATGTCAGAGGCCTATGAATTTTGAAAGGAAATGTTACAAAGAAAGAAAATTTCAAGAAATCAAAATATTTATTCATAATAAACAAAAAGAAAATCGATAATGCATCGACCGTTATTCTTACTTGAGTAAATGCATGAAACAAGAATGGGAATATAAATAATAATTGATAAAAAATAAACATATTTTATCAGTTTTTCAGCAACTAAACACAAAAAAACAATGCTTATCCCTCTAAAAATAGATTTTAAGAAACTCAGCCTACACAAGTGAAAATATGTTAAAACGAGCCAAAATCCTATAAATGATATACCATCATAAATAATATATCCCCGAATGCGTTTATATCTAACACACTATGAGTCAGATGAGCGCTAGAAAAGTAAAAACAAAAGACGAACACTGCGCAATATTTAGGTGCACATCACTGGATAATCGTCAGCCATAGAGCAAGTCTAGCTCTATGACGTCACATACGATGATAAATAGAATATGATCAAAATCTGTCTATCGTTCACTAGTGTTCAATATGCTTATTTTTAGCAGGCATTATAAATTATCTTCTTTATTGCTGTAATAATCAGTTTTAAGTAAAAATTTTTGACCAAAGAATCATGATATGTTAAAATTACAAGTAAATTTTCATATTTTTCAATTTTTGAAACTTGCTTGAAGTTTTTGCTTGATTCTTCTCATTTCTTTATTCATTCCTTCCATTGGATTATTTATTTCGTAAACTAATCAGAACCCGACTAAGGCAGAGGTATAGGGGAGTTGTAACTGACCCCACATCAGAGTCAGACGAAAAGAATCTTTTCCTAAATCGAACAGATAGTGTTTGCTGCTGTAAAGCAGAAAGGCCGCCAAAGAAATTTTCGTTTCGGGCTACGATTAGCTAAATCATGAATTGTAATGATGAGATAAAACATAAATATTACTTGTGGATTTTTATCATAATGAAAAATATATTCTTAGTATTTTTGCTATCCAATTTGTTTATGCACTACTTAATGTAATTTTATTCATATATATTTCACTCAATTTACGCAAAAGTTATGATACCACTACTAAATGATTTGCATTAGGTTTCAAAATTTATTTATGAATGTATCCTTATAAGAATAGAAACTATTCAACTAAGAACTCCTTTTATTTATAACAAATTATATTGCAATTATTAAAAAAAATTGCAATCATTTTATATTTTATATTGACATGTTTGCATAATCAACTTGCAATTTTAAGCCCCGATCAAGAGACGAGGTTGACATGTGAAAATAGACAACCAAATTTGAAACTACTCTTCTCTCCATGCCAGAGAAGGGACATCACAATCATGACCTAGATTATGTATCCCAGTCATCATAATAATAAACATCTCGGGCTTTTAATAAATAAATTAGGGGTCATATTACTAAATAATCACAGTTATGATGGTATTTACAACTAAGGCATCATGACACCATTCCATATAGAAATAAAAAGAATATTAAATTGTAATGTATAAGAGTTAAAAATAAATAAATATTTGTTTTCCAGAGTAATTTTGATTTCACCGTTATTTTAATAAATATTCAAAAGGTAGGTAGGTTATGGCGGGCACTTTTGGAGCTTTATGCTAAGATGCTTGTAGCTCTCATTGAAAATATTCAAAATAACTTACACGAGACTAGATAAATATATGAGTTTTGATGCATTCTGCTTTACTGATTCAATAAATTCATTTTCTTATTTGTAACTAGATACATGTTGATTAAGTTTAGATTTTAACGAAAGTATCTAGTTTGTCTAGATTTCAAGAATTCCGTTTAGTTATGAGCTGAAAAGACGAATATTAAATTAATACATTGAAAACAGAAGTAGAACATATAATAGAAATTTTTTGTAAACGTCATACTGAAAAACAGTTCCCAAAGGATTAAAAAAAACTTAAACTGAAATTTCATTTTAAACGTGAAAAAATGAAGTTCTTTAATAAAACACATAAAAGTATATACGTTCCAAACTAATTGAAAGCAAAGTACTATTACATTTTTCACATATTCCTGTTTAATAAGAATATGTCGAGAAAGCGATAAATGAGATTATGAAATCCTCTTCGTGACCTTATAACATCTTTCTCAATGTAAAAAATTAAAATTCATTGGAATTTTTTTAAAATATTTTTTTTATTTCTGTTTAATATTTATAATTTATTACCTTTGTTTTCATGCCTTGGATAACTTTAAACAAAAGTAAATATTTTCATAAAACAAGGAATGAATATATTAAGCCAGCGAATACGCCTGATCACATTGTACCGATTTTACTAAGTATTGTAAAAAGCTCCTTGTTCACTCTCATTATTATGTATAAAAGTATAAATTCTCTGTAATAGTTTCATAGAGTTAGATCTAAAAAAGTGACTTGCTCAAATTTTTTACAATAGATACCCATATGCCACTACTGGGTTTTCAATTTTATATTGACAGTGTAATTATTTAATCTGCGTTATTTATTCTAATTATATATTTGGATTAATTTTAACTTTTTTACGTTTAAAATTTCTCACCTATTATATGAGGTATATAAATGCACAAATTGTGTCAAATGAAAATTTAAAATTCCACATAATATTAATTCATGGCTTTTTTCATTTCAATGATTAATATTAATGAACATACAATAACTGAACATTTTCTGCAAGTTTATTAATAATAAGCAAGACTACTTCTAAAATTAATAAAATTAATTTGATATTATAATTACTTCTTTTCAACAACCACTGAAATTTATTATATGTATAATATGCTAAATTGGTTTTAATCTTTCCTTAGTCAATTAAGGTGTAAAAACAAATATCAAAATAAATTTTAAATTTACTCTAAATTATATACTGCCATAAGCAGTTTTTTTTTACCCCTTTTAATACCTAGTATACAGGACGTTAATGCTTAAAATATGTTTGTAATGCACACAATATGACAATCACAGTATATATCCAGAGGAATGCAAAGAGATGAATGCGTCTCATAAGATTTTATACTAAAATTAAAGATTATTGTTTTATTTTACTCTTATAGACGTAATTGACTTTAAACATTTAATTTTTTTATCGTGAACGGAAAATTCAATTTCATCTAAGCCGATTTCTAGGAAAAAAATGTTGTAGCATCTCTGTTATCTCCAATGAAATTCCTAAAGGTGATATTCTTACAGAAGCCATTCCTACTGTTGTTGTCAAACATACCCGGGGAAACATTGCTTGATTCTTTTTCTTTTTTCCTAAACGGTGATTTATAAGCTTCTGAAAATCGTCTTTGTAAAAACTCCTACGTTAATTAACTTTAGTTTTCTTATAAGAAATGTAATTTTTATTGTATTTATTTATGTTTGCCATAGAAAGGAATTCATTGAAGATCGAGGTGATTGCAAACAACAAAAAAAGTTATAACAAAATATGAAACATAACCATTACTTGAGGATTTACGACAATTGCTCATTACAGAGAGAGAATTAATGTCGTGAAACTGAAATACTCGTAATGAAGATGTAGAGCTTAGTACCATCACCCCGCTTCCCGTTGCGATCAGCAAAGTCAAGAATCATTTGCCATTGGTGTAATTGGGAGAGTAACTACATTCTCCCTTACTTGGTTTCTAGATTTCTGTGGGTTTGAAATATATCCATGTTGATCTGTGACTAGCTATGTAAAATTCCCGGGAATTTTGAGACAAGGGAATTACTTGGCAATTTCGAGAATAAACCGGGAATGTTGGTATTTTTGAGGGAATAAACTCAACCAATCATATTCCGTTTAATGGATTTTCTTGCCCTAAATATGAAGAAAAGTGAGAGTAAACTACGTCAATATGTCCATCGTCTTTTCGTGCAAAAGTGAATTAGTTTCGTTCTGAGAAAAACAAAAGTACCAGAGCTGTTAGAATAAGTACTGACATTTCCATGTCTTTGTCGTTATAAATTCTTAACTCCTACTACGAAAGAAAGGAAAAAATATTTCCTCAATAATAAATTTGGAAATTATTCTAAATTAATAATCAACGCAAAACTGATTTCTTTTCTTAGAAAACTTTCTATAACTATAGTTGTTAGTAGAAGTTATAAAATAAGTGGATTTTAAGTTATTTTAAAAAATATCTTAAAAAAAATTTAATTGATCTCAAAAATTCCGAAACTTTTGAGGACATTCAAATTTTTAGGGAATTTTTAAAATTTCCAAGAGAAAGAACCGGGTTTATTCCCGGAAATAAGCCTGGATATTTCCCTCCTTTACAACACTATTATTGACGTCCAAAATCCTCCTACTAGTGTGGTGCGGATGTGGATAGAAAATGCTTTAAATTCCTATCATACCAGAACAGATGTGACCTCGTAATGTCAAAATTATGAATTGCTTTATTATGGGCTGTATGTAAACTCAAATCAACTAGTTCGATTAATTTTCAAGTATTTCTGTAATACAATTGAATAAGACTTCTTTCCAGAAATATAAATACAATTTTTTTCCTTACTCCTTAGGCTTTAACCAAATTTTCCTTATCTTATCCACGTAATTGTAAAATTTTCAGAATTCAGTGTTATAACTATTATTTGTTGATAAAAGCGATTCTAAATGTACTTAACATTCTTATTTTATTTAATACCTTTTGTAGTATTCTTAAAAACGAAAGTAAGCAGAACACTCTTAGTTCGAGACTATAAGAATGTTTACAGACAAAACAATTGGATAATGTCAATACTTGTATGTGTGTATAAACATTCCGATTAAATACACTACTATAAATTGGCGACGAGGATAAACAAAAAAATATCAGGGATGCAGAACAATTTTCAACTTTATTAAAAGTAATTACAGCAAGTAATGATCGACTTGCCGATCTTATTTTGAAACAAGAACGAAGTAAGGACATTCCAGATCATCAAGAAAAAGGTACGATGAGATTTTTATCAAATTTCGAATGTTTTAATTCTTCAACGGAAACATTTTTGTAATATAAACAAAGATTTCAAAATTATTTACAAATCAAAAATGTTTTCGAAGATAAAGATTTGTATGTTTAAATACTACTGAACTGCATTGGATCTGAACATTTAATCTCTTGTGTTCTTTAATTGCACCTAAAATACCGAATGATTTATCGTACGATGAAATAATTTATATTCTTGAAAAGCATTTATGTCCTAAATCTAATGTTATTATCGAACAACACAGATTTCTATCTCGTTTTCAAAACGAAAACGAAAGTGGTTCTGATTATGTTGCCGCACTTCGAAAATTTACTTCTACTTGTGATTATAATTGTGAATGTGAAAAATCTGTTGCTAATTTATTTTTGAGAGCACAGTTTATTAGAGGATTAAGAGATGACTTTATTTGAGAGAAGCTTTTTATGGTTTCAGATCTAACATTTGATGTAGCTGTCGAACAAGCTTTAGCTTTAGAAGCTTCGAAAATAAACAATCGTGAATTATCGAAACACAATTTTAGTTTAAAATCAGATGAAGTTAATGAAATGTTAAGAACTCGAAGTACTTTTAAAACAAATCACTCAAATATTACAAAGCGAGATTTTTGTCAAAAACGAAACAGGTCAAATTCTCGACATAGATTTTATCAACATTAAATTTTCATGAACTTGGTATTTACAATACATGCTTACGATGCGGACGTCTAAATCACCTTCCTCGAGAATGTCATGCTGACATAACAAAATTATACTGTACACTTTGTAAGCGAAAGGGACACGTTCAAAAAGTCTATTTATCAACACTACTGAAAAATAAAAAGGCTAGTGAAATTCAATCTTTTGAATATGTTACAGGTATTGATGCAGTCAATATTTTTCTAATAGGACTAAAGTTGTTGATATTTTGAAATTTACAACTGACTCTGAAAAACTCTGGGTTAATGTGCAGACAAATGGGAAAATACAAAAAGTTGAAGTTGATTCTGGCGCAGGATTTTCACTTTTGCCTAAACAAGTTTTTGATTTACTGAATTTAACAAAAGTTGTACAACCTACAGACGAAGTTTCGATCTTACACTCACGGAATTTTCGAACCATTAGGTTTTGTCAAAGTTTTAGTCAAATATAAAAACCTCACAAGTAAAACTTTGTGTAGAGTTCTAGATATGTTTACACCAATGTTAGGAAGAATATTGTTTCTACATTTAAAAATAAATTTATCTGATATTGATTAGTGTTATCGACCTGAAGAAATTCAAACAAATACTGTCAATATTTCTAATATTATTGATAACATTAGAAAACAATTTCCTACTGTGTTTTAGCAAAAAGTGGGGAAAATACCTAATTTTACGTGCTCATTAAAACTCCGAGAAAATTCGAAACCTGTAAAAATAAAATTTTTTAAAAGCTAGAGAAGTACCTTTTGAGCCTTGAAGTACCTTACGCGAGAAAGTTGACGAAGAACTTAAAATACTTGAGCAAGATCAGCTAATTACAAAAGTAGATTGTAGCGACTGGGGTTCACCTTTTGTTGTTATACCCAAACCTGATGGTATTGTTCAATTATGTGTTGACTATAAAGTAGCTGTAAACCCTCAACTACAAGGTGCACATTATCCAATCCCAAAGATAGATGAAATACTGAATAGTCTTCGGAATTCTAAATTTTTCTGCACTCTAGACTTATTCAAAGCATATTTACACGTAGTGGTTGATGACGAAAGCAAGTTAATTCAAACTATATCTACTCATCAAGGAGCTTTTCAAATAAATCGTTTATCTTTTGGTAACAGATCTGCTCCTAGTGAATTCCACAGAATATTATATCATATATTAATGGGTCTACCTGGTGTATCTACATACTTTGACGATATTACAGTAAATGGAGAAACTTTTTTAGAATGCCATTATCATCTGATCGAATGCTTGAAACGTCTCCAAAAATTCAATATGAATGTAAATAGTTCAAAATGTCATTTTTTCAAAGACAAAATTTCAAATTTAGGTTATGTAATCCAACAAAGCGAAATATTAAAATGTCCAAAGAAAACAGAAGCCATTATTCATGCTCCGCGACAGAAAAATATCGAAGAATTAAAACGTTTGTTAGGAATGGTTACCTATTATTCTAAATTTCTCCCAAATGCATCATCTCTGACTTATCATTTAAGGCAACTTCTAAGGAAAAATAAAAAATCCCACTGGTCTTCTAACTGTGAATCTACCTCCATTAAACTGAAAAATGAGATTTCTAGCTATAGGGTTTTGATACCATACAATCCAAATTTACCCATTGTAGTTGCTTGTGACGCCAGCCCAACAGCCAACGCTGGAGTTTTATCCCACATAGTAATTGGTATCAAGAAACCAATAGCCTTTACATCTAGATCCCTAACAATTTCTAGATAAAATTACAGTCAACTAGATCGTGAAGCATTAGCCATCAAATTTACAATTTAAAAATTTCATAACTACATCTATGGTAGAGAATTTACACTAATAACTGATAACCGCCCGTTATATAGAATTTTTCATCACGATAGTAAAATACCTTCTATGACCATCCCGATTACTAAGATATGCAACATTTCTTGGTGAATATAATTATTAAGTCCAACATAAAAAAAGCGAAAAATATATAAGAATGTTGATTATATATATATATATATATATATATCTTAAGAGCATCACTAAAACTTAAAGATCCAAATAAATAACTTACCAGAGATGATATTATTCACTGCCAGACTATTAACCAAATTACAAGTTCTTCCATTACGTTTGAGACAATTTCTAAAGAGACAGAGGAGGATCCAGAATTATCAGTTTTAAAACAAGAACTTCTATCACGTAACAAATATAATTATGAATATTCATTACATATTAATAATAGTAATAGTTTTTAAACGACATCGAGTGTATATTCCTGAAAAACTTCGAACAGGAATATTAAAAGAGCTTCATCACACACATTAGGAATAGTCAAAATGAAGAATCTAGCCCGAAGATATTGTTATTGGAAAAACATCGATCGAGATATAGAACAATTAGTTCGAGAATGTAGAAGTTGTGCAGAAGTAAAAGATAATCCTGAAAAAATATCAAATCATCATTGGGAAGAGCCTTCATCACATTTTGAACGAGTACATATTGACTACGCTGGACCTTTTTTAGGATATCATTTTTTGATAGCAATGGATGCAAGATCAAAATGGCCTGAAGTTAATATTCAACAAAGATCTCCATCAGTTATTTCAACAATAAGACTATTAAAGGATATTTTCAGTGTGCATGGATTGCCTCATAACCTTGTATCTGACAACGCATCTATATTTACATGTACTGAATTTAAAGAATTTTGCAAGGAAAATGGAATTATTCATAAGACAATAGCTCCAAGTCATCCTCAAACTAACGGGTTACCTGAACGTAATGTAAAAACCTTTAAACAGAAATTAAAGTCAATGTCCCATGAAAAGAACTCATCACCCGAGAAAGTAAGAGAAATTTTATTTCGTTATCGAGCAATTCTATTACAATCCAGAAAAACTCCTTCAGAATTGTATCTTGGACGCCAAATCCGAATTAAACTAGATTTATTACGTCCACCAAGCAAAGGATTCAAGCACACTTACACTTCACCCATTATTCCAAATCATAGAATTTTAATTGTGGGAGATCGTGTACAATAACGTACTTATACCAACAACAAGCTATCATGGAAATTTGGCATCGTTAAACAACGAACTTATAAATTACACAATTTAATAAAACTTGATGACGGGAAAACTATAAAAAGACACATAAATCAATTGAAGAAAAGTGAAGTTCCTAAAATTCCAAGAGTAACGTTTTCTCCAAAACCTGATGTCATTTATCCGAGGAAATCGATCCCTACTGGAAATCATTTCGACCCCATGACATCAGGAAGTTCGAATTGAGCAGAATTATGGTACGCCAGTATCTGCTGCTTCTAAAGGTTCCGGTGCTCCACGAAATCCTCCTATTCAAAGATCGACAAGAATACGACAACAGCCATATTATCTATCGGACTATAATTTAAGTGTGGGAGAATGTAGTATTCTTAAAAACGAAAGTAAGCAAAACACTCTTAGTTCGAGACTATAATAAGTTTTACAAACAGAACAATTCGATAATGACAATACTTGTATGAGTGTATAATTGTGTCGTCCCATTTTTGAATAAAATAATTATTACATTCCAGCTGCTTCAATGAACATTCCTATAAAATACACTGCACCTTTGCATGACAAATAACTTACATTTAAATTAAATAAAAGTGTCATTACTATTGTGACTAGCTTTCTTAAAATATTCAAAGCAAATTGACATGGCGATCTAAGCTTTTATGACATAAGTATTTTCAATGAATCACATGAATTAAACCTTTCATCTTACACTCATATTCATTAATAAATTAGCCTTTACAATTAAATTATTCATCGAAAGTTTTTCATCTTGGATTTGAATCTTCATTATTTATTTTTGGAGATTTATTAATAATTAAATAAAGCTTTTTTTAAAGTTCTATTTAAATATCAATAAATTCCAAATAAATTATAAAAAGTATATCTTTTATCTGAAACCAATTTTAAATTATTGCTTTTGAACTTTCAAATTTTAATTATTTTGATTTTTTATTATATCATTATTGATTCCGGTAAAGAATTCCCTTGCAGTTACTAACGGAACTAAATTGCATGCTCCCAAAACACTGTCAGTCATTTCAAGAAAGTTAGATCTTTCTTGAAATGACTAAAGTTCACCAATTTCGGAATTATCAAAACTTTCTGAAGTTTCAGAATTAAGTACACATACACATTTCATGTTAACAGTTTTCCTTGATATTATTCTTAAAGAGATACCTAATCACATATTGATCTTTTTCATTTCAAGAACAAAAAGAGAATTTTAGCAGAAATATAAAAAAGGTATCCAACTCAGTCTCCATCCTATAAGATTCCGTCTTTTTCTTGTAAAACAGATTTTCAAGCTCTCTTTTTTTAGGCTTTTTTTTTAATTCATTCTGTCTCAGTTCATAAGCCGCTCTTACTAATCTTTTATGCGGTTTCATCTTGGAGCGGTAGTATCAGAGGTTCTTAAATCACTGAATAATAGAAATATTTTAACAAACATTAAAGAAATTCTATTCCCGTTTAAAAGAAAATGATTTACAAAAAAATAACTAAATAATACATCTTTTTTAGTAACAAGAAAATATAAAAGTAAGATCTTCTCCAATTCTTATTTTTCTCATATCCCAGTAGTCTTATACGTGAAAAATCCCTTTCTTTCAACCACGTTAGATCAAAGCCTCCTAGATAACTTTTAGATGATTTCTAGAAAGCCTTGCTTAGATTGAGTTCGAATATCGAATATTTTTTTTTATGAATTAAACAAATTTTTTGAACTTCTTTTTGTAATTTCTATTAAATATTAGGCAACATGATCCATCTAACTGATCAGTAAGAGAAAGGAATTGAATCACATAACCGGCTGATATTTGCGCATGCGTGAATGAACAATTTCCATTTGGAAGTGATAAATAGCCAAATGTGAATTCTGTATATTATTTAAATCTCTTAGTTAGATTTTTTTCTGCATAATCACTGAAAAGAAGGAAAAGGCATTGGTTTTTTCCCCTAATGATTTAATTTTCTTGAATTTATGAATTTATTTGCCTAACACTTTAATTTTTTTCACGATTAAAACATTAGCATAATATTTTGTTTCAAATTTGGTGCTCTTATTTACTTAATTACAATAGATATTAAACATAATACTACATTGATATATAAATATACAGTAACATAATCAAACAGTTTTAAGTTTCTTAATATTGATAAATGTTGTATTTAATATTATTTTCATCCACACCAAGTAGTTTTTCTAAATGGGGTTGCTTTTTTTTAATCTAAAAATGCCGATTTTATGCGCATGCTCAGTTGTGTCAGCCTGTTATATCTACTACGAAAAGACTTGAAGTAAGCATAAGAAAAAAAGTTGTGTCATTGTTGAGTATCTGTTTGTAAATTAGTATTTTTTTGTATTGTATTTATAACAAAGGTAAAATGCCGACTGAAAATTTGGAAGCTGAAAGCTTAGAAAAGAATCCTAACTTTGAGTTATCTCAAATGAAGTTTCTACTTTCTTCTGTTGAACATCAAAGAGATGAAACTTTAAAGACCCGATTGTTAGAAGCCATCAAAGAAAACAGTAAAAAATACACTATTTTCTATACATTTTTTATAATTATATGTTTCATATAAATATATCAGAAGTTAAATGCATGGTTTCTATGTTCAATTCACATTTAATTTTCTTTTTAATTCTGAAGTGTTTATAGTGATTGTCTTTTTTTTTAGGATCAAAATCAAATATATGCTATATTTTATTTTATTTACTATTAGTACAGCAATTAATTTAAAAATCTAAGTTATTTAATTCAGTATATGGGGAAAGTATACTTTAGGGTGCCCCTTGGAGAAATTGGGGAATTTTTTAGCAAGCTTGTTTTTGTGTGTGTTTAAAGAAACAAAATACTTTTGAAAACATTATAGACCAAGCAAAAATAAACTAACATCTCTAACTATATGGCGCCAAATTGACAAGAAACAGAGGGGCACTAAAGTATAAGCCACCCCATATATATATATATATATATTTATGTATGTATGTTATTTATATAAATAATTGTCTTTGCTGCAGCTTAAGGTATCCCTAAAATTTCTCTTTTTTTATCATTTAGTATGTTGTAATTATGTGTAAAATTTCTTATATTATTTCAAGGTATATAACTTATGCTTTGTATTGTTATTAATTTGTATATTTATTGCTGCCAGAAGAGGAACGAATTACCTTCACTGAGTTTTACCACACATAAAAATGTATATTTTGAGATAAATAAATAATGTAAGTTTTGTGACATTGTTAATATTTTACAAACATGTAATGTTATATCTTTTAAATATTAATGATTAAATCTTTAATATGCCTATTTAGTTTAACTATTAATAATTAAAAGTATCATAAAAGGTTTCATTTCTAGCAAAATAACAACCCTAAATAAAGTGTTTTTTTTTTCAGTCAATTAGTATTTTAAATATTAACAGGAATAGTCCAACTTTTTATTCATTTTTCAAATTGAATATTTTAGTGAACCTATAGGAATTAAACATGTGTAATTTGCTTGGTATAATTTTTTAGTAAATAGATAAAGTACTTTTTATTTTTCTCATCAAAGGAAACTAAATACTTCTGATATTTTATAAGCTTTAGATTATAGAAAGTTATTAATAATTTTTTCTTGTATTTTTAGACATGGCACCTTTTTATGAAGAAGTATGTAAGGATTTAGGTTGGCCAGTTGATTCTGTTTTATTAGAGAACATGCGAAAAATCAATGAAGAAAAGTTACAAAAATTAGATGCTGCTATTGAAGATGCTGAAAAGAATTTAGGTGAAATGGAAGTTAGAGAGGCATATCTCTGTAAAGCTGAATATTTAAGTAGAATTGGCTCTAAGGTACATAGTTTATTGACAGATTGTTTTAAAAACTATCTTTTCAAAATGATCTAAAAAAAATCAGTTAAAATTTTGATAACAATTGAATTTCATTTTATTTCTAATTGATAAAATTTTTAGTTTGTTTCAAAATATATTTACTAAAGAAACAGCTATATATATTGGTCTTATTTTAAATAAGCATCAACTCACTAACTTGAATATTTAATATTATTTAAGTTAATGTGTTCATTAAAATTAATATGAGAATAAGATTTCAAAAATATAAATAAGTTTTTAAATATTAAGCTTAAAAAAATTTCTCATTCTTCTTAAATTTTGTTTCTATAGAAGTAATATTTTTCTAATATTTTAATTATTTAAATTAACTTTGTATAATTACTTTAATGAAATTGCAAATGTCAGTTCTGAAATAATTACTTATTTCTGTGTGTTTTTTAAAAGCTGAAACTTACGTTTTCTTACTTCTGATAAAGCTAAATCAAGAGTGTTGAAAATACTCTTTCAACAATAACTAAAATAATTGTTTGTTTTTATCTAATCAATGAAATGTGTTATGCTTCATTTTAAATGTGAATTTTACCATTTGAATTCAGAAATCTTATCGTAACAGAACTCTTTGGTGATGGAAAATACTAAAAGTGATGTAATTTAATTTCAAAATATTAAAAGTACAAAAATCATTCTTTTCTTTTATGAATTGGAAAGCTTATTTTTTCATGGATAACTTAACTTTTCAGTATAAATATTAAGTTAACAGTTAAAAAAATGTCCATGATATCAATGTTAAATTTGGTTTTAAAATTTTTTATCATGTATTTTTTAATACTAAAATTACCTTGCTGTTCATAAAAGTTTTAAAGCAAAAAAATTGCAATTATGTAATGAAATTATTGATGTATTATCTTACATGTTGTAAAATTAAAGTAAGAAGACCTTAAAATTTTCTAATTTAAAATGAGTATTTTTTAATTTTGTTTTTTAAAGCAAATTATTAAGATCATGATTTATATTTATAATACAAATCAAACCTCCCTATTATAAAATTTAATCAAAGATTTATTTAAATGTAAAATTTTGTCTGGAAACAACATAAGGTATGTTATTTTAGCTTCTAAATTTTATTTCTAAGTATTCTCTTAACATTACAAATAAGTATAGTAACTTTCTAAAATCCGATTGTGTTATTTTATATTTATAACAAATACATAATGCACACTTAAATTAGGATTTTTCACTCACATTAATGTTTTGTACTTTAATGCCTTTGATAGTTAATCTAGTTGAAATAAATTTACTACATTTATTGGTTTTTTTAAACTAGACTTCTAATGTGCTATATTTTTTATTCATAATTAACTTTACTGCAGGTAAATTGACATTAGGGATTTGAGATTTTATGAATGAAAATATTTATTGTAAGAGGTTAATTATTAATTTAAATTAAATTTATTGGTTTTAGGAATTTATTATAATATATAATTTATTGCCTTGATAGATATATTTTATTGAATAAAAATAAAGATTATTTAATTTTATTATTTACGTATTTTATAATATTTCAGGATGCTGCGTTAACTGTTTTTCGTAAAACTCAAGATAAAACTGTTTCACTTGGCCATCGTTTGGATATTTTATTTCACATCATTAGGATTGGCTTGTTCTATGTTGACCATGATCTTATAACCCGTAACATTGAAAAAGCAAAAAGGTAGCATATTTAGTGTAAACGTATTTTATGTTATAATCCAATTTTAGAAATAATAGAAGTAGAACTTAACAGAAAATTGTGTATTTTTATTTTCATAATTTGTATTTATAGTTTAATTGAGGAAGGTGGTGACTGGGATCGTCGAAACAGACTTAAAGTTTATCAAGGTATTTATTGTATGGCTGTTCGAGACTTTAAAAATGCTGCTAATTTTTTTCTGGATACTGTGTCAACATTTACTAGTTATGAGCTGATGGATTATAAAACATTTGTTACATACACTGTTATTTGTAGTATGATTTCTTTACCCAGAGTTGATTTAAGAGAAAAGGTTTGTATTACTTTAATATTTTTTATTTCAATATCTTATGTTTAAAATATTTGAGTAATTATTTTATTTGGAATAGGTCGTGAAAGGATCTGAAATATTAGAAGTTCTCCATAGTACGCCAGATGTTAGAGAATATTTGTTTTCGCTTTACAATTGTCAATATGCAGAATTCTTCCAAAAGTTGGGCAAGTTGAAATTTGTTAATTATTTCTAATAAAGGTTTTCTTTTTAAATTTAAGCTTTTAAAAATGTCTTGAAACATTTCAATTTATGTATACATAGATGTGTAGATTTTCCATAATTGTCAATTTAAATATTATATAAAAATGTTTAGTATGTGTCTAGGTTTATAATGGCACAAACTTACATTCATGTATAGCAACATAGCAAAACTCACAATTATACTCCTAATAATAGCTCTCATCTTATGATAACAATAATTGTTAGCAGAAAATGTTTCATTCATATTATAAAATTAATTACCCGTAATTATACATATAATTTCATCTTTGATTTATGTTTATAAATTCTGTGTTTTTTCTTTGATTTAGGAGATATTTACTGTTTCATTTAATCTGGAAACAATCATGTTTCTAAAAAATTCCACTATTCTGTTTACTGTCTTTAATTGTAATACTAATAGAGAATTTTTGTATTGAATAAATCCCATTAGCAAATTGATTTCTGCTAATAATTAAATATAATGTAATATTCTCTTGTGCTGTTTGATGCTAGAAGAACAACAAAGAAAACGAGAGAGAATTTGTATTTCGCAGAAAATTGTGGTTAAACTTTTTGAATTATGAATCATACCTAACTCTTTAATCTATGGACAGTCTTGGAAATTATTTCATATTATATTTGCAACAGTTCAGAATGTAATTTCAAGGTGTGTATATATTTAGAAAATAAAAATGCACATAGTTTTTTTGATTCTATTACAGTAAATTTAAATTTCTTTAGTAAAATCTTTTGGAATCATTTCAAAACATTAATTGTTTACCTTTTGAAAAAGAGAAAATTATATTTAAGAAAATCACATTTTATATATTACTAACATATTAAGAATTAAAGAATATTTTTAAAGATTTAACGAAAAAAAAATTATGTGCGAAATGTTGGTTCACACGACAAACTCCATCTATGTAAGGACTTTAAATATTTATTCTCTTATCCAGTTTTATTCTAAAAGATTTATTTAACTGTCATGTAATTCCTAATTTTCTATATTTCTTTTAAAAAAATTAAGATTAAGAAAAACTATAATTTTTCTCGCTAATCTAATTGATCCTTTGAATGGGCAATACTCCATCTTTTAATTAAACTGTGACTTCAAAACTTGACTTTTATCTTGAGTGGAGATGTTTTTAATGGTTTATAATTTTTTTAAATTGTAAATCCTTGTTCAATTTAACCTCATGTACCAAGTATGATCTTAAAGCAACAAATATTTTCACTGTAGTATTTAGAAATTTGTCATGGTTTACTTAGTTACTGAGTTGGGAGAACTATAAAGTAATTTATTTTTCAATTAAGTTTACTGCAATTAAAATTTCTTATAATCAATATTTAATGTTGACTTAGGACAAATGTGCCTCATGTTTTGTGATGCATTTGTTTTTAAATGAAAATTCGTTTTTTTATTTATCATTCTTCTGATCTCAGTTGATCTTTTATATTTTTAAATTGCATTTGCCATTAAACATTCTAAAAAATTTTAACTACATGTTTAGTACTAGTAGTTAATTATGTGAACTGAAGACATTTTTTATTGTGAAACTGTTCAGATTTTTCCAAAATTTTATGTGTATGTGCGCATGGCATACTTCCCTCTATCTAGCCTTGAGTTGGGCCTTATAAGTTGGATGGAAGATGCTGGATAGAAATTTTTATAATTCAATAGCAAGTACCAAGCAAGACATGCTGCACTTGGCTTGCCCATCCTCAGAGGTATTTTACATAACCTATTTAATGTGCACCAGCTACCTTTAGTAAACACTATGGATTTTCAGTTTGGTCAGGATTAAAATTCCTTTATCTTCTGATAATGAGAACATTGTGTTAACCAAACAGACTACCACTGCTTCACTTCTTGTTTGTTAAATTAAGTGCACATACAGCTGCTTCACATATTTCTGAGCAAGTGCACCATAGTTAGTTTTATCAAAGAAAAAGAAATTATTCTTGTAAATGCTGTGTAAATTAAATTCTTTGAATGGTTTCTGTTATATAAAATATTTTATAATTTTTTACTTAGTATATATAATATGAAAAAGAAAAGCTACGTTATTTTTTGTTGAAAAAGATATTATTGGATGATGTGCCTTATAGCTGGCAAAACCATTTTATAATTGGATTATTCTTTAAAAGAAATAACTGCCTTCCTTATTTAAATTTAAATATTGTGGAAATAATATAAATTTCACTGAATTTTACTACCTGATCCTAGTGCTTAATCAGTTGATTAAATCTCCTAAATTACTTCAAATTTCGATTTGTGCCTGAATCATTGCAATTTCATGGCATTCAATTCTAATTTTATTCAGAGGTCATTGTATACAGATTAATTGCAGTTATAACAGTCCTTTTATGAGATATAATTCATTAGTATTAAATTTTTTTGAAGTTTAAATTTTTAGTGAACTTGAATTGAGGTGAAAAATATTGAAGTCCAGTTTTTATTTGCAAACTCAAATTATTAATTCTAGCTTTGAAAGTATAGTATTTGTTTATCACAAATTTGTTGTATGGGGAAAAAAATGAATTTGTTTGTTTTTCAATTTGAAAAGGAAGAAACTTCTTATATATATATATATATATATATAAGACAAAAAAATATTTGAGGATTATATTCATTTTTTATATATGTATTGTTTGAAATTTTTTAAAATTCTTATTGCAGTAGGTGATATCCAAACATCCTTATACTGTATAAAGATAAAAAAAAAATTTGTAAAAAATATCTATATATAGGATACAAAATATAAAGCAAACACAGAAACTGAATGAGAATTAAAGTATGAAAAACACATTAAGAAAAATTGTTCCAAGAGGCTCTGACTTTTCAATATCAAGAATAGATGCAGCTCTTTGTAAGGGCAAAACATATGGGAAAATGATCAGCATTCACTACACCACTCTAGCAGAGGGGACACGCAAGGCTATCCATCACACATTCAAATTTAGTCGAGATGGCCATATAACAAGTCATGCTCATTTGTGAGAGGAAAGGAAGCTCCAGCATTTCTTTTTGAACTATCGGGCAGATTAAGACTGGAATTTCTCCTTTATTTTTCTATTGGTTTAAATATATTCTTTTATATACTTGCTCATTAAACTAGATATTGTGTAAAAATTCTGAAATACGTACATTTAGTGCTGATTAAATATAAACGTACTATTATAAAAAAAAAAACTTGCTATAGATTTATCAGTAAGGACAACAAATCTATTGTGCTATAGATTTGTTGTCCTTACTGATTGATCCCTGCATGAAATGTCTGAATGTTCTTTAAAAATTTGTGGTATTGCTTGATTAACTAAGGGAAGTATAGTATAAATTAATATTATTCATTTGGTTTCATTGCTCAGTTATTAACATGTACCCGATAGCTCTTTGTTGGATTGTGTGTTAGTGCTCAATTAATCAAAAATCAAGTTTCGGGAAATGTAATGTTATATTATTGATTTAGTTTTATTACTCTTGTGAACTCTTGCCCACAGTTGTGTTCATAATATTTTATTTAGTTAAATAATGTGTAACTCTTTTTTCACTGTTACTATTAATTGTATGAAATGTTATGAGAAGATATTGATATTATGGTTCAATTATGAACAGCAACATTATTTTTTACTATTTCTGTTTTGTTTTCTAACATTTATTCTTATAAAATGTGCAAGATTAACTTTTTACAATTTTGTCTTGAAGCCTTCCTGTGGTAAATAAAATGAAATATTAAAACTCATGGTTTTCAAAGTCCGAAAATAACAGATTTTTATAATTTTTATTGTTAAAATTTCTGTTAGAGAGCAAATGAGATATTACTGATCTGCACAATGTCATAGGATTTCATTACAATTTTAAATTATTTCAATGTGACTCAATTATCTGTAAAAAATATATATATATATATTCTATAAGATGTTCAACATCAATTGTTTTATTATCTTTAAAGATATACATTTTAATATAGTGTTATTTATGCATTTCATTGAATAACCTCCATTATTTTTCTACTTTTAGCATTTGTTGAAAGAATGTTGAAACAAGATCGTCTTCTTGCTCCACACTTTCGTTATTATGTTCGAGAAATGAGAATTTTGGCATATACACAGTTACTTGAGTCGTACAGAAGTTTAACATTACAGTATATGGCAGATGCATTTGGGGTCACCACAGATTTTATTGACAAGTATAATAACTAATTACTTGAATTAATGCCGTGTTTAAATATATTGTATTTGGACTAAGCTTTTAATAATGTTTTTTAGGGAATTAGCAAGATTTATTGCTGCTGGAAGACTTCATTGCAAAATAGATAAAGTTGGTGGTATTGTTGAAACAAACAGACCTGATAGTAAAAATTACCAATATCAGGTAATTAAATAATTTTCTTTTTTTTTAATCTTTTGTTACCCTTTAAATTTATTTCGATTAGTTTTGTTGCAAATATGTTTAAAGGTATCTGTTGTATTAAAAATTTTACTTTTGGCATCACTTTTCATCTAATATCACCTATCAAGTCATATTTGAAGTTGCAATTTTTTGTTGCTTTCATTATTTCTGCTAATTTTGTGTGAGCATCCTTTGTTACTCCGCTTTTACTGAACATTCTTTTTGTTTATTATTTTCTTTGTAATATTTGTGAATTATTAGTATTTAGAAATGGTAAGTAACCTTGTAAATTATGTATGTAAACCTCATAAATCAGGGAATCAATGTTTTAAGTGAAAGAATATATATATAAAGTCTAGGAAAAATAAATAACAATATAATTAATATGAATATTATTTGATCCCATGTTTTTAATAAATATTACATTTTTTACTTTTATTTATATTTTATTATTGACTATTGTAATGAATATATTTTGTGATGCAGTGGAGTTTTGTTATCTGCTGTAAACTGGTAACAGCAAGTAAAGTGTTCCTACAGCATATATGCTTTCTCTTTGTATTTTTTGAAAATGCTAAATTTGCCATTTTCAAAAAAATCAAAAAATGCTAAATTTTGAAAGTATATAACTGGCTTTTTCCTGTGTTATCAAGTCTGAAATATTTGACATTCTTTATTCTCGATATTTATATGGCTGCCTGGCTTTGAATTCAATGCATCTTAGTTATGGATAATATAATTAGCAATAATATTTTATTGTTAAATGTTTCTGATACAAATTAAGAACTTTCTTGTAATCTTCTAGATTATCTTTCAGCTCACTCATGTATAGCTCAATTTTGAGCAAGATTTGATTTTTGCTTGAAATTTTATTTGAAATTGACGTGGAAAATCTACTTCCTCCATGTTTCTAGTTTAATTTAATTACTATTCCAGCTGTAATTGTACTTTTAATAAATTACAGTATATATGAAGTGTTTGATTCCTCTTTGATGAATAAAATTTTAGAAGAAACAAATAGCTATGCATAACAGTGCATCCAATCAAGCATTGCAAAAATATTCTCAAGAAGTAAATTTTGGGAAGAAACAACTCAAGAAAGGATGCATATATTTTTTGCCCTAACTATACTTCAGGGAATTATAAAGAAGCCCGGAATTGATCAATACTGGAGCAAGAAACAGTCTACATATATGGCCCTTTTTTCAAATACTGTCTCATTATTTTCTTCTGCCAAAAAAAAAAAAAAAAAAACTAGGAGCATTAGTGTTCCAAACTTAGAAAATTAAAGAAATAAATAAATTCATCATTTATATAGATTAAAAAAAAAAATTCTTAAATTTTTCTTTTATACCAAATATATGTAATAAAAATATACATTTTTTTATAAACATAAAAAAAAAAAAAAAAAACAGTTAAGGGGTTAAAAATGTTAAAAGCATAAAATTTTATCCTGATATTTTAATTCACATATTTTTAAATCCAAGCTTTCATTTTATTGTTTATTTTCATTTAATATCTGTAATTGATATTTGAATGCAAAATTTCTTGAAGCATTTGTGCTCTTTAGTGTAAATAAATTTTAAAGGAAGAAGTATTTATAATAAATTGTCAGAACTTTACATATTTTAATAAAATGTATTTTTATGAACTTCTTTGGTTAAAAAGTTTTGTAATCAGAAGGTTTAAATTCATAACTAGAATGTAAACTATATTGTTCAATTACTATAAAAATATTGATTAAATTTCAAATTATAATATTCATAAAATATTATAAAAAAAATGCTTTAAAATTACACTTTGTAAACGGAATGAATTTATTTTCTACCAATTCATTTACCAATTTAATTCCAGTAATGTTTCTTGAGAATAATTATTATTGTTTTAACTTATTTTCTACATTTTTGCAATTAGATCAACTTGGTAAAATGTTAAAAAAATTAATTAATCAAGCAACTAAATTAAAGACTTTTAAGAAAATAAAAGCTTCGTATTTTAGAACATTTTTAAATATTTTTTACAGATTTACTCTCAAACTTTTGCATTTAATTGAAAATATTTTTTCTTGGATATATAAATGACGAAGAGTTCCTTAAAAGAAATTAAGTAATCATGAATGGAATGGATTTAATTGTATCTCCTGGGCTTTCGACAAATCTGTTTCATTCATTTACCTTTCCCAAGAGAGTTGAGATGCATTTGCTGGCATTGGACTGTAACAGCGATGAAGACTAAAGACATTAATGATTGCATCAATGTAATAATCATTACTTTCCTGGAAGCATACTTAATTCTCATTCTTTTATGATTATGATAATGATAATGGTGCAAAAGAAAATGGAAGCCAAATTTAAAAAAAACATTGGGTTCAAATCTGTTAAAATATAGAATTCTTATGATTTTTAATCATTAGACTCAAATGTATTTAACATCAGGTCAAAATAAATAAATAAATAAAATATATTACTCTCAGAATAGATGGTATTACAAAGGTGAAGTTAAATGTTTGGTTATATGAAATAAAACACAGGCTTATGCAGAGAAACAATTATGAAAGCTTTACGAAAGAATTGTGTGAAATTTCTTTCAAAAATTCGATAGCCTTTAACTACAATCTTTTGTGAAACAGTATCAACATTCATCACATAGAATAGAATTGTGTTTTAATATTTTAAATGTTAATGCAAATATAGTAAATGAAATTCTTTTGCAGATAATATATAGTACTAATCTTAGTAATATTTATAATTCTTGGATCTTACATTTTTATATGCTTTTATTAATAACAATTTAAATGCGCACTATTTATTAAAATCATTTGCATTAATTCCAATGATTGTTTTAGTGTCTATGTACATATGTAAATGTTTATCCCAAAAAAATAAAATTGTTGTAAAATAGTAATTATTGAATTTTACTCTTAAAATTTTTGTGTTAATAGTGAGGAATCTAATATTTTCCAATAATTATGTAATTTTCATTTAAAATATTCTATTCATTAAATGGAATTAAGTATAGTTTGTTAACTTTCACAAAGTTTTTATATTTTATTAATTATGAAAGAAAATTTTGAAGTAATTTTTAATTATTATTAATTTTATTATATCAATGATTTATTTAGAAGTATGTGACTATATTTTTAATTCTAATCAATAATTAAAAAATTCATTTAAATATGTTACATATCTGAACTAAAACAATTTCACTATTTTCATATTATGCTGATTTTGTAATTACTTAAACGGAAACTGATTAAAAAGAGTTTTGTGTAAACAATACTTTGTTAATCGAGTTTTTAGTAATGGATTAGTCAGCCTTAAAGTAAAACAGGTGAAAGATATTTAATAGTCACTCTTTTGTGAAGAAAATGAGCTTTTGCTTCTTGACAATTAAAGCTACTTGAATTTCAAATCAGATTTATGTATTTTAACTTTGCAAAGTATTTTTTGAGAAAAATGCAATTTTAAATATCCTGCAATTCCATTTTTTGAAATTAAATTAATTGATTTTGTTTGAACATTTTTCTTGCTTATGATTTCATGTCAAAAATGTTATCAATTCTTTCTACTTGCCAAATTTTACACTAATCCAGCAAAACCTTTTTCTTTCAGGCTTGCATTAAACAAGGAGACATTCTACTTAACAGAGTTCAAAAATTGAGTCGTGTAATTAATATTTAATTTTTTGTTATTTGTGTATTTTGTGTTGGAACTTTTAATAAATTTTATGTATTTCTTGACTCAATTTTTTTAACAAATTCATATTATAAAGTCAGCTATTAATTTTAATAATCGTATTGTTCTTAAGTTTCTCGTGGTTTTTTTCAATATTTGTGAAAATGTCTGTAATAAAACATTTTTCTTGTAATGTTACCTCATGACACAACAAGCAGAGCTGGCAGCCAAATGGCTTACACTTTGACCTTTAGTTTAGCAGCTTGATTCCCTTCTCAGAGGTTTGGAATTCTTTAAACTGTATCTCAATCTTATTCATCTTTGTGTGCAAAAAATGGCTAAGGAACAACAGATAACTAAACAAAACTTCATGGAGGGGGGAGGGCTCAATACTGATCTATTCACCCTTTACTACTCTGTAAATAAAAAAAAAATAAAGTGAATTGGATTAAATCTACAAGATTTATATAAAATGGTTTCGGTGAATTTAAATTTATTTTTGTTATGTATTTCGTTCTTGAAACCTGTATAACTTCAGAATAGCAATAGTTATTCTTAATAGTTTTGTTGCAAATAAGAGGATATATCATTTTATGTTAATATCCCATTATTTGCAATAGAATTCTCACATACTTATATATAATACCACTATACTTTTATTTATTATCTTATTTCACATGTTTACTTTGTCTTCAGACATTAGGTTCTTCGGTTCAAAAGTTCGTGGGTTCGAATACCACCTTGGGTATGGATGTTTGTAGTGGTTCAGAATCGACTTTAAACCATAGGTCCTGGTCTAATTAGCCCTCATGTGCAAAAAATGACCGTTGAGTAACATTTAAGACTCAAACATTAGGTTTGTGTCTTAAATTCATGAATACAATCTCAGCATTTATTTTAAAACTTGTTTATGTGAATTGGTGCTTCTCTAAAAACCATATACTAAAGCCTTCATAATCCTGTTGTCCATTTATGGAATTACTAGGCAGTAATCAGCAAACAGTTCCAGAGCCTTCATTTGTAGCTTTTTAACAAATAAGACTTAGTAGTAGCCAGATTGAAGTAGTGATAAGTAAATAGTGCCCAAAATTAACACCTTTCTTTTCTCTTCCATAGTTTTCTAAATGAGACAAATTCATATATAATATTGTAAATAGGAGAGTGACAGTTCAGGTGCTCACTTTATCACTTAACAGAGGTTGACAATTATGAGATATTTGATGGACTTAAATTGTAATCACTTGATACATTTTAGGATTCAACCACATCAGTATCTCTAATTAACTGAACAAATATTAATTGCTCTTTTTAATGATGTTGTAACTGTTAAATTTAAATGAAATTCTGTTATTTCACATGTATTGGTAATTAGGTTTAGCATCAAAACTGAGTGCTATAAGTTAATGGAGAGGCATTTGATAAATAAGAATTTTAAGTCAAAAGATAAAACAAAAACTAATACTTTAAAAATAGTCTTAAACATTTCCTAAACAACATTAAAGAACTTTACCTTTTAATAAAGCTTATTAATTTTTTATTGGTGTATATAACATCAAAATAAATTTAAATTGACAATCAGGGTAAATTAATACAAAAGCTGAAGCATTTATATATGATAAACAAATTACTGGGAAATATGGGAGAGTATTTCTCAGTAATTTGTTGCTCTGATCTTTACAACATATTTTAACTCTCTATCAGATGAAAAATATTTAAAAAGGTTTTTATTTTTAACATTTTGTGAATGACACTTCATTAAAAATGCCCCAACTGACAGAGGTGAAGGTAATCTTACAGGACAGAACATAACCTTTTCAGATAACTTAAAGAGAAAAAATTTTCAATTAATGAAAATCCTTAACAGTGTAATTTTTTACCGCATATTAAATGCTCAATAAGCTATTGTTAAAATAAGTGTTCTTTGTTTTATTTATAAATATGTTTGTTGATATAAATAATTTTGAAAGCATTATTTAAATTATTTCACTATTTTAAGTGAGAAAGTGCATTGACTTTCAAATCAATAAAAAAAGAAATATTTAAAATAAAGATTGATCTGAAAAATCATGAAGCATATAGAAATGCAGAAAATGTGTTTTGTAATTTCGTGTTTTGTAATTTCTAGCTTTTTTAAAAAATGAAGTCTTATCTATATAGTTTATATATTGATCATGAGAATTTGATATTTTCACTGTAATTTGGAGTTAATGCTTTAAAAATAAGAAAGGAAGCATGTTACAAAACTGGAAAAGCTTAAAGATAAAGTAGTTGAAAAGCTTTACTAATGGAGAATACTTCAAATGTGAACTGCATATTACAAAATCTCATTACTTCATCAGATAAATATAGAAGAAACTGGGAGCCAAAATCTTAAAGATATGCTCAATTTAAATATAATGTGCAGTGTCATCTAGTGAAAATTAAAAACTGTTCCTTCTGAAAGTATGTATTCACACTACTTATTCTCTTAAACTCATTTTCCTGTGTTGCAAATTTAATCTTGTAAAATACTTCAACATATATATTTACACTGCCTGTCCTAAGGTTAAAATATGAATTAATTTTTAGTTTCGTACTAAATTTTCAATTGATAACATTTAAAAAATGTGATTTTATTTATTAAATTATCCAGAAATGAACGTTTTGACACATTTATCCTTGAATCACAAAAACCATGTGGCTCAAAAAGTACATACTAAATTAATAACCATAGCTAAATTTCTGGTTGTTTGTAGATAGTAAGTAATTTAATATATTTTTTATCAGACTGGATAAAATAGAAAATTATATAATGCTGAATTTTTAAACAAATTAATTAGAAATATACTTTTAACATTAGATAATTATAAAATTTTGAAAATTATATGTTTATGGAAGATCCTACAGGCTCTCTTTCTGGATTAATTTTTTAAATATATTGGTTATTATATATATATATATATTGGACTACTTTGATTTTTATCATAATCTTGCAATAACATGTCATCTGTTAACATGTACTAAATTAATATAAATATACAAAACCAGGAATTCACTGCATGTTTCTTTTAATATTTATACCATTGCTATTATTTTATTCAACTACTTAAAAGTTTTAATATTTAAAGAAAAAGCTAGATACACACAATGACTATTAAAATACAATTTATATACACTATGAATATGTAATTATATACATAGAAATTTAATAAATGTTTATATTCTTTATGTATCAGTTTTTATCTCTGCTTTTCTATCAAAAGGAAAGATATTAAATAATCTTGCAATGCCTGTATATCCTAAACCTAAAAAGAAATTAAGAAAAATTAGTAAACAATTATAATAAAAAAACATAATTGTATTTAATTTGTAAAATATTTTTACAAGACAACTTAGACAATAATTGTTAAAATGTAACTAATTTCTGGAAGTAATGCCACATAAGTACTAGACAAGAAAGAGATTATTTCAAAAAATTTAAATAACAGAAACATATGAGTGTAAGCACTAGATTAAGTTCACAATTATGAGTCATCACTTCTAATGAGAATCCATAGTGCAAAATCTTAACCTCATATTAGTTAAGAAAACCCATAAAACACCTCAAAAGTAAAAGAAAAATTATATAATTACCATTAAAAGAAGGTTATATTCTTAAACACTCAGTATACTGTAATAGCAGTATTCAAATGAATTTCAAACTACATTATGTGAAACCTTCAAACTGGTTCTTTATTCTAGTTTAAATTAGATTTTAAATCTGTCATTTTTCTTATTGTATAACTTTTTTTTTTATCTAATATAATTTCAGCACAATTGATTTCTGATATTTTCTCCTATTTCCATGTACTTATGATCCATTTTACAAATCATAATATTTTCAAACAAAATATTGCATATTTAATAAAATAAAATGCAATAATTTGACAAAGAAAGTTTCTAATTACATGACTTTAAATAGTGTATCTGGCAAATGTCTACCTTCTCAATACACACTCTGCTGCAGTCATTTTCTGAAATCTTCATGCACTCTTTCAAGCATGTCTTCTGGTATAATTAATATTTAAGCCTCAATATTGTTTTCATAGGTCTTCCAGGGTGTTTGGACATTGCAATACACCTTCAAGTTTAAATAATTTCAAAGAAAAAAATTGTATTAGACTAAGTTTGGTGAGTGTGTGGGACAGTTGAGATTCCCTTTCTGAGAAATATACCATCCAGCAAATATTTGCCTCAAAAAAATTCATGATAATGCCTGCTGTGTGTGCAGTGGCACTGTGTGTTTAAAACCAATCATGCCTCAAAAGCAGGCTGGGAAAATTATTGCAGTATAGTTGAATAATGATCCAAATTCACAGTTACAGCAAGACAATTTTCATGAAAAAGTAAAAGCTAAAAATGCCTAAATACGATATGGCGCATCACACAATTACATAGCATAGTAGAACTGAGTGCAGGGCTTTCCGGTGAATTTTTCTGGGTTCATTTTGCTAAAGTACTACATATTCTATTTATTTACACACCCACTGAGATGAAAATATGCCTCTCAAAAAAAGAATACTTTTGAGTCTTGTGAGCTATGTACTGAGACATAATTCTGTACTGAGATAACTGCTGAACCAGACACATTTTATATAGGTGGAAATTCAGTTCATTATGAAGAATCTAGTGGAGAGAGTTTCTAGAAATACAAAAGAAGTGCTTGTTTCTGAGCTGAGCATTTTGGACATTGCAGTATTTCTGCTCCAAGTCATTTAACATTTTGTAGTGTTGTAATTTTTCTTATAGGTTCTCTTTGTACAGATGACACATCTGTTGTTGTTCTGAATGCATTTACCCAATTAACAATTAAATGTCATCCAGAAACACATCCACATGAAGAGACTGAAAATCACAATTTGAAAAGCAGGCTACACTACAATGATCAAAGGGGAATTTAAGAAATACATTGCAACACAAAATGAGCTCTACTTTTGTATTCAGTGTATTATTGCAGATGAATACAAACTTTCTGTCAGTCACATAAACTATGACCAGCAGCGCCATCACAGCATAAATTATAAAAAAAGCAATTTACTGTGTTCTATTTTGTCTTTTGATTGTAATAAAGAGTGAAACAGACAAAATACCTACAGTAAATAATTTTTTAATAATTATTCCCTAATACTGAGTATTATTAATATGTGACACTAGAGATAATAAAAGCAGCAAATGAAAGACAAGTGCATGAAATATATATAAAGTTATTAAAAAATAGTTGTACACAGAACATATACCTAAAAGAAATTATGACTTAGTTATGAAAGAAAAATTAATATTTTAATGATTTGAAATTGAGTTCTTCTAATAGAAATAAGAAAGTAGATAATGAAATTTTCACTTTTGCAAATGGTGAAAATTAAAAACATTTTAAAATTAAACTGAGAAATCAAATAAATTGATACATTGATATTACAATATATTTTAATTATATTTAAAGTACTAAAAATAAATTTACATTAAAATGAGAACATTTTCAGAAATTTATAATTTCTTTAAATACTGAGAGGTTGGTTAAATGGGTTTTCTGGTGCAAAGTACTGAAAAGGACATGCTGCGCCAAATACTGAGATAGATTGTGTTAAATAGATGTATTAGAAACAAAACAAAAAAAGGGAGAAAATCTTAACCATTGAACCCAAAATCATCAAAATATAATAGGTATCGGAAATGGAAAAAATGATTTTGCAAAATAGATTGCTTATGATAATATTTTATAAAAATGCAGTTAATAAATATTTTGAAGTTAGATCACAAAATTTAATATTAAACTGTTTAGGGCATACATTATAGGTTCTCTTTGTACAGATGACACATCTGTTGTTGTTCTGAATGCATTTACCCAATTAACAATTAAATGTCATCCAGAAACACATCCACATGAAGAGACTGAAAATCACAATTTGAAAAGCAGGCTACACTACAATGATCAAAGGGGAATTTAAGAAATACATTGCAACACAAAATGAGCTCTACTTTTGTATTCAGTGTATTATTGCAGATGAATACAAACTTTCTGTCAGTCACATAAACTATGACCAGCAGCGCCATCACAGCATAAATTATAAAAAAAGCAATTTACTGTGTTCTATCTTGTCTTTTGATTGTAATAAAGAGTGAAACAGACAAAATACCTACAGTAAATAATTTTATAATAATTATTCCCTAATACTGAGTATTATTAATATGTGACACTAGAGATAATAAAAGCAGCAAATGAAAGACAAGTGCATGAAATATATATAAAGTTATTAAAAAATAGTTGTATACAGAACATATACCTAAAAGAAATTATGAATTAGTTATGAAAGAAAAATTAATATTTTAATGATTTGAAATTGAGTTCTTCTAATAGAAATAAGAAAGTAGATAATGAAATTTTCACTTTTGCAAATGGTGAAAATTAAAAACATTTTAAAATTAAACTGAGAAATCAAATAAATTGATACATTGATATTACAATATATTTTAATTATATTTAAAGTACTAAAAATAAATTTACATTAAAATGAGAACATTTTCAGAAATTTATAATTTCTTTAAATACTGAGAGGTTGGTTAAATGGATTTTCTGGTGCAAAGTACTGAAAAGGACATGCTGCGCCAAATACTGAGATAGATTGTGTTAAATAGATGTATTAGAAACAAAACAAAAAAGGGAGAAAATCTTAACCATTGAACCCAAAATCATCAAAATATAATAGGTATCGGAAATGGAAAAAATGATTTTGCAAAATAGATTGCTTATGATAATATTTTATAAAAATGCAGTTAATAAATATTTTGAAGTTAGATCACAAAATTTAATATTAAACTGTTTAAGGCGTACATTATAGGTTCTCTTTGTACAGATGACACATCTGTTGTTGTTCTGAATGCATTTACCCAATTAACAATTAAATGTCAAACAGAAACACATCCACATGAAGAGACTGAAAATCACAATTTGAAAAGCAGGCTACACTACAATGATCAAAGGGGAATTTAAGAAATACATTGCAACACAAAATGAGCTCTACTTTTGTATTCAGTGTATTATTGCAGATGAATACAAACTTTCTGTCAGTCACATAAACTATAACCAGCAGCGCCATAACAGCATAAATTATAAAAAAAGCAATTTACTGTGTTCTATCTTGTCTTTTGATTGTAATAAAGAGTGAAACAGACAAAATACCTACAGTAAATAATTTTATAATAATTATTCCCTAATATTGAGTATTATTAATATGTGACACTAGAGATAATAAAAGCAGCAAATGAAAGATAAGTGCATGAAATATATATAAAGTTATTAAAAAATAGTTGTACACAGAACATATACCTAAAAGAAATTATGAATTAGTTATGAAAGAAAAATTAATATTTTAATGATTTGAAATTGAGTTCTTCTAATAGAAATAAGCAAGTAGATAATGAAATTTTCACTTTTGCAAATGGTGAAAATTAAAAACATTTTAAAATTAAACTGAGAAATCAAATAAATTGATACATTGATATTACAATATATTTTAATTATATTTAAAGTACTAAAAATAAATTTACATTAAAATGAGAACATTTTCAGAAATTTATAATTTCTTTAAATACTGAGAGGTTGGTTAAATGGGTTTTCTGGTGCAAAGTACTGAAAAGGACATGCTGCGCCAAATACTGAGATAGATTGTGTTAAATAGATGTATTAGAAACAAAACAAAAAAAGGGAGAAAATCTTAACCATTGAACCCAAAATCATCAAAATATAATAGGTATCGGAAATGGAAAAAATGATTTTGCAAAATAGATTGCTTATGATAATATTTTATAAAAATGCAGTTAATAAATATTTTGAAGTTAGATCACAAAATTTAATATTAAACTGTTTAGGGCGTACATTAATAAAAACAACTAAAATCAATTACTTGAACCAAACAGGAACGAAGTGATTTTATTATGAATTGTTTTGGCTCTTAATCCACGAGAAAATACGTACGCGCTACAAAGTAAAAGTGATGTACCGCCAATTAAACGGCAACTAGTGCAGTCCTCTTGATTTGTTTCTTTGTTTTCCATAATAAAATATGTAAATTTCAGGGATATTTCCGTAAGCAGAACTGTGGCGCAAAATGCTTCGCCAAGATGAACTATTGGCATATTCACTATCGATACCTATGTATAGTAAACCTAAGCTTATCCAACACCTCCTTGTTGGATAAGCACTCAAAGAGGCGTGGTTATATTTAACTCTTAAAAGTAGCATTTCATCTTAACTGGTTTACGGGAATGGAAAGCGAAACTTAATGGAGAAAATTAAGAATTACTTTAAAGAAAAAAGTGAAAACAATTTTATCTTTTTTAAATACTCACATATATAAATCTAATTTTTTATTTTAAATATAAGTTTATTTAATTTTTGTTAAATTTTTTTCCCTATGTCTTCAAAGTGTTTTAATATAACCAAAATTAATTTTTTTGTATTCATATAAAAAGTTGTATACATTTTATGTTTTTTATATATCAAATAATTTCGTCATATATAATATTAGTGATTTACGTAAGCTTAAAGGTTTATACAAATCACCACCACTATACAGGACTAATTTTATTGGGAATTACTTTTAAAATAGGAGGATCATAAATTATTTTTTCTGTTTCAGCAGTTAATAATCTATTATGCATAACATTTTGTCAGAGGAATATTTTTTCGTTTTTCTACCTCTTTCAATAAGATGAAATTCTTTTCCTGGAGATCATGGATATACTAATAAACATATCTCTGAAATTTTTAAAATTCAATTCCAGCTTTATGCCTGCTGTTAAATAATTGAAATTAATCAAGCTTAGATTTATTATTCAAATCATTTTTAAAGATGTAGATTAATTTCTTTTTAGAAAGATAGCAACGATAATCTAAATCACAACATTGTTAATGTTCAACACAATTAAAAAGCATTAAATCCGTAAGATAAAACTTATACTTTATTTTCTCATAAAACCAAAAGTTACAATTAAATTTATTATGAATCGCAAACGTTATATAATTAATATTATCATTTACCACATCTCAAATATTGGTTCTCATTATTTTTGTTTTTAAGGACATTTAAATCCCTATCAGATGATTTTCTAAGCAGTTGTCCTATAAGAAACATTTTAAAGTGATTAAGAAATGGAATACTTATAAATATTAATTTCTTTTTAGAAAGATAGCAACGATAATCTAAATCACAACATTGTTAAATGATGCAATCATAATGGAATGATTTAAGATAAAAAGTTTGACAGTGGAACATCTCAATAATTAGTGAAAAACAACAATTTTTAATGCTTTCTAATTCACTTACAAAGTACCTATATGTAGACTACATATAAAATATGAACATATATGAATTAAATTTGTCAGTTAAAACCAAGAAAAATACAAATCCCATGTTTAAATTTCTCAGAAGTTGTAGAAAATCTAAATTTTTAAACTTTTTATTATAGTTTATATTTTATGCAATAATTAAAATGTATATTGAAATATATTGTGATCACCACAAATAATAATAACTTCAGTATGAGATTATATATTAACTGCTGTTTTGTATTAATCCTTTCCTCCACGTTATTTTAAAATACAGAAATAAATTTTACAAAAATAAAAATATTAAAAAATATTTCGTCAATCAACTTGATCGATCTAAGGAGTTTAAAGGACATGATGGGATATTATGAGCATTATTCTTCAAAATTCATGGGGAGGAGGAGATTTTATAATAATTATTTGTTGGCAGTTGTGTTACTCCAAATATAAAAACTATTACTCATGAGTATTTCAATCATTTTCATTTGTAATCTCCGATGTAAGGAAAATCTTATTACAGCTTAGACCATTAAAATAATTATATTGGAAATTTGTAATTTCTGTGCGAATTAAAAATCATCAGTATAATGACCTTTTTATTTTGTGAATTCATTTTATGTATTGTTTCTTTTTTTATTTTATCAAATATTTCTCAAGCTTTATGCATAGATAGAATCTCAATTCTTCCTGCATACCTTAAGAAACGCGTCTCGTCCCTATTACGCAATATAAATATTTTACATAACATTAATTATTCTTAAACAAAATAAAGTTGTAATTATTTACTCTTAAACAAAAGTTGGAATTATTTATTAAATTAGTATAGTAATAACTATGGAGAGTCAAGTATTCGCTTACTTTTGCTTTGTCGAGGGAAATGTAAAGTGATCGGAAATACTGTTATAATTAAAATATCCCCGAATAAGTATTTGACAACATTTTAATATATTTTCAATAACAGCACGGTAGTGCATTATTTTTCAGTGCATATTTTAAGCTAAATTAATTTTTTAATATGTAAAAACAAAAATTAGGTTAAACAATCATATATAAGTGAAATGTTATATAAAAAGTCGTGAAGTTCTTATATAGAATGTAACTAAATTCACTATAATTTTTTGAAGCATTCTTGTACATATTCTTGCCAATTCGACAATGGCATATCAAAATCTGATGGTATCGGGTGCGGAACTTTATTTGACACTCCTAAATATCAGAAAAAATTTCATTTGACCGTTAGACATGTATCCAAAGACTAAAAATAAGGCTTTATTTATTTTAAGAATGAAGGGATTGAGCCATAGACCTTCTGTTCCAAAAAACATGGTCTTGCCATTTATTTATCATTGTGAACCCTTTTTAACGTACTTTGACATCGCATAGATAACCGCTGTTTAAAGGCTAGTCTAGGATACACTGCTTATTCGGGTTATGTTATTGATATAAAAAATAAACTTAAATTCTTTTGACTGATCTTCCTGATCACATTTTTCTATATAATTTTGATATGTCTAATTACACTCTTTTGTTTTCAAAACCGATTTTCACAAGCAATTCTATCTGATTTCGCATCGCCATTTATAAGATGGGTGATTTATAAAACTCTTTAATTTCACTAATTTCACTATATTCCAATTTTAAATAACTTATCTTTTTTCCGGAATGAATGCGTATAAATGTTTGATATTCTTAAAATCCTTGAAAAACGTATTCAAAAAAGGAAAAAGAATTCATTGACAAATCCAACTATTTTACGGAAATGAAAAAAAAAATATATATCTTTACGACGAATACTGTTGTATTCCTTGAAAAATAGGCATACCAATTTAATACCATTATCAAAATAATTTAAATTCATTCATAATTTAATTCATTTATAATTAAAAGTAACTAATGCAAACAGCATTTTACTTGTACTTTTTGATAAAGACGATATTTTTAATTCTAAATGTAATAAATTTATTTTTAAATGGTGATATATTATGACCCCGATACATCTGATAAATTTTAATAATTTTATTGTTCCCTTTCAATTTTAATAATTTGTTGTCAAAACATGCATATTTCACTCATTGAATTTTCTTCTTCCAAATTGTTGAAAGCATATTAAAGTGAACAATTTTTACATTATTATACTACTACAAATGAATATTGATTTAATGATCACTTATTACTTATGTTTTAAAATCCAATTGATAAATATATCAAATTTCGTAATTTTTCGTGGTATGTTGGGGTTAACTGTAATGTTTCGATTTTCATCGAACTTTTGATGACATAATATATAAATAGATGAATTAAATGAAGTAAATCTAAGTGAAACGCACATTGTACATCTAGAAGAAACGTACATTGATATTATATGTATATATATTGGTGTGTGAGTGTGTGTTACTTAAAAAAGTGAAGACTTATTCTATTTAATTTATTTATTTCACCTTCATTAAAATTTGGAGTTAAATTAATTTTCTTATATCTACAGTTTCTAAAGAATTTGGAATTATCTTACTCTTAATTTCAAATACTGGCTGTTTAAAACGGTCAGTGGACGGTTTTCTTAACATTTTAAAATGGACATTTGATTTTTTTTTTTTTTTTTGTTTAGGAGAAATTAGGAAAAAATTGAACTTTAGCTTATTTTAAATGCCAGGAGCGCAGACCTCCTAGATTTCCCTGAATTCATTATTCTTCATTATATTCTTTTAATTTCTTTAAAACTCCAATTTAAAATTATATGTTAAAAGTATATGTTTCCTTTAAAAACAAAGCTGTCAAATGACAATTTTTTTTAAGTTATACATTGCTGCCCCCCCCCCCCTTCAACAATACTTACAAAGTTATCTTTTCAATATCTAATTATTTATTATTTGTTTAAATTTAGAGCACACCTTTGCAGCTATATCTAATGAAAGTTAAAAAATATGTTAACTAAAAATATTGTGAAATAACATTGCTAAGAGATAGAATTTATATAAAAAAAATTTAAATAGTGATTAAATAATCCTTGTTAATGATTTAAAAGCTAAACTGAAAAATCATCTAATAGTTTTTTTTTATCTTAAAGCAATAAAATTAGAAATATTTAAGAAAGAATTATTTGTTTGATTTATTTTGAAATTTGTAAAGAAATACAAAGAAAACTCAACAAGCCCTTTATTTTCTTTTCAAGGTATTGAATTGAATGATACTGAAATTAAAATTTTTTTACTAAACGATTATATTATTGCATTTAGAATTTATTAATACTAATATTAATTGCAAAAAAGGACAGTGTTCAATTTAGTTGATAGTTGTTTAATCTTGAATTGAATTTGAAAGAATAATAATTTGATTCTTTGTAAGTCTACTTTAAGGAATATCATAATAAGAGTAAAATCGCTAAACTACCTGTTGTTAGTGAAATCAAGTAAAATGGCTATAGAAAACGATCTTGAAAAGTATGGAAAAGGTAAAAATCAACAGAAATATGCATTTGATCACAATTTATGCACTCAACAACTTGAATAAACACCCTTATTCCTTGAGAAATATTAAAATTATTCCCATTTTCAAATTTGTTCAAAATTTGCTTTTTCAAAAATCAGTCATAATTTCCTTTTTTAAGCATTGTAACATTTCTTTGTTATTAAAAACTAAAATTTTTTAACATTTAGATATCTTGATAATCGGGAATTTACTGCCTCAAATATTCATAACAAGCATATAACTTGTAATTAACAAGTATTGTGTGTGACCTAATTGATTAATTTAACCTAATTAATTACTTAAAATTTTTGTGCAAAATCTTCGAATTCAATTTTCTGAAGCATATATATATATATATATAAAATGTATTATAACAACAAATAAGAAATAAAATTTCCCTTGGTATATTTTGTGCTACCTTTTCCTTGGCATTTATGAGAAATCTATTTACTTCTAAATTAAAAAACCTATACTAAATCTAGAACTCTTTATTTTGAAAATTAAATCATTGGAACAATGTTAGTCTTTTTATTCCCGCAATTTCTTGTTCGGAAAATGCTCCTACTCCCGCGTGAGAGAACAGTACCATCACCCTCTATAGCTAAGCTATTAGAAGGTACTGACTACTCTGCTATTAGAAGGTACTGACAATACACACACACATTTCTACCCCCCCCCCCTTCCTCCTTACTGAAAGAGTGTCATTTGCTCCCCGCTCTACTGTTACTTGACGATTTCACCGTGACGAATCTATATTTTCCGAGAATGAATTTCCGAGCGAAGTTTGCCATAACTTTCTGGAACAAGTGTTTACCATAAAATGTTAAACTTTTCCATGAACATTCGATTTTTTCATATGCATAATTTTGAATTATTAATAAAATTTGAAAGAAAATCTTTGCTACATCTAATTTTTAACAATTAAATCTATGAAAAATTTATACATTTCTCATGTAGAAAATTTTTGTTTTTCTTCCCCCCATTATACTTTAAATAATTTCAAGAATATCATAATGATATTAGCCATCATTAATAAACCTTATAATTTTACAAATTTTAGGGGGATATTCTTATACAGAGATCTGCGCCAATCACTCGCCAACCTTGACTGCCAAGGAGCGATAAAGATTCAAGCCTGGTTGCTAGTGACGTCACTTGAGGGACGCTATTTTTTAACGTCATTGCTACGTCATAGTCACGTGCTATTCTTGCCTGGTATACACATATTATTCTTTTTCACTTCTGGCGTTCGCCATAGCGATCGCCATGGCGATCGAAATACACAGTTTGGTTGCTTATATCATTTTTTTTTATTCTGAAAACCGGAAAACTACTTTTCTTTTAATTGAAGAAGTAAACTTTTCATTTTATAAAAATTTTTATATTTTAATTTTATCATTGAATTTTGTGCTATTTCTTTCGGAAAACTACTTTTCTTTTAATTGAACAAGTAGATTTAAAATTGTTGTGATTTCAAATAGTTATACTAACCATATATTAAGTTTGTGAGTTTAATAAATGTTAGTTTTAATATTACTTTTATTATAATCTGGTTTATAATTTTGCCTCGACACAAAAATTTAAAAAAAAATAAAATATTCAATAAAATATTCTATATTTTCAAACCATTAAAAGATAAAAGTGTTTTCAATAAATCTCATTCAGTGATTGTAAGCAAATATTCAAAAGTATGTTTGTCCTTGTTATTTGCATACATCTCTAAATGCTATTACATTTAAATATTATAAAAAATTTAAGTTATTCTTTCTCTAGTCTCAAATATTTAAAATGATTATTCTAGTACCATATCTTAATTTTTTTATGAAAAATTTAGAATTTTATGAAAGCCAATAAAATAATTAAAATTTTAGACTTTATAAGGGTTAATTATCCTACTAATAAATATATCATCTGAAATTAATAATGCCTTTAATAAAATGAAAAAAACTGCTATATAAATTCAAGTAGCTGATACTTGTGCTTAATTAACTTTTTATACTAAGTTAATTACTGAACATATTTATTAATTGAATGTTTCTTTTTTTTGTTATGCGTTACAGCAAAAAAAAAAAAAAAAATTAAGTTATTCTTTCTCTAGTCTCAAATATTTAAAATGATTATTCTAGTACCATATCTTAATTTTTTTATGAAAAATTTAGAATTTTATGAAAGCCAATAAAATAATTAAAATTTTAGACTTTATAAGGGTTAATTATCCTACTAATAAATATATCATCTGAAATTAATAATGCCTTTAATAAAATGAAAAAAACTGCTATATAAATTCAAGTAGCTGATACTTGTGCTTAATTAACAATTTTAGTCTATTAACTCCATATATTTAAATCTTTTTGCTAAGTTAAAAATTCTCATAACTTATTATATAAACTATTTTTTATTTCATGTTTGATTTGTAAACTCATTTTGGTTTCGGAATAAATTTGAATTCATGGAATCTTGAAATGGCAAATTTATCCAAGAAAAACATCCTGAAATTAATTTTCAAGATAAATAAATGAAAGAATTATATATGTGGTAAACTTCATTGGAGTAAGTTTAATCTTTAACCATTTTGAAAATGTAGGATACTTTTAAAATCAAGTAAATATAATTGGCTTTTAAGGGACCTGATGTGTAATAAAATAGTTGAATGAGAACAATAGTAGTTCGAAAAGCAACATATTCGATGCTAAAATCTATATGTAAATAAGAATATTTTGCAAGCAAGAAAATCTAAAATATCCAAATTTAGTAATTAAAACTTTTAAAATTTGAAATTTAGAAAAGATTGAAAATAATCGCATTTCAAAATAATGACGACTTAGTTTTTAATACTCTAAATTTTTGCATTGAAAGTAAATTCTATGTTCTATTACTTAAAGATATCACTTATTTTAAAGCTTGTTGACTTAGATTTATAAATCCAGTTTCACTTCGTGTGTTTCAGTGACTAATCAAGCAAAAAAAATTTTTTCGTCGACATGTTTGAAAAAAATGTTGCGAAATCTATCATAATTTTTGTTGTAGAATAGAATTGCAAAATTGTGATCCTTCTGGATCACTCGGCGATTTCTTATACTATTTATCCAAGATCTTTTTCTCTGAATTCATTTCGAAATACACCTATAATCCATAATTATAATAGTTAAAAACATATTCTAATGCAGTATTTATTTCTTGAAAAAGGGAAAAAATATTTAAAAAATATAAATAAAATAAAAAATTTTTTAAAATATTCTTTTTTAAATCTAAAATTGTAAAATTTTCGAAAAATAAAAATTTAATGAGCTAAATAGCCTAAAATTTCCAATGTCAAAAATTTGTTTATTTTAAGTGAAATAAACATTTTGATATCGAGTAATAGGCAATCGTGAGTTTCAAAATTCATTGCCATTCCCTTCAGAACATATAATATTTTCAATTTTATTTTTATTTAATTCTAGCAGAACATTTTTGTTGACGTTGGATTAAAGGAATTGCACATCCTCTCATGAAAATATTTCACATTTTAAGGACAGTATAAACATAAATAATATCATAATCGGAAAAATCGAACAATATTCCTTAGAGATAATTATAGATCATAGTGGTATTATTCGATATATTGATTTATAAAGAACTATGTTATGATGGTAAAATTGTATAATAATTAATGTTGTCTCTTGAAAATTAATCCAGAAAAAAATTTATCAAATGCACGATATATTACTTTTTTTTTGTTCTAGTATGTAATCAATGTAATAAAATTAAATGCTTATTTATAGTGTACTAAAAATTTTCTACGAAATAAAAATGCACACGGCGATAATCGCTGCATATATTTTTATTACAATAGAAATTAAACATTTCACATACATTACAAATGTGAAAGATTTATTCTCCTTTGCTTCTTCGTTTTTTAGGAATATTTTGCTTAAATATATCATGACCGATGGTCCTAAGATAATATCATTACATGAATAGCTAAATTCTATGGGAGAGTTATAATTTTTCAAAGAAAACTTTAAAAATGACTTTTGAAAAATCAGATTTTTATCAATTCTTACATTTTTTATGTAATTCAAATAAAAATTTATCGTATAGTCATTTTACTAATATCTTATCACACATACCTAGTAATTTTTGATAAATTTATTTACCAAAAATTTAATAAAATCTGCCACTACAATATAATTTTTTTTGCAAAACGGGAGATACCAAAACACTGTTATAATTCCAATCAATCAATACCAGTCCATTTTGATTTACAGTTTTTTGTTTTATTATTTTTTTATTCTCGACCTAAATTTGAAGATTTGTAAGCCATTTCTGTTTCTTCAGCAAGTAAAGAAGTACAAAAAATATCCATAGATAAAAAAAAAAAATGAAACATTTTACTCGGTATTTTATTTATGTTTCTATAGTTGAGGTATTTAAATTTAAAATTAATATATTTGTTATCTGCATAAGCATTATGGCCAAACAAAGTTAAGTTGACTGATGAATTAGCATATTTATTGTCATAAAAAAAATCATTTAATCCAAATTTGTCATAGGAATCACCACTATTATTTGTAAAGTATTTTTTTTAATAATTCAGATATTTTCTGATTTTTTCAACTGTCAAATCCTTAAAATATGGAGTCTATAATTTTTTTTCGAAAAAAAAATTAATATGAACATAATTTTTTTTAAAAAATAAAAGAAACTGTGCGAAATAAAGAACTAATTTTTTATTTAAAAAAAAAAAAAAAAAAAAAAACAGAATCACTGTGCTCGGTTTTTCGCCAAAATTCTTCACGTTAGTTACTTTCAAATTTTACTACTTTCGGACCCCAATGTCCGGTTTCCTTCAACTCCGCGAACGAAATCTGATCTGAAGAATGTGAAGGGCTAGAAAGGGGGATGAAATTCCTTGGTACAACTTCAGTCCCACAGCTGCGTTCTGAGAATTGACTTTCACAGGATGTTACTTTTACCACCAGAAGGAAAAATATATCATTCCCATAAACCATCAATACATTTGGTATCTTTAAGCTGAAAATACTTTTTCAACATGCAAATTCAAGAAAATTATTTATTTGTAAATAAAATAAAAAATTTGTAAATAAAATAAAGAAGTCATACAGAACGAATTTAAAATATAATTAACAGCAATTTTTTCGTCAGTCTAATATAAATTTTTAAGTAATGCTAAATCAATACAATTTTTTAAATTTCTCATTAATTCAAAATCCCATCAAATATCATTTAAAAGTTATATAAAAGTAAAAAGGAGATTTTCTCATTTTTAATAGTTTTAAATGTAATCACATTATAAAACACATTTTAATCAGCTATTTTATCAACAAGCACAAATGAGTTGAATTTTAAGTTTATTAAGTAAAAATAGTTTGCACATAAAATTTTATTTTTAATTCCAGCAACTGTTACATAATTCATAATGATTGACTAAAATGACATAAAATAGTATTATCTTCTAGGATAAATTTGAAACTTTAGCAGTTAGCTAATAAGAGAAAATTTTATTCAATTTTAGGAAAGATTAATGTTACAATAAAAAATCTAGTTAAGCGTCGTGTCTAAAAATGACCATTGAGGGACACAAACATTTCATAAAAAGAAATATGAATGCTTATGTATATAAAAATAAGAGAATTTATGTAACAGAGTGAGATATTCTTCTTTGCAAAAAATGTAAGTGTTGAAACACAACTATGTGGTGACAAAACAGAGGATTCCTATTACAGGATTATTTTATTAGAATTTCGAGCAAGTATAAATTAAATTTTTATTTAAACATCTTCATTCATATGATTGAAAGTTATGAAACTATATTTGTAATGAAAGTATGTCAAACTTTAGGTTGAATTTTTATAAGGCGGCAATGTTAATCAATTGTATCATTCTATTAAATATGTTAATATTTCTTAAGGTTAGTTTGTTTGTCGCTCAACGTCATTTTTTGCGCACGAGGGCTAATGTCTAATTAGCCCTCGTGCGCAAAAATACCTACGGTTTAATACCTACGGTTTAAAGTGGATTCAGAACTACTACAAACATCCATGCCCAAGGTGAGATTCGAACCCACGAACTGTTGAAACGAAGGCAAGAGCGCTAACCATTCGGCTGCCAGCTCGGCTAATATTTCTTAAACTAAGTTTAAAAAATGCCAACATATTGAACAATGACTAATTTACAACTAAACAAGGCTCATCTTTTCTAAGAGAAAATAAAAAATCAAATGTTTTAACTTTAATTTAACTTTATTTTGCTAGTAAATATAAGTTTTAAAGTCAAATTTTTCTAAGAAATTTATTATGAATCACATGTATTATTTAAAATATTGAATAAATAGTATATATAATATTTTGTATTATATCTCAAAAACTGATTTAATTTTGTTACTTGAATTCATATAAGAAACTACTACTTTTTAAATTATTGATTGATTTTTTATTATTGAGGTAAGATTAGAGTACATTAAATTATGAAGCAAATACACAATTTATTGAAGTTCATTCTCTCAAATATTTAAATTGAATAAGAAACTTTTCTAGGAAACAATAAACAAAACTTCAATTTTTATGATGAAAATTAAATAAGTTGTTATTAAATAATTTATTAATAACTTGTTGAAAAATATTTAATTTGTAGTACATGAATAGTAATTTAGTTAAGTGTATTTGAATAACATAATGATTCCGGTTTATTTATGATATGTATGTAGACAAGTATCTCATTTATAGAAAACAAAGTAATAAAAAAAATACAAAAGTCTTATAATGAAATTACTTAAAAAATAAAAATTTAAATTCTCAATATTTTATTGAAGTCTACATTTTATGCAATAATAATTAAGATGCACACGATGTGAAATATACATTAATCTTTAAACTCTCATTTGTGCAAAACTAACAGTCAATATATGTAACAGATTCTACATATATTATGTGACAGAAAAAATAGTTATCAAAACTGGAAAGCTCTTTTCTTGGTTCCAATTACTTGTCATCTAATAAAAATAATTACAAAAAATTATAAAATAAGAATTGAAATTAAAAAGACCTAGATTTCAGCAATTAAAATTTAAAAAAAAAATACACTACAAAAGCAAACTTGAAGTCGAAAAAAGTATTCTATTATTTTATAAGAAATTCCCTTTCAAACGTCATTAACTCCGCCTAGCTGTAAATACAACGTCATCAACCCCTCCTCTTTGCTTAACGTCATATGTAATCAATAAGCAATCTTGTTATGGTGATGTAGCACCATAACAAGATTGCTATCATCCTCTTGGCATCCTACTTGGCTAGGAATTTGGCGTAGAATCGGAGCAGTTCTGCTTACGGAAATATCCCCGGCTAATAGCTCGCACTGAGTAAGATTGAGTTTTTGTTAGAAACCTAAGCAAAAATTGATGGATTGATGATTTTGAAAAAAAAATAACAATCAAAACGAAAAGATAAGCTCGGTGTTTGATGGACAAATGAAGGGGAAATTAGGCGGCTTGAAATACGAGACGAGGAAAAAAAAATAGATTCAATTAATTTGTTTCAAAAAAGAAATTACTGCGTCAATTTTCTCTTTAGGACTTGTTGACAAATCTAAGATCCAAGAGAAAGAAAAAGCTCCGAAACAATGTTTTTCTTTTAAAGAATTCCATGCTTGATCATATCGAGGACACAATAGCATAATGCGATCCATGGTTTCTCTTTCTCCACAAGAGCATTTATCCGTTGATGAAAGTCTGAATTTATGTAACTTAGCGTTTTTCATAAGATCTAGTTCTAACTCTAGCTAGCAACACTTCTTCAAGGAGAGAATTAATATAATTGCGGTGAATTTTTGTGATAGAAGACATGTGCGAGAAGTTAGAGGCATATTTACTTTCATTCCATTCGTTGTTATTATAATCGATAAAAATATTTCTTATATTATGGATAAGGTCTTCAGGTGAAATCGAGTGCAGAATAATACTTTTATCAATGCCCGATTTTGCAAGAGCATCTACTTTTTCGTTCCCAGCAATTCCGGAATGACCTGGAATCCAAACTAATTGTGAATAGATTCGCAAAACTTAGTTGCTTTTCCTAAAGCTGTTTTAATGTGTTGAATGATGGTTGAGAAATAGTTGAGAGAGTTTTCAAACTTCTTAGACAGGATAAGGAGTCTGATAATAGATCCACATAATTGGAGGGAGAAATACAGAATTTAGTCACCGCCACATATAAAGCCAAAGCCTCAGCTGTAAGGATGAATTAAAGTTATTGATTTAACCGGAAACAAAGGCGTTATTTCTGCTGTTATAAACAGCGATTCGGAGTTTATTTTCCATTTTAGATGCATCTGTAAATAATACTATGTGATTGGACCACTCAGAAGTACTATGCAGTTCAAAGAGGTCATTGATAGTATTTGTAGGAAGATTTTTAGTCTGAAAAGTATATTTTCTAAGAACTATTTTTAAATTAATATTAACAGACGTAGGTTTTGCAGGAACTTTTAAAACATGTTATTCTTGAATTCCATTTTCTTCGAACCATTTTTTTCACTCGCAAAGATAGAGGAAGAGCACCAGAGATATGGCTGTTTGGCATTGATTTCCACAAACTACCACATGGAGATCTAGTAAAAAGTGCAAGGTTTCTAATGTACATCCTTGTAGAGAGAAAGTTTTGTCTTACAGAAAAAGGTAAGATCCCTGCTTCTTTCAGAAGAAGTGGAATTGGTGTCCAGCGAGGAAGACCTGTAGCAATTCTGACAACTGAGTGATATATCAGATCCAAGATTTTTCGGTCTCATAAGCTTGCAGATGTAAATATATGACATCTACAATCGAGGCTACTTGTAATGAAGGACTGAACAATTTGAAGTAAATCATTAGTTTTTGCTCCCCATCTATTACCTGCAATAGCTTTTAAAACATTAATTTTCTTCTGGATGGAGTTTTTTATCATTTGAAAATTATACTTGTAGGTTAAGTTATTAGTAAAATAGAGGCCCAGAATTTTTATGTGCTTAGACCAAGAGATAGGTAATTTGTTGATAGTTAGTTCAAAATTTGCAGGAGATTCTTTAAAATTGAAATCAATGACTGAACATTGTGAGGAATCAATTTTTAGTTTCCATTCTTCACACCATTGTTCATGTTTTATGATTGCAGTCTGCATTTTTTGCTGTAGTGTTTCTTGTGATAAATGAGCAGCCAAAAGGATTATGTCATCAGCATAAATAAAACACTTAATGTCAGGAGACAGAATTTCGTAAATATCGGACATATAAATCATGAAATGAAAGGGAGAAAGAACACTGCCTTGAGAAACACCTCTATTAGAGAAAATGGGTTGAGATAAAGTTATACGACATTTCACTTCTATCCGATAAAGAATCCAATATCCAATGAGTAGCATTTCTTGTGATATCAAATTGGAGGAGCTTATAAATAAGACCGTCTGGCCACACTGAATCGTAAGATTGAGATATGTCTACAGTCGCGCATACGACATATTTTCTCTTTGAGGGTAAAGCAATAATATGATGATGAAACATAGAAAGAACACTATCACAACCTCTATAAGGCATAAATCAATGATGATTTGCATGAAAATATTTGGAAAAGGAGATATGATTTATTAGATGATTGAAAATCATGCGTTCCATGACCTTACATGGAACACTTGTAAGAGAAATTGGGCGATAAGAATTTACTGAAGTAGTATCTTTCTTAAGTTTTATTATAGGAATTATGAAGAATTTTTTCCAAGACGGTGGAACAATACCGGTTAACCAAGAGTTATTTATGAATGATAAAAGGGATCGTAAAGCTGTGTTTGATGGACCCTTCAAAGTTTTAGCTGATACTAAATGAGGACCAGCTGAAGTATTTTTGCATTTAGAAATCGCCAATTGGAGCTCTGAGAGGGAGCATGAAGTTATATTCTAAATCAAATTTTGAACTTAAATCGAGATGTAGTACTTCAGTTTCATATTGACGAGAATAAAATTTGGCAAATAAGTTAACCTGAACAACAAGATCCGAAATACTTGAAGTTTCGCTAGAAATTAGTAGATGATGAGTTGGTGAGTCAATAGATCTATTTTCAAGTCTTTTAAGAATAGAATCAATGTCTTTAGATATACCAGCATTTATTATAGTTTTATCCCAGAAATTTCTGGAAAAGGTTAGAAGAAGCTGATGAAGTTTTGCAAAAATTCGTTTGTACTGTATCCACAGAGTCTGATTAAGAGAACTTTTCGCTTTCCTCCAAAGTTTTCTTTTTTGACCCAAGAGATAACAACATTTCGATGTCCACCACGGAGGATATGACTTTAACGGAAAGGTTTTTTTTTCTGAATTTATCAAGATAGTTTTTGCATAAAATTTGGAATTGATCTACAGAAACTAGTCTGTTATTAGCAATTTGAAAGTTCATTGAATTGAAGAAGCCAGTCCATAAAATTCTGTTGCGGTAAGTACCGTTTGAATCATCGTTATTGTAGATTTTGACACTTGTTTGAACTGGGACATGGTCACTACCATAACTATCTGAACTGATTGAGAAAGTACAAAAAGGAAAAATATCAGGAGATACAAAGTTATAATCGATAAGGGATGGTCTTTGGTGAAGTCCGAAATGAGTAGGTTGAGGGGTATTTAAAATACAAATGTTACTATCCAGTAGCCATTCGAGGAATTCTGAAGATTCGGGAGAGTTTGAATAACCACCAAGCGCCGTATACTAAAGTCTCCAATTATTATGAAGGGAGGATGGATATTTGATAAGATGCTATAGAACAAAGAACTTGAAAATTTACCATGTGGGACGTATACATTTACTAAAGTAAGAGAGGATTTGGATATAGTAATTTTTATAGCTAATATTTCTGTATGGTTATTATCTGAGCGGGATATATTTAAAGCTTGTACACAGTTAGAGATTTATCAACAGCAAAAAGAAGTCCTCCACGACGGTCATCTTGCCTATCTAATCTAATTATTGTTTTATTACAAATTTGAAATATGTCGGAATTTTAAGAAACGGCTCTTGAATTGCTAAGACATTGGAAGATTGAAAGTGCGAAAGTTTTACATACGGCCGCTTAAATAGAACACTTCTTGTATTCCAAGAAATTAAATTGAACATTAAATAAAACGAAAAATCTGAACAGTTATTAAAAATCAATAAAAGTGCGCTCGCAGAAAAGAATATTTTTTAAAAAAATTATGAATGTTTTTTACGCCTTCTTCCTGGCTCAATTCTTTCTTCAATGTTTTTTTTTCCAATGGTCGCTGTATGTAGGGATGTATTGTCCCCTTATACACTAGGAACCAGCCGGAAACAGCGACCTCTTTGCCACCCAGGCGTTGCCCCAGGTGCACCACAGGGGATGGGCCACCATCGCACCTTAGATGCCGAGATACATATGAAGAATAGTAGACAAACAAGATTGCTAGCGAGCATAGCAGATTTTATTAATAAACGATGCATCCCGGCGACACATAACAACCACGTCTTACTCTGGAGTCGAGCCGAACCCACCCGGAAGAAGGCGAGGACTGTAACCACCATAATGGCTGGACGACCACTTTCTTCAATGTTAAGTTCTGCATATTTAATATTTGGTTGAGGAGACTTCATAATAGGTTGCTTGAGAGATATAATTTGCTGATTAACTGAATTTTTTGGACTTATCTTTCTTGACTGGATAGATCTTGCACGACTCTTTCTTGGAGGAGGTCTAGAAACTGATCTAGCTGGATTGGAACATGTTCGCATACATTCTTTCATGAATGAGAACATTTGTTGGACATTTTGATCTTGTCTAGCCTGTATCGCAAGAAGTTTTGCTTCAAAAACAAAAGCCATCTCTGTAACTGCTTTTTTAACAATATCAGTTATTTTATTTTGATTCGGCTCGAAAGGAAGATGACTTTTGGTTACGCTGGAGTAATTGGTTTTTAAAGATTTATTATAACGTCTTCTCGCCTCAACAAATGCAAGGTGGTTTATGCTTTTAAAATGTAAGAAATTTTTTCTTCAAGCCTCGTAGGGCAGGAAATGTCACTAGCTGCATGATTTCCCTGACAGTTTATATATTTAGGTGTTAGGTGTTTCATTGGCACAGGGAGAGTCTTTATGGAATGTTCCACAGTTTTTACATTGGAAGACTTCTTGTTTGCCTTTTTCATAGGGTGAGTGTATTTATAGCATTTTCCAGATTGCCGAACGTTATCAATAAAAGAAAAAAATGGAATCATGGAATAGAATAAGTCAATAGTTTGAGGTAGATGATGTCTAATGACGCTCACTAAAATATTTTCGCTCAGTTCTTCAGAATTCTTTTTTGTAAATCTTTGTAAGATTAATATCGTTAAGCCATTTTGCGCAATTTCTTCAGCAACAAGATATAAAGGCAAATCTACATTTATTTCTTTTATAAGAAATCTTGAAGAAATGTATTCAGGTTGAAAACTGGAGTTAACAGGTACTCCAAGAATATTGCTTATCTAGCTTATTTCTACAGCAGTATCTGGGCAATTAGTTTCGAATAGAAGCTTACCTTGACGGGTGTGTTGAATTTGTATTATTTTCTTGTGAATCTTTACAAGTTGAATTATTTCTTGCTTTAAATTGCAATGTTTCTTTGGAATAGTTGCAGTACCATCAGTGGGAGACAGGAAAATTAGTAATACCATTTTCCGCAGATAACTGGATTAGTTGTGGAATAGAATCTTCAAAAGTCAATAATCTTGAAGTGTTTATGTTTGAAATGCGCAAATCACAATCCGTGTCAATCATTTCAGTCTCTGCTTCAGTCATTTTAAATCAATAATAATGAAAAAAAATTAAAAAAAAAAAGAATAAATTAAAAATTTATTCTTTTTTAAAATTTTTTACGTAAATTATTATTTTTTAAGTAAAATTAAAACAAAAATACTCAATCTTAATCAATCAAACACTAAGCCGCCAAAGTCAGCCGATAATTTCAACACGAAAAAAGTATATAAAAAAACATTAAATAATGACAAAATAATCAGAGTTCAAAATTTACGTATTTCGCAACTTAGAACAATCCGCCAATTTTTCTGTTGATGTTTTTATACTTGTTTTCTTGTACAAGTTGTAAAGAGTAAGCACTCAGACATTTGCAGGCCGATCCAAACTGCTCAGCATAGCCCACCGCTATGTAATGTGGAACTCAAGTCAAATGATGTAGTTAACATTCCAGTTGGCACCACCTTACTACATTTCTAAATTATGGATATTGTACCGAGCTTCGGGGTTCGTGTGGATTGAGAGTTGAAGAAAGCAACCACTCAATGAACACAAGACTTTTATTCGTAAAAATTCCACTAGATATACCAGCTGTAATAATCACAATTATACAGCTACAATTCGTCGGATACAATAAGTAACAGCTTCCAATTGCAGGTCTCAAATACCTCAGGCAGAGAACAGCTTCTCTAAACTAGCCGTCACGACTAACCGTCTTCACAAAACTGACTGTGTGTACAAAACCTGCCTAACTATGTTGGTCTGCGGTATTTATACCTGACTTGGCGGAAAAATCTACTAATTTCGCTAAGGTTCTGGAAGCTTCTAGGCTATCTCGCTAAATATTGGTCCTAGAGCTTAGGTGATGGATGTTTCCAGAAGTATCTATTTCTCGCCAACTCGCCAAAAATGTCACCAAGTCACTAAGTTTTCTCGCCAAAACATCGCCAAGTCACCAAATCATTAGAAAACCCGTTTTTAACGTATAACACGTATAAATACCGCAATTTTTGCCCAAAATGTGAGTATTTCCGATCTGTCTGAGATATTTTAAGACATATGCAATAATTATTAATAAATTTGTAACATTGGCCCCCTCTCAAGGACTGCACGTCCCGGCCAGTACAATTCCCTGATAGGAGGCCAAATTTAAAATAAAAGAATTTACATTTTAAGAGGATACAGAACACATTACATACACAAACAATTAAAAATACAAATACAGAAAAATAGAAAATATTAATATTATCTATACTATTTACAAAAAGACTATGGTATACTAATTTTACTTTACATTACGATAAGAAGCTAATCTATCATAATGTACTACCTTTGGTTTTGAAGAAGATGATTTCCTTATACGAACCACGACGTCATTCAGTCTTTTTAGGACTGTGTAGGGACCTTCCCAGTTGGCTTGCAACTTTGGAGAAAGTCCTTTACGTCGAATCGGGTTCCACAACCGAACTTTATCACCTTCCTGAAATTCATGTCTTGTCGCTCTTGTGTCATACCTTGTTTTCATTCTTTCGGTCATCAGGTTGATTCGGTCTCGAGCAAAGTTATGGACATCTTCAAGACGTGCCTGAAGGTTTCGAAGGTATTCCTCTGGCGATGAAGATGTATCCTGTGGACGACCAAACTGAAGATCACAAGGGAGACGAAGCTCGCAACCGAAGAGTATTTGTGATGGGGTGTATCCTGTAGTCTCATGGACAGCACTGCGATATTCAAGCAGAAACAGCGGTAGCTTCAAATCCCAATCTTGCTGATATCTGGAAACCATAAGTGAGAGATTATTTAAGATGGTACGGTTAAACCTGTCTACCATGCCGTCCGATTGCGGGTGTAATGGCGTGGTCTGCGTCTTGTCTATTCCGAGAATTTGACACATTTCTTTAAACACAGCAGAGGTAAAATTTGTCCATTGATCTGAATGAATTTATAAGGGTGCGCCGAATCTGGAAATCCATTGATGCACTAGAACCTCGGCTACTGTAGTCGCTTCTTGATCAGGGATTGAAAATGCTTCAGGCCGCTTAGTGAAGTAGTCCATGACAACTAGAATGCATTTGTTGCCATTTGAAGATCGTGGTAAAGGACCCAAAATGTCCAACGCTATCCGCTCAAATTGTGCTCCTACATTATACCGCTACAACCTTCCTCAGCTACGTTTCTTTGGTCCCTTACGTGCCGCACAGTCACCACAAGATTGGTATCATTTCTCTACATCTTCTCTAGTTTTGCTCCAATAGAAGCGTTCTCGAACTTTCTGTAGAGGCTTCATTACTCCGAAGTGGCCTCCAGTTGAGCTACTGTGCAATTGTTTCAAAACATCTGAAATTCTTGATTTTAGAAGAACAAGCTGCCATTTGAAATTACGTCCATCATCGGACTCCCATTTCCTGTATAACACGCCATTTCTAATATGGAGTGAGTCCCAAAGAGCCCAATATTGTTTAGTAGCAGGACTGTAGGTGGAGATGTCCTGCCAACCTGGTCTCATACTGGAAGATTCTTTTAATTCAAAAATTGGATTTATATCTGGGTCTTCTTTTTGGGATTCTCTAAGTCCTTGGTCTGGTTTCGATGGAGGTGAAACAGTAACTTGGCGTACCGAAGGATTTACTAATTGATAGTTCTTCTCTACCCTTGAACAATTACGGCAGCTTCCATTACATGGTTTCCTTGATACTGCATCAGCATTTCCATGAAGAGTTCCTTTGTGATAACGTATTTCAAACTTCTGGATTCGTTGAATCCTTCCCTGCTGTGGTGGAAGTATTTTATTAAATTATTTATTAAAAATTAATTAAATTATACTATACTACTAGTAGAATTATGCTGAAGTATTATTTGAAATACATTACATTCAAAGTAATGTTATAATTCAATAAGTTTGACCAAATTTGATACATGAATTTTTTTATGAAATATTAGCTTATTTAGTTAAATAATTATAAGTTAATTAAGTTAAAAAATATTAAAAAAGTATCAAAGCAGAGAGAAAATATTACATGGAATTACGTATTTTAAAATTTTATACAAATAAGTTAAGAAATACATACATAAATAAGCAGTTATAATTTCACATAACTCATATATTCTGCTTCAAAAAAAATTTATTCACTCTTTCAATATAAATGTCATTACAGAAAGCTGTAGTTTGCGCCGGGCCTTAGACTCTTAGCCCAATGTTAAAATTAGAAGTTTTGGAGAATATCTCTTCTATTGCCGACTGGCAGTTTTCAGAGGTCCTTGGATCTGGCGATCCTCTTCCCTCATTATGATAGCTATTTCTTGGTTGGTGAGCTATAACTTGAATCTGATTGGCTTAAAATGAGTTTGAAATTTTAACGGACAGGACTATGGTTATTTCATAAAATTTATTTCACAATTTAAAAAGTTATTGTTGATTAATTTATTATTTATGAGAAATATATATTTAAATTAAATGAAACTAATAGAGAGAATAATAAAGGAAATAGTTAAGGAATAAATTGTGAGAAATAAGAATATTTACATAGGAACAAGTAAAGATATTTACAAGAATTTATACACGCTATAATATTTATACAAGGTATTACTTCGTCTGCAATACAATATCTTGATCTTTATCTTTTTTTATATTTATTTACATATACATATATATTTTAAAATATTTATCTGTTTTTATATAGTATGTACACTTACATACGCATTTTTTATCATGATTTTTATTTTTAATAGTTTTATTTTCCATAAGGAATAAGATGTAACAAAAAAAATCCTTTTATCTTTTTTAATAGTCTCTTTTTTTCCATACAAAGTAGTTATCAAAGAAAAATTTTTTTATTTACAGTTTATTTCATGGTGTTTGGTGAGGAAACTAGTTAATATCGGAGCAATGAGCGAGGACGGAATCTATTATAAGTACTAAGGTCATTATAGGACGGTAGGCTAATTATTGTTTCGTTATTAGTTTTATCAAAACATTTTTAATCATATTATACCTTATTTTCGTGAAGAATTCTTTCATGGTAGGGATTTTTAATTCTTGTCTGATATTTTTATTTCTAATGAACCAGGGAGCCTTGACTGACCATCTGAGGACTTTATTTTGGAGAGTTTCCAGTTTTTTAATTTTACTATCATGGGTGTAACCCCAGATAGAGCAGGCTTAGGAAATAAGTGGTCGAGGATATGCCTTATAAATGAGCACTTTATTTTCCATGGAAAGTTTTGAATTCCAGTTGAAAAGTGGGTATAATGCAGCTGTTTGCCGTTTAAATTTGTTAATAATTTGGATCAGATGCGGGTGCCATGTTAATTTTCCGTCGAAAGTTACTCCCAAGTATTTACAGGTTTGTGACAATGGTATAATTTCGTTGTTGATCTTAATTACACTGGGTGGAAGTAGTCTTTTTTGTTAAAAATTATGGATACACTTTTATTTACATTAATAAGAATTTTCCATTTAACGAACCAGAGATCAATCTGTTCTAAATGTTTGTTGAGTGATTCTGTGATATATGATGTTTTCCTACCTTGTGTTAGTATAAATGTGTCGTCTGCAAAAAGGTGATGGAAAGTTAGTGTTGATGTTGGAATGACGTTCACATTGATAAGAAAGAGTCTTGTCCCAATTTGCACCCTTGTGGCATGCTAGCTAAAATTTGTCTATGTGTTGAGTATGTAGTACCAATACGAACCTGGAACTTTCGTCCCAAAAGATATGAAATTAATATTTTAATGAGTGGGTCGGGAAGACCAATATTAATGAGTTTGTGTACAAGTCCATCAATCCAAACTCGATCAAAAGCTTTGGCAATATCAAGAGAAACTGCTCCTGTACTTTTTTTATGTTGAAATCCCTGGGTAATGATTCAATATACTCTAATAAGTTAATGTGTTGTTGAATGCGATTTTCTGAACCCGTGTTGTTCAGGGATAAGAATACTATTGTTTTCTAAAAATTCATCTAGTCTATTTAGAATAATTGCTTTGGTTATTTTGCTTAGCGATGACAGTAGACTGATAAGTCTATAGCTTGAGGGAAGGTAGTTGTCTTGTTTTGGTTTTAATATTGGTACTGTTTCAGCAATTTTCCATTTTTGAGGAAAATACGTTATTCTTAATATTTCGTTAATAAGCATCGTAATTTTGAATAATGTTTTATTTAGAATTTTCTTTAGCATTTTGTTTGTTATTCTTTCAATTCCTAAGGATTTATTATCCTTTAATTTCTTAATTATTGCCATTCCTTCCGAACGGGTGGTGCTTTGTATGACTTTTATGTGTGCGGTCTGGAGAGAAATCTGAGTATGTTGCTTGCAACCAGATCTTCGGTTCTGGTGTCGTGTAGGTCATTAGTGGTGAATTGTGTTTCAAAAACGTCAGCAATTGCTTCTGTTTTTTGTTTGTCAGTGTAAGCAATTGTATTTCGGCCTTGAATGGGCATAAAATACTGTGGTTTCTTCTTGAACATACTAACTGCCTTCCAAATGGATCAGACGTGAGTATTTAATGATTCTAATTTTTCTCTCCATTTCTGTGAATTGTATGAATTGAAGAGTGGGAATATTAATCAAAGGAATATTAAAGTTAAACTCAACCATGACTGGATTATGATCAGAACTGAGTTCCGTGTGATTGTGTAAATTTTAGTGTTATAATTAATTCCTCTGATGAGTGCAATATCCATTGTTGTTGCTGAATTAGCAATAAAATGTGTAGGTGTGTCAGGTGCATGGATTTTTAGTTCGGCTATATCAGCGAATGTTTTTAATTATTTGGCCTGTTTTGTTGTGTGACCTACAGTTCCACGAAGTGTGTTTAGCATTAAGATCTCCAAATATTAAAATATCATAGTATGTTGTAAGCATTGTTCAAGATCCATGTTTATGTATTGATATTGTGGTCTAGGTTTGATGTATGTGGAGCAGAATGTAATATGGTGTAGGGTTGGCAGGGTCAATGTGACCAAGGTTGCTTCTATTGTAATTAATTTGTTGTGTTTTGGTAGTGTGGGAGACTACTCTTGACAAAAATAACTGTCCCACCCTCAACTAGGGTGGCATTTCTTTAGCACTCATTTCTATAGTATGCATAACCTAGGATGTGAATATTTACATTATTTGTTATGAATGATTCCTGAATTAAGATTATAAATGGATTATTCTCTTTTACAAAGTCACGAAATTCGACCATTTTGTTTCTAATACTACTGGAATTCTATGATAAAACTGGATCTCCGTTGTGTGGCACACATTAAGGGGTGTAATTAATTTGCTTAAACATGTCCATGAGGACAAACATTTTATCTATTGGGTCAGTTTTAGAGTGAATTCTTTTGATGGCTTCCGGAATATTAATTCCATTAAATACTTCTCTTAAGAGTGTGAATAAATCATTAAAGTCGTTTTTATTTTGATTTTGTCCAATACTTGGAACAGTTGCATTGGTTGAGAGGAGCGCGGATTCGAGCGCCACGGTAGCGGAGGTTTCTTTATGACCAGACACTATACTTGCTTATGAGATCTCCTCTCTTATATGATTATTTTTAAATCTTTTCGTTTTAGGTTTGGGTTAAGAGAATTTCTCACATCCCCGGTAGCTTGCAGGATAGTTCCCATTACAGATGCGGCAGACTGGGGATTCTAGTTTTTTGCCCTTGGGACATTCTTTTGTATTATGTGCTTCTGCACATTTCACGTAGCGGGGTGTCATATGACAGAAATCGCTTGAGTGGTGAAAACGTTGGCAATTATAACACTGCATAACTGTTTTGTTTCCCCTATAATGTTCTATGGTAGGGTTTGAAATATGACACGAATTTTTTAATTTAAATATATCTTTTATTTCTGGACCATTGTACAGTTGGACCAAAAATAGAGTTAGGGGTTTTCCATTTCTCTGGCTAGTCATCCTGTTTATTTTGTGGATTTTATAGCCTTGATTGGTTAAGTCAGAAACAATTTCCTCACTTTTTGTGGTCCTGGGAAGTTCCCTGACTAAATTTACGGGGTTTCTCATTTTTTCCTCTTAGGAGGATATATTCGTAGTTGTTATATTCAAGAAACTTTGTAATTTGCCTGTGGTGGTCTGCTGTTTTGGGCACCAATTTCAAATTTTCACCTGAAGCTTTCGATTCAATATTTATTCTTAATTCATTTTTTAGTTTGGTCATGAATGAAACATGGCTTTCACCACACCTTACAATTATGGGAGGAATTTTAGGGGCTATTTCAGTCACTGGCTGGTCATCCATTTTTTCGTGATTTTCTTCCTCTGGAGTTAGCCCACTGAGCGCATTAGTCACATCTATGGGAGTCTTGGTGACACTCTCAATTATATCTTTGGCTGTTTTCTTGGGGAAAATGAAAGGTTCCTCACCAACATTAGTTAGTTTTTTATTAAATTTATCCTTTTGAGTGGCAACATTAGTCTATTTTACTATTATGGGGGTAGTAGGGGGGTTTGCCATATCAGTAACAAGATTATAGCTACTCGTACTTGCAGTCTTTAAAGTTTCTCTGCAGGTTTTAATGTTGATATCCAGCATGTCCAAGATGTTTTGTTGTGGATGTACTTCAGTAGCGCCGTCTGGATTTCCAATAGTTGCATGAGATGGAGTTCCAAGACATTGTTGTATTTAGGATTCATAATGTGCGTCAGCTTGTATTATTCCTTTATTTGCAGCCATTGTCCCTATCCCAATTGGGTCTAGTCAGAGGTCACGAAAATCAATCAGTTTTTTTTTAAAAAGCAGCAGTTGATAGCGCTGAAAATTGTTGTTTTTGTTCGAATTGAATTCAAAAAATTATCTTCAGTGAAGGCGAAATGGTAACAGCTCTAGGTAGCTCAGCACGCGGGGCGAAAAAGGCTTAGCTCGTCTTGCCACGTCCGTTGTAGTGGTAAGCAGGCAGAAACTTCAGGAACCGATTTGAAGAGCCAGTGAAAAACCCGTCTTATCAGCTCGGCTGCTGGAGCGGGAATATGATGTTAAAATTATGTGTGGCAATGACGTTGATAGAAGACGAGACCACACCTACTCTGGGAAACTATATTAAGAAGTATTATATATTTTCATTTTATAAAATTGCAAGTGCAAAAATTAACGACGGCTAAAATTATTCACAGTTTAAAGAATATTGTGATATTTGAGTGCTTTTTTCTTATTGTTAATTTGTTATTGATTTTATTGTGATTCACTAAGGAAACTGTAGGAGTTATTCACCTCATTGATTAAATTGAGTTTGAGATAAACATTTGATCAATATAAACTAATTGTATTTCTAATTAAAATTTATCATATTCTTATGTTAAGAATTTTGAAACAATTTTTTCTTGGTTTATTAACACGTAGTCTAATGAAGTTTATTACCCGAATTATTCCCCGTGATTTTATTTGTGAACAAATCTTACTACTCGATTACAATTTTACCTTTATAGATTGATTCAATAATTTTTTTTATCAATATATTACATACATTTTTTTGGTGTAGATTTATTTCAACATTAGAAAAATATAGCTTTATTTTATTATTATTCAGAATCAGTAAATGAATTTTCTTAAATAACTTAATTTTTCATGTAGAAAACATTTTCTGATTATTTCTGATATTATTTATTCGTGACTTTTTATTTTTTATAAAAAGTCACGAATAAATAATCACGAAACAAAATAAATTATTTGCCTTTACATAAAATTCTAATAAACAAATTCATGAATTTGATTTAAAAAATTAATATGACATTTACGCAGATAGTTTAATGTAAGCAAAATTAAGTTATTAGGAATCCTTTTCTTAAGGAAAAAAAAATCTTTCTCGGTACTACTATACGACTGCTTTAATTTTAAGGGTTAAAACTAAAGAAAAAAAAATGTTAAGGAAGTAACTGACGCTGGAATAGCTGTATAGAATCTTGTTCACTGATAATTTTGTTGATTCTTCGGCTTTGTTAATAAATTTGTTATTTCATTGTTGGAAAAAGATATTCTGTCTCGTTTTATAGAAGATATAAGGACCCCAAGAATCAAAACAGCATGGCCCTATATTGGCTAATCGTGGTTTTGTCTAGGACAAATATTGGCGGTCTGTACTGAGCCAATCCTAAATGGTCTAAATTTCGTTATATATGGTCGACTAAGAATTTCCGGTCTTTAGTGCGTCAAATAACTGAGTACCAAGTATGCTTGGGAACTAAACACTAAGAGTTTCAAGTTAGGCTGACCAACATAGGATCCTCGGTCAACGTGGGTGGCCAAGATAGGACCAAGCTTGGCTACCAAAATTAGTCCAATTTAGGCAGCCAAGATAGGTTCTGCTCTTTTTTCTTAAAAAAAAAAAATATTATAGCATTTTTGTATAAATTTACATAAGTTCATTTTTATAAATTATAAATTTCATTGTTAGAATAACTTTTATTTATTTTTTTGTGGTAAGATAAGAAAAGCATGTTGCTCCTTAACTTTTAGAGGGAAATGTAAATATTTTAAAATACAAAACAAACAAAGTATTTTATTCAAATATTTATTATAAGAAGGAAATTGGAATTTTTTAAACAATGAAGAAATGCCTATCATTATCAACAACCTGTTGAAACTAAGGCTTTCATATTTTAATGTTGAATGAATAAAAATCAATTGCTTTTGGAATAAAATATCTGGATGCGCTGCTATTTTGCATATCCCACAAATTAAAAGAAGTTTGCACATAAAAACTACTATAGCAATTTGAGTATGGTAAAATGGAACGGTAGTTTCCACTTCAATTCATTAGCTTTCTAGAGTTCATCTTCCACAGTAAAGGTTTCAATTCGTCTAGATGTCAGCACTTAAAAATGAATGATTCCTAAAATATTCCATCAAACACACACAGTCATCTATTTGGGAGGTAAGTCTAGACCCGTCTTTTCATAAGAGACTTAAGGACTCATTATGACTAACTAATCAATGCATTGTTTAATTCCCAAAAACAATGAATTGGTCAGTCATTTTCGGAAAAATTATTGCGAGATTAAACTACAATCTAAGAGTATTTAAGGATTTCACTATTGACTAAATATAGTTTGTTTCCGTTCCAAAACTAAGCAAATAACTTTTTACTTTTTCGCATTCTAAATCCATATGAAACAGAGAGATAATAAATTATCGGATCATAATTCAGAAAGCTTTGTTTGGCATTCACTATCGTCTAACATAACCGGATTATTATGCGAGTTAACTTAAAAATGTTTTTTGATTTTTAATATGCCATATGTTGAAAGAGTTTAGTGCTACAATAGTGGCTCTTTTAAATATACTTCCCAATCTTTTACTGAAATCTTGCTCAGCCAAACATCACTAAAAGGTTTTGCAATATGAATTTTCTAAATTGATGCTGGTGGCGTAGTGTGATTAGCGCTTTACACTGTAAAGGCACAAATCTGATTATCGGACTGGGAATGGTCGACTAAGAATTTCCTGTCTTCAGTGGGTCAAATAACTGAGTACCAAGTATGCTTGGGAACTAAACACTAAGAGTTTCGAGTTAGGCTGACCAAAATAGGATCATCGGTCATGAAAAGAGGTATGGCAATTGTAGGCCTTGTCTCTCACATGGCCTGTCATACCACGGAGTTTTAGTTTAGTTTCAATCCTTTAAATTATTATATAATTAGCTTCTAAATTCATTTTGATTCTCTCTTTCACTAAGGAAAAACTTTCGTATTCTGCATCGCCATGAGTTATAACTAGTGAAAGTAATATGAACTTAAATATTCTGTCTGATTTGTAATTATCTATTCTCTCAATTTGACTAATTTCAAACCACAGAGAAATAATCTTTTCCTTTTCTGTTTTTTTTTTTTTTTTTTTTTAAACTTAGATAAATGTTTAGTTTGTAACATAGAAATCCGATTCTTTAACTCATCCATAACAATATTAACTGGTAGGTGAATAGAAAAAAAAGCTAGAATACAAACCATACAGTTGCTAATTTGGTTTAAATTCTAGAAAGTATATAGAAGACACTTTCAGGAAAAGAGTTTTCATTTACAGTGGGACTTCTAAAAAAATATTTTCTCTATATTAAATTTATGTTTGAAAATATAAAATCTAATGACCATAAGTAAAAGTTGAAAGCTCTAAAAATGCTCGACTTTTATATGTACTAATGCCATTGTTTCACTATTACTACATAGTGTAAGAAAATGAAACTGTTTATTTTAGGCATGTCCCTTGAAATATTTTATAGAAAATAATTAGCATGTCGTTTATTCAAGTGTGTAAGATGATGCCCTCACTTCAGAGGTAATTTATTTTGTAAAGCTAACTAGTCACATGAGCAGTGTTCTTGATAAATTTAGCTTTTCCTAACTTAGGTTAGGAAAATAAATGTGGGCACAGAATGTTTTGGGACATATATGATGAGACGCACCACAGGTTTGTTGTTGTTGCTGCTTATTCCAACTGGTGTGACAGTAGCATCACACCAGCTCCATGAATCCATGAGTAGTGGGTTAAAATTGCAGCTTCTGTTGGTACAAGATACCAGGAGCACTCGAGGGAAGAAGTCTGACTCTGCTCCATTGCCTTAGGCTTTAGCTGGGCAAAATGGAGTGGCCTTCAAGCCTAGGGTGGCCCTACCAGGAGAATACTCTTCGGACGTTATTCACCCACTCAGCCCTGGAACACCCCTCGCCGGCAACTAGTACACACTATGAGGCAGCCTGTCGGACTTGAAAGGGTAAGGTTTAATTAAGTTAAATAAGATTTCATTTCATAATAAATGACTGTCTGTTAGGTATGATCATATTTTGAGCACATATTTGCTTACAGTTTAAAGTAGATTCAGAACCACAGTATGAAGGCATGATCCCAGAATAAGCTGCTAAAATGAAAAGTGAAGCACTAACTGTTTATGTACTCTAATTCAGCTTCATTTTGAATGAAGTATTTGATTTATCATTAAGATAATAAATTAAATAGAATTTTGGCATAAAATAATAAAAATTCATTTAAAAATTTCACAACTTAACACAATTTAAATATTTTTACAACAGAAAAATAATTTTTTCAATAATGGGGATGATTTTTTTGTTTAGTTTAAATTAAAGCCATTTTTTTTATTTTATATAACTGCTTAAGATTTTGAATGACGAATTTTTTTAATATTCAATATTAACAACTAATAAAAATTACTAATAAAATTCACTATTTTTGAAAATGCTTACATATATGGTGACCTTTTTTTAAATATTTTGAAACCAGAGTTTAATGTTATAGTTTGTTTGTCACACATTGATAATTGTATGCACATAGAAGCTAAAGTTTAAAATATTTTAAGCAATGGTTATCAAATTTATCTTCTGGAAACTTATTTATCAATACGTCAATTTTTAAAGAAAAGTATGCAATATTCTATTTTTAGAGGGAAAAATTTCACAGTTGGCTGTTTGATTTAAAAAGAAAAGAATGAAAATCACTTCAACCCAATCTCAGAAAATATAGCACACATTCCAAAAAGATACTGTGATAGGAGATGTAATTTTAACACTTGAAACAAAATTATTTTCATTTGTTCTTTTTCAAGTTATAAGAAGAAGATAAATATTACTATTAAATATATCAGAATTCAGGAACTGATTCAATGCCTAGTTGCTTTGGATTAGGTAATAATCAGTAAGCTTCAAAATGTATATATTTAAAAGCAATAACTATAATAACCAATTCATTTAAAAAGAAACAAACTGTTAATTTTTTGTTTGGCATGGCTACATTTTACAAAAAGGAATGATATTTTCTAAGAACATATAATCAGAAAAAGTAATTTATTATAATGTTTTTTATTGTTTTTTTTAATAATTATGTCTCATATAGTTGTTATAACATAACTATTGTTAGAAATAGCAAAAAATATGCAAGAAATTACACACACATTATTCATATAACGTATGTAATAAATTTTAAGCAAACTTAAATTGAAGGGAATAATAATCAATACAAATGAAATAAAATGAAGCTTTATGGAAAACAAAAATTTAATACACAGAAAATAAATCGAAAAATACATATCTACATTGATTCATATGTTACAAAGAAATGAAAATCACCAATATATAAAATAGTATAAATAAATGTTTTTTTTAAAAATGCATCTGAAAAAAATGGAGCAGAAAAATGAGATGAAATATATCACACATGATGAAATATAGTGAGATCATTTTCTTTTACAACATAGTCCTAATTCTCTCATTTTTTCAAGATAAAATTTTTCCATATTTATTGCACATTTATAATAATCTGAGTTCTTGGGATAGAATGCTCTGCAATTTTGGAATATCAGGAGAATATCTTCGTTAAACCGTGCTGGACTAGTATAATAATGAACATCAAGTTTCTCTGAGATAATACAAAAATCTAAAAAAAAAAGATCCTTTAAATTAATACATTAATTATTCTTAGCTTTTGTCATATTTTAGAACTAGAAAGTAATCATTAAAAACAAAAATCTTAATATAATTACAATTTTGTATTTGAGAAACAAATATAATCAACACAAAAATTGTAATTCTTTAATTATGAAAAATCTTCAATTCAGCAAAGCATATATATGCTTAAGAATCAAGAAAACAAACTTCATCTTGACAGATAAGAAAACATTTTAAGAGTTTTTTGTGCAGATCAGACATAAAAAATTCAATGTTTAAGTTAATTAATATAGAAAAGAAAATACCAAATATCGAAAAGTATAAATATATTTTAGCACATTTTTTTTATTAAAAATAAGAAATTTTTATTAAAAATAAGAAATTTTATATATATATATATATATATATATATATATATATATATATATATATAAAATCCTATTATTATTTTATTAAAAATCAGATTAATAACGATATAAGGTATAATAATTAAAGCTTCTCAGGGCTATATAAAAGCTGTTCCCCACACATATATTTCATAATACAATATACAATTATTAATCAAATAAGTATAATGTGTGTTATTCCTATTTTCAACAAATTTTGAATGTGATATATAGTTTCTTTTTTTTTTAAATATTTGTATCAATAAATTTAAAAATAGGCAAAGAAAAGCATTGAGGACATTTATCAAAATATTCACAACATGGACAGATATTTAAATTATGAATTTATTTTAAAATGATAAATAGTTGTCATTAAAGTATATATAGCATGTTTGTTACAAAAGAGGAGAGCCAACTTTAGGATTTTAACAATAACTTTCTTTGCATATTCTGTGAATACTCTATTTTAAATAAAAAATAAGTTATTTATATTGTTTATTTACGACCCCTAAGTTTATTAAAAAAATAAGATATTTTTGTCTAATATAAAAAGAGTGTAAATCAAAGAGATTTTAGGATATAATGTGTAATTTCTGCTGTATTTTTTCTGAGTAAAGAGTTTATTTATGTAACACAAGTTAGTGTCTTTAGTTATTTTTAAAATAATAACTGAAGTTACACAATATGAATATGAGAGTAAGACAGATTATCAGAGTTTTGTAAACTGAAATTCTTATACAGAAAAAGTTGACATTCTATACTTTAAACTAGACAGTACAACTTAATATTAAGTCTATGCAAAAGTTTTTAAGATACATTAAAAATATAAGTTTTTCTTCCTATACTATACTAGAAATGAAGTATTTTCCCAGAGATGAAAAAGTAAACATAGTTTTTTCCAATTATTTAAGAAATATATTTATACTAATTTTTTTTTAATAGAGAATAGAAATATAAGTTATTTTTTTAATTTTGTTTGTTATACTATATTAATATGATTATTCAATACTGAAGTGATTTGAAATAAGAGAATGTAATGTGTGAAAATTCTTCATCAAACATCATAAGCTGAAATTTTGAATGATTACCTTCATTAACTTTCTTGAACGATTTCTAATCAAAGAATATATTTAATTTGTCTATAGTATAGAGCAGGCCTTCTCAACCTTTTTATCTGGCGGACCCCTTTTTCAGGCAAAAATCCACTGCGGACCCGTCAGTCAAGCGCACAGTAACAAGTAAAATTCATCTTGAAGTCCATCAGAATTGAAAACTTCATAATGCAAGTGCCATTTTTTTCAATAACGAATCGAGAGTCTTTGATTTAATGATGAATGAAAACAACTTTAAACTAACTACGTTTCTATTAGTCTGAATTCCCACACTATACATTTATTCACTTGCTCATATCGTTCAACAAACTAGGCAGGCCATGCCTCTAATTGAGTGGAGGAGAATATATTGCAAAGAAAGGATACATTATTGGATAACATTTTAATTTTCACAACAAAAATATCAATGTAAACCGAATTCAATTAATTATTAATTTATAGAAAATACGAACAAATACCTACAAAAGTTATAGTACTGGAACATTCACTGCTCGTCAAAGAAACACAACGCGTTCTTCTTAGCTAGAGATGAGTTTGTAGGAATAATAATTGAATCTTGCTGTGAAGGTTGAAGTTGCTTCTGATACACAATTTTGAAAAGTCGGGCTCAATACTTGACAATTGGACACGGATGTCAGGTTCAGCATCTAGACAGTTTTAGTGCTTATGGTGCCGGCACAGATCGAAAATCCGAATTCGCACATGTATGTTGTGGCGAATGGAAGTAGAACACGTTTTGATTTTCAACAAAAGGTTAGAAATTTTTCTTAAGTCAAAAGTATCCAAAAGTGTAAGTAACCCTTACTATCGAAAGTAGAATTCAAGGCTGTGAGTCAGTGGAAATTTCTATCAACAACTCATATTCATTCAACGATAGAATGTTCGGCTTTTTGGATATAACGAATAGGTTGTCCATCCATTCGTATTGCTGCAGTGTTTCATCTTGAGCTGTTGGGAAATAATGCTCCAATGATGATGCAAAGCTTCGGAGGTATTCGAAGATTTCATGAAACAAATTGTTCCTAAGCTGCTATGTCCTGTCTTTCAGAAAATCATTGAAAAGAGGGAAACACTCTAACTCCCCCTCCTCAACACTCTTTGCCTAAAAATTGATTTTCCTTTTGAACACTCGAACCTTATCGTTTGCAGTGACTATTATTACAATTTTCTCTTGCAGTGAAGTATTCATTTCGTTCAATTTGGAGAAAATACACTGCTGGACAGCTGCTAAGGACGGATAACACTATCATTCACAGCAACCACAAAATGAAAGGAAGCAAAATGTGGAAAATTAGAATAAGTGCGGGATATAGTAAGAAAAAGTATGCGTATGCAAATTTTTTTCCACATCTATTCATCACGTGATAGCGTTCATAAGAGCTTTAAAGGTTTTGACGTGTGTGGACAGTCGTTGTTTCAAGTCAAAGTTTTACAGGAAAGATTTAATAGACGAACTTGAAATTTTTGGCTAGTCTTCCCAACATCACTTATATGTGATTTTATGCGCGGCCAAATTATTGGAAAGATCGAAGAAGGGTGAAAAATAACAGATGTTGCCAGGGAGTTCGACACTGCTCACAGCGTTGTTTCACGGCCATGGTAGTCATTTAAAACTATTGATACGTGCAGTAGGCGGCACAGGGGAGGTCATGTTAGAAGTGCGATGCCTGCAGAAGACAGATATATCGTCCTATCAGCAAAAAGGAACAGGCGTACCACAGCTCAGACAGTGGCAAATCAGTTTCTTGCTGCCTCAGGAAAGCAAATCTCCCAAAAAACTGTTGCCAGACATTTGAGGGGAGGAGGACCATACGCTCTCAGACTGTTGTGTGTGTCCCATTGACTAGAGAGCTCCGTACTGCCCGTTTGCAATGGTGTCGTGAGCATCGCAGCTGGGCTGAACAGGACTGGGTATGCGTACTATTTTCAGATGAGAGTAGGTTCAGTCTGTCATCGGATTGTAGATGCCAACTGATCTGGCGCGAGAGTGGTACTGCTTATCGTCCAGAAAATATCCAAGAAAGGGACCGATATCCGACATGCAGTGTCATGCTGTGGACCGCCATCATGATCAATGACCGCACGCCCTACATGTGGTAGCGAATGGGACTATGACAGGCCAACGATACATTAATGAAGTTCTACTTCCTCATTTTCGTCTTTTCCGTGGGGTTGTCGGTGATAAACTTGTTTTTATGGACGACAACGCAACATGTCATCGAACACTCGCTGTTCAGGATTGTCTAGACAGCGAGGGTATTCGACGCCTCGTATGGCCATAACGTACGTTCTCCAGATCTAAACTCCATTGAAAATGTGAGGGATGTTTGGAGAAGCAAGTTGCCAGTCGAAACTATCCTTCGACAAACAATAACACCCTCATCCATGCACTCACAGAGGAATGGGATAAATTGCCTCAACAGCTGCTGGATAATGTTGTGCAAAGTATGATATGACGTGTGGAATGTTGCATCACACTCCACGGTGGACATATCACGTACTGATACCTTTCTCCAAGGTGCCTGCTGACTTTGAGATGCATTTTTCCATTTTTCCGTATGCAGCATCAAATGAACATTTTTTTTCTTTTAGATGTTTCACAGCTTTTGTACTTTCAAGAACAATAAATATTCTTTATTCTAATGTCTGAACAGTGTGGCAACAATATTTTATCCTACTAGGCCTCATGTTTTGCTTAATGTTATGGTACATTGCAATTTGTGATCTGTCCTTGGCAACTGTCCAGCAGTGTATCTGCCAAATAAGCAAGTATAAATTTCCAATTTTCGTCATTAATAATCTCTGCTAATTTGGTATTATGGCAGTCTAAATGTAAAGCTAGGACTTTTAAACTTAATTCATATACTCGAGAGAGTGCATTCGTACATGAGTGTCACCATACTTCTGTATGGAGAATGATGAAGCCTTTCTATATCTTCACATACTATTTTGAAAAGTCTTGACATCAATGGCCATAATTTTATGTAATTAATAATTCAGTGTATTATTAATTACATAAAATTACGGCCATTATGTAATTGATAAGTCAGATCCTGCCTAGCATGTTGTTGACTATCAAAATTTCCATAATAAAGGTAATTATCACTGTTTATATGTAGAGAAATGGCATTTGATCAGCAAGTATGAGAAATATGACATTATTCTGGTGAATATACATGATTTTACTGTAAAATTCATATAGATATTCCTCAGACTAATTGAAGCAGTTCCCTTTCCTTTACCATGAAACCAGGTCTAAATTTGAATATTAATAAGTACTTTTGTCTTATATATAGATTTTATCTTTTTAGCAATAAGAATATTCATTTTTATACTTTCAACTTTTCTCCAAATGTAAATTTTTTTTAAACAAAAGACAAAATCTTCAGGCATTTTTTCAAAAGATTACAAGATATGACAGAAAACTAACAGGGGGTTTAAGAATACAGTATTCCCCACTCTGTTCTTTTGTTTAAATACATACATATTTATTTAAATATTATTTTTATAAGCTTTAAAATTTAAAAAGCTGACTATGGAATGATTAAGGAATATCTATAGCAAGAAAACGTATAATATTCTCACCTAATAACGAGTTTAACACATTAATCATATTAAATTCTATCACTGTCTGACAAATACTGTTTGACTTATTTACTTGACTGTATGTGTGAAATTTAAGTCTCACTAAAACTTAACTTTGAAGATTATATAATTAAGAAAGATTAAGATAAATTGAAATAATAAATTATTTATTTAGAAAATTGTGATATGAATGAAAACAAGCACTTCAGATTAATGCCTCTATTTTTCATTTAAAACTTAAATCAGAAGACTCAAAATGATCTTAATTTGTAATGACTTTTGACATGTACTTTTTAGAAGGACTACCATTTTATAACTGACAGTTATATTAACATATCTGATTTATAATGGGCTACACATAAGGAGCTATGGTTTCTTTATTGCCTCTCAACAAAGAAAATATAGTGACTTAGTTTGTGCACTGATTATTTTATTGAAAATATTATGTTTTATTTGTCAACAAATGTAAACACACCAAATGATTTTTTGTTGCTGTTACTAATCCCATCTGATATAGCGGAGTTAAAGCAGATCCATGAGGCCATAAACCTTAAAAAAATTGAGGAAAAGGAGAGGTCTCTCAAGAAACTCTTCCATACTGAAATCCAAGCAATCAAGTAGGTGCTGAGGAATAGCCTCACTGGAATTGCACTTCTTACAGGTTGGGAAGAGCTTAATTTGCCCCCTGAAAGTGAGACTCTTAGTATGACCACTGGCAAATGTACAGGTAGCGGTCTGTTCAGCACGAGACCCTTGCATTCCAAGGGCTCCATCAGGACGCTTGCGGCGATACCAGTTATGACTTGGAAGGACAATCCAAACTTTCTTGACATTAGTTTTGTGAAGAGAAAACAATTCTGAAAAAGTGAGGATCAAATCTGGAGAGGCTGGAAGGGAAGTACCGTCCTTAGCCAAGTGATCAGCACGTTTATTGCCAAATAGGCCCACGTGAGAAGGTACCTACTGAATATGGATGTTGTGGCAAGCAGATAGGGCAAGTAACATACGAAGGACAGAAACACCAGCTTGGTCTGTTACTCTATCCCAATTGCTCAAGTGTTGAATACAGCTTCGACTGTCAGTGAAGATCCAGATTTTATCAAAGGTGGCTCCAAATTTGATATTTTCCAGACCCGTTTGAATGGTAAGAAGTTCACTGCGTAACACAGAGCAAAAATCTGGGCTTCTAATGGATCTTGGGTCATGAACTTCAGCAGGGTAAATAGTGTAAATTCCACTGCCGGTATGGTGATAATCGTCACTGCTACCATCTGTGATTTTTTAACAATATGAATCAAACTTTTTCCCTTTTAAGTTCTTAAACATTAATAGAAGAGATTTATTCATCACAACGGAATAAATGTGCTTTAACAAAATATAAACACAAGAAGAATGAATGCTATCCAATTTTGGGATAGCTGTCTAATGCACTTATTCTGATTTTATAAAATTTTTAATTTACATTGAAAATAAAAGTAATCCTTTGAGAGGACTCTTTTGTAAAGAAGACTAAAATTTTAAGTATCTCAAAAGATTTTTAAAAAAAAAAAAAAAAAAAAAAAGGGTAGGAGTGTATTCTTTTAATAGATATCACCAACAAATCTACTATGAAAATATATCTTATTTAGCAAAAATAAAAGTTTTCATATTATCAGCTTTTTTTTTAAAACTGATATGGAGTACAATGCAAAAATTAACATTATGGTTATGATTTTATCTTTGCATGAATTTATTGTTTAACTTACAAAATTAAATTTATAAAAATATATAGTTAACACAATATTAAATAATTTTATTAAACATTAAAAATTCAGTATGAAGATTATTTTTCTTAAAAAAAAATTAGTTACTAGTATTTTATTTAATTTATTATGCACCAATATAAAAAAATCTATAGTTTATTATAATTATGACACATTTAATTTAAGAATGTAATATAATTTTAAAGAGTAAAATATGGACAAGCTGCACCAATATGGAAATTATTGATTGCATATTAAAAAATGTAAGAATTAATTTACAATGCATCGAAATTTCACTTTCTTTTATTTATTCTGTAATGATGAGGAAGTTAAAAGCATCTTAAATAAATTGATTAACACAATAAATATAAATTTAATTTCTTTAAGGAAATAAAGTCAGAATGAGGGCACATATTAAAACAACAATCGATATCTGAAAAATTTTTTAAATTCTTTTTTTGAAATTTTACAAAGCAGAGCATTAAATATATTTCCCAAGAAAAATAGCCCAAAAACATTTCTTATTTAAATATCACATTTAATTTCTTTGCAATTTAAAATAATAGACAGTTTTTATTTAATAAATTAATTTATCAATCACTTTTATTTCAAATTTTAAATAGTATTAAAACTATTATTAAAAACTTTCAAACATTTTTTATCCATAGAAGTAAATGCATGTTTTAAATCAGGAATGAATTTAATAAAAAAAATTTAATCATTATATTACACCCAGAATGCTAAAAAATCTAAATACATAACTTTAAATAAAATATCTAATTTTATATTTTTTTTATATAATTTCTATACAATATTATCAGCTTTACTATAGACTTCATATATTCTTTTAATTATTAATAGAATGTGCAATATTTATCAAATTATGAAAAAAGATACACACACAATAAATAATAAAAGGTAATTTATTATTAAACATATCTTAAACATCAAGTCTGAGATAGGATTTTAACCCAACACCTGTTGAGTAGAGTGATAATCTCTTGACTGCCAATTTGGCAAGAAGAGGGAATCGAAAAAGCCAACCTTAAAATGTATTATGAAATATATTAATCTTTCAATCATAAATTTGTATAAAGAGGAGACTTTTTTACATATATATATAACTTTTCTGTCATTTCATAAAATAGACAAAGAATTGGTTCAACAAATAAGAAATTACGATTAAGAAAAACGCATTAGTTTCAAGATTTGAGTTTACATAAATTTCATGAGAAATAATGTTAAAAAATCTTTTTAAAATATGCATTTAAGTAATTTTTACAAAAGTAAATAAATCTACATTAAAAAAATATTTTAAAAATTACATAAAATTTCTCATATGATTATGTTTAGCTTTCAGTTATTACTTATATTTATTAGAACTAGGTAAAAAATATTTATAGTTATAAAAATTAAATTTATTTATTCATTTAATTTTTTTCAAATGTGAAGCATCATTTTAAAATCATATTTTTATATAATTTCATTTTTAAAATATTTTCCAAGCTTGCCAAATTGAAGATATTAAATTTATAGGTATGAAATTCTGATAATTGCACAAATTAAAAAAATACATAATTTAAAATAAGTTTTATTCATCATATAAATACCTGAGTTGAACTTTTGTATTACATTGAGATAAAATTTTTTAGTTCAATTATACTCCAATGGATTTCTTAAATATCAATTCACAGCAATGATAATATAACAGCATGTATAAATGAAGCATATGATGTACATTTTTAAGGCATCAATAAAATGTTTTTAATAGTTCACTTTTTCTTTTGAACACTTTTTTGAATTTTAGTTAAAATATTTAGATACATAGAGCAAAATTTTGATTGGTATACAAATAAAATAAGTATTCTTTAAGAATGACAAATATTAAAAATTTATAGAAAATTTAGAGAAAATAAAATAATCATAGTAGAAGTAAAAGTAATTGAAGGGATATTTTATCACAATGAAAGAATGGTATAAAAATATAGCAATTTAATTTTGGAGGTTTGATAATGCTTTTACTTTATTTAAGGTGATTAAATACTATTTCTTTAATTAGACTCATAAATTTAATATAAAAATATACCTATTGGATTCTTAATTAACTCAAAATACTCCGGAAATTCCTCTTCTTTCAGTAGCATTTGAAAAGGCCAAGAGCAGACATGAGTCTATAATTAAAAAGAGATTTTGAAAAGTTATGCCATCGTACACTTTTTATAAACAAAAGATAAAAAATGTTTAAAAGTTTTTTTTTTTTTTTTTTTTTTTTTTTAAATCAATAATGTTACTTATTAGTGACAAAATAAATATTTTAAAAGGATTTTATTGACACATATTTTAAATTCAGAATAACCAATTTTGAGTTCTAAAATATTCTTAATTACATTTACATTCATAAAATGAATTTATTTTTTAAGCTAGGTTTTCCACATCTAGTTATTTTAACCATGTATCAGAATAAAATCTTTTGTTTTTATCTACATTGTATCAGCCATGCTATCATAAGATATTTTTTATGAAAACATCCTTATCTAAAAAATGACTTTTGATGAGCAGCATCCAACAAAAAATTCATAACTTTTGGGTCAGTGCATAATCACATGTGAAAATGATGAAATAAAAAATTTAGTTTCACATGTGTTTTTAGTAGCTTTTAATATCTAAAGTAATATAAATCTTCAGTAGTTTTTTCAATTTTCCATTATTGATTTTTTCTGAATAATTACATAGGCAATTTAAAAATAGCCATGCTTTAAATAAAAGCTATGAATATTTTATAGACAAAAATGATATCAAAGATATTTGAGCTAAGAAAATTTATTTAAAATCCCTGTAATCATTGAAGAACTAAATCAATTTGTTTTGCATAAATGCCAGTTTTATGGAAAATACACACTTCCCACATTTTTTCTAAGTAAACAAAAAGAATATGTTTCCCTTTACTTTTATTTATTAAATAATTAGTTCAAAATTTTGAGGAGAAAAACATCTTACAATAGAGCATAAAAAATGATAGCAAATATTCAAACAAGAGATTATTTAAAGACATAGTTAAATATTTTTTTATTATAATTCAATTTAAAGTATATAAAAATTAATTTTAAATAGTTTTGAATTGTGATTCAAGAATTTTTGGGACTCAATAAAGATTTTCAGTACAACACAATTTTTTTCACTTAAAAATAAGTAAAATGGTTTTATTTTTACATAAATAATATTTTTTTTTGTCAAACTTTTAGCTCTGATTCTAGAATTAAAATTGTTAAGTTTGAATATTAGAAGATTTTAAGCTGTTGATAAAACTTATTGATATGCTTCTACTTGTGTGATGCATAACTTAACACAGTCAGATTTCTAACAATTTCAACTAAATAAATGAAATTGAAGATAAAATTCGAGCCATTATTATGATATATATATTTTCTTTTACCCTTAGTCATTTATATTTGTTAATATTGATTATTTTAATATGAAAAAATGTCCCTTTGGAAAAATATACATGATACTAAATTAAAAAAAAAAAATTCTTAACAATTAGTAGGGTTAAAATAAAATTTAGAAAATGAAGAAAATTATAACACTTTATTCTGGAAAATTATAAAATTAAAATAAAAATTTAGGAAACTAAGAAAATATGAATACTTAGTTAAGATTTAAATTCTTATGCTACTTTAAACTGAACAACACATTTGTTTGTATCAGCTATTAGATAAGAATTTATTGTAATCCAACTTTATTAAAAAACTGCAAATATTCTCAAAATCCTTTCAATTAAATAGTAAGGAGTAGATGGTCTGACTTGTTTGCATATGAGAACTAATTAGACAGGGGTTTACATTTTAAAATAAATTCCAAACAATTACAAAAATCCAAGTCCAAGGTATGACTCAAATAATGAATTGTAAGAGTTATAACAATTTATTTGCCAGCTTAGTTACTACTGAATTGAAACTGATTATATTTTAAGATTGTGCCACTTCATTAGATCATAATAATAGAATGAAATAAAGCATTTTAGAGCTTATAAAATGAGATTTATGAAATTTTCAAAATACATAACAGTTATGTTGAAAAAAAAATCAGTTGCAAATTTAAGAAAGTTTTTCATTAAAAGAGTTTCATATTAGAACCATAAATTTTACATTTGTCATATTTAAAATGTATGATACAAAATACAAATACTGAAGCTGATAATTAATTATAATTTGGAGACAAAGTTTTCAATTAGATTTATAAAATAAGAATAAGAGCAAATGATTAGGCATTTTAACAAAAGATAAGTTGAAAAATTGCAATTAAAAATGTGTACATCTTTTAAAAACCAGAGAAAATCATTTCTAACTTTTCTTAAGATTAATTTATAGTTATTGATTATGAATAGAAAGTATTAATTATAAATAGAATTAAAATTAATTATAAAATTTATTGTTAAACAATGATTAAATTAAAAAATATATTCACCTTAAGTTGGTCAAATACAGTTCGAAGTTTCTCTTCTAGTTCTTGTTGATCCTCTTCGTTCAATTTACTATAAAGAAAGTTCTTTTTATGAACACATTCTAATTAAATGCATAAATAAAACATATTTTTCTTAATGTTTAACAAAAAGCTAGATATTTCTAATACACACTTATTTTCATAAAATATGAATGAAATAAAATTAGTAAAATTTTGATAAAAGTAAAATCTCTATGTTCAAAAATAAAAATAATTTGTTTAAAATAATTAATCTGAAATTTGATAGTCTATTATATAGTGTTGTGAAAAATAGTGATATTTAAATAATTGCTGTTAAATAGGATTGAACAAAGCAATGAAACTTAAAATAAGGAGTCATGTAAGGAGCATAAAACTGTTGATTTTTAGTTTAGCAATAAAATTTAAAATCTTAAACATTCAATTTTTAACAACAATTTTGAAACATCATTTGTTATAATTCCAACAAAAAGTTAATAGAACCTTGAGACAATTTACAACTACGCAGAATTGATTATATTAAAGGGAAGTTTTGCCAAAGTTGAAAATCTTTGTCAGTAATTTCTAAGGTGATTTTCCATAGATGGTCAATGTAAAGGATTAAGATAGTAAATAAGTTAGAATTAAACTATTTTTCACAAAATTCTAGTGCTTTTTTGGCAGTTAAAAATGATAAATATATTTAAGATTCATGACTCACTGCTTTCTATCTGGTACATTACAGCTATCTATAAATATAGAAAAAGGAGATTAATAACACTGATTCATATGATATAACCTATAGTAACACAAAACATTATATAATCAGATAAAAAATTCCTAAAGCATTTTTATAAAATATAGCCAAACTACAATTTGTTAAATATGAAAAGAATATAGAAAATCTGAGATTCTGCCAGCTGGTTATTTTTCTGATTGACCAGAAAACCCAATCACCTTCTTAAACCCAATTAAGAATCTTTGGGACCATCTCAGTTGGATATTTTGTGGCAAGATCACTCAACCTCGTAATCTAATATGCCCATGGCACTGGAGTAACCATGGCTTAAAATCTTAGTAAATACCTTTAGGAATCTAATTGATTCACTTTCTGCACATCTCGCAGTAATCTGCACAGTGAAAGGTGGTTATTTTGGCTTTTGGCAGGTGGTCACTTTAATGTGACAGACAGTGTAGTTTTAAAATCTTATAAATATTTAATAAAGACTAATTTAATAACCATAGAATAAAATAAATGCTATTTCAAATGTGAGTTAAAACAGTATTAGGGATAACTGATGATTTCAAATTATCACTAATAGCAAGAACTATCTCTCTTTATTATTCGGCAAAGCAAAAAACAAAAATGAGCATCAAACTTGAATATGGTAAATTCAATATCAAAACAAATCTAAACATAATCCAACTATACATTTAAATTTTAAAGTGAATAAAGAGGGGTAAATATAGTAATGTATTAACAGAAGTTAATTAGAGGTTATTATCCAACAAAATATTTTGTATAAATAGTTAGAAAGGATTTTGAATAGGAAGTTTGTTTGTCACTCAACGGTCATTTTTTGCACACAAGGGCTAATTAGACTGGGACCTACGGCTTAAAGTGGATTCTGAACCATCCATGCCCAAGGTGGGATTTGAACCCACAAACTGTTGAACTGAAGGCAAGAGCGATAACCATTTGGCTGCCAGCTCGGCTTTGAATAGGAAGGGATTAGAAATATAGGTATCAGATTCTAGTTGGCACACACAAAAATATTTTGAACTATTTTCATGTGCAAATAAAACAACTATGTCAGTACCTATTTGCCACTTCTAATGCCAATCAATAATTTATAGAACGTATAATCAATTCCTTGAGCAAAAATTTCTTTAACATCATGATATGAAATTTCTTCCTTATGTTAAAAAGTCATATTTTCTTTTATTTTTGTTGAGTTACTTTAGTGATATTCTATTAAACAAAAATTTTCACTGATAAAAAAAGTTATTTCACTGATAAAAAATTAGCGATTTCAGGAAGAGGGGAAAAAGGAAGAGTAAAATATTTACATACTATCAAATTTTGTATAAAATTTGATGATCAATGATATTACAGAATAAGTAACAATTAGACATTAGGACATCAAATATTAGAGATTTTACTGCTGACATTTAAATGAAACATATGGTCCGGAGAATACTGTAACATGATCTCAGGAAAAATTTTATTGACCCACTTTAACTATCAACTTAAAGTACATTACAAAGGAGGAAAGGTTTCTGCTTTCATCTGTTCCCTTTTAAAATAGTACACACACACACAAAAGTGATTTTCTTCTCTAAAACTTAAACAGTGATATAATTACACCTACTCTTTCCAAGTATAATTATATCTATTTAAATTTGTAACATAAATTAAAATTAATTCATGAGTTAGAACATTTTAAATTACTGATTATGATAATCAAAATTAAATATTTTTCTCTGAAGCTGATGTATCAACAAGTATTACTTCAAGAGCTTGGTTGCTTTTGTTTGTTCGAAGGATATCTAAAGAATTTGTTAGAAGTAGTGAAATGTAGGTTAGAACTAGGGTCAAAATTATCATTATATTAAATTTGAGTTTTATACATATTTTTGATGTTATGTAAGTAATCAATACCACAGATGCAGGTTCTCCAGCTATAATTGGAATTCAAAATAATATGTTTTCTAAAAAACTATTAAAATGATAAAGGAAAAATTAATATTTGTATTTTTACTGGAAACAATTGTATCCAAAAGAATTGAGATTTAAAAATAAAACTGCTTCTTAGTTCAATTTAAAAATGATTTGAAATTTGAATTACATAAGAAATTTTATTTTACCTGAAAATGCTCAAATGAAATTGATTTCCAATCTAATAAAACATAAGAGATTTACATAAATGAAAAAAAATTGTTTTGTGAATAAGATTTTGAAGATATTTTTTCCTAAGATATTATATACATCAATAAAATCTAAATATCATTAAAACTTAAAAATCCTTGGATTTTTTTGTTTATTCAAAATAATTCACAGTAAACATAAGTGTATTCATTAGTAGCAGTTTTGTTTTAGTTTTTTCAATTGAATTGGAATTGGGACAAAAATTCAACTGAAGTTAGAGCATTTATTTATCAATTAATAATTAGCTTTTAAAATTCATTATATTAACATTTTGTAACAAGAGTTTAAAATTTTATAACTTTTTTTTTACTTTATTAGCCAAGTGAAACATTAAAAAAAATTGTTGACTATTAGCATGCCTCATTATACTGTGCAATGTAATTTTACTGTTACAGATTTTTGAGCATTAAATATTGGACATATCCTGAAACTTAACCATAAAAAAATATTATATAAATACATGAACTGTTGATATTTATTATTATAATTTAATTGGGTACGTTGGCTGGCAATAGCCCCATTACTTCTGTAGGTGATTCTTTCCACTAAAAGGTTGTACACTTCTAACTTAGATCAAAAGGCCAAAGCATTGACAGGTACATTATAAAATTTTATGCAAATACACTTTGAACCATACACTATTTTTAATTATGTTTACTACCTTAGTTTAGAAAACTGTCTGGGAAATATTTACATGCTTGCTAAAAATTAAATTTCATGCTTCAATTTATATTTAACTTTTCAGTGTTGTAGATATTGATTTTCATTTTTGTTGAGAACTTCAATATATGCAATAGTAGGTTACTGAGCTAGAAATTAAAATATAATTCATAATTTAGAGGGGTTTGACTAATGAGTTAAGCCAATAATAATGAAGCTAGAAAGTTGAAATTTTTAAGAAATAGAATGGAAGTTTATATTATATGATCACATAGATGAAAAATTAATATCAATAACTAAATATGATGACAGATCTCTGACAGACAAAGTTTAAATTATCACTTATACAACTAAGTTTAAATAAACACAAATCAATATTACAGACTGTAAATAAATTTATAACTTATAGATATTAGTTAACACTCTCTTTTATAAAGTAACTAAATACAGCCACATTTTAAATATTTTAGCAGTTATAAAACAGAATTTATTTAAATTTAATAACAATGTTTTCTTAATCCTATGCAGATTAAACTTATTACTAATTCTTAAAATAAATATACCAAAGAAAATTATACTTATTCCAGTTATGTGCTCCACAGGAATTTGATTAATTCCTTCTTGGAAGTAATTAAGAGGAGGATACGATTTTTGATTTGATTCTCGATATTTCTTAGTTAAAAGTTTCACAATCTAAAATGAGTAAAATATGATTGTAAATTTATAGAAATAAATATGCATATATAATTAATTTTGAACAAAAGCTAAAGTTATAAAAATAGTTAAGGCCATTTAATTATTTGTGTACTATTTATAAAGAAAACCAATACATGCATGCATTTTAGTAATAAAAAATAATATACAATAATAAGATTACTCTTAATTGTGTGTGTGGGTTACATTTGAATAAAATAATTTCAATGATAAAGCTGAATTCAACAGGAAATTTTAATTACTTACATATATATTGGGGATTTAAAGAACTTAATTTCATTAATTTTTAATATAATTAATTTAAGAAAAATTGCACTCACAACTATTTTAAAAATGAAAAAAAAAAAAAAAATGCTGAATTTTAATTTTAGTAATTTTCACTAATTAAAAATTGCTTGATAATACATATATCTAATATATATTTATATAAAAAATTTATTTGGAATTTAACTCTTTAAAAACATCAACTATCTCTATAGATGTTCCTTATTCTCCTCTAATAATTTTTAAAAATTATAAAATATTTTAAAAGATTGTTGGTGTAATCATGAAGAAAGGAAAACAAGATTGATACAGTAAATGATAGAAAATGAACACAATGAAATTATTAACAGTCAAATAATAATGAATAGAAAAATATTAGGAAACTATAAACATATAATTATTAAACAAATTATTTAAATTCAAAGTGAATTTGTGAAATTGAAATTAACATATATTTGATTAAAAAGCAGTATAATAAAATATATTGAATATTTCAGAAAATTTTAATATTATTTTCAACAGCACATTCTGCATCTTTTCCAAGTTTAATGTTATCCTTTTCTATTCTTGTATTTTTTGTAATAAAATATTTATTTCATAATTATTGCAATATTTTTATTAATTATTCTTTGTTTGCTTTCATTTTGTTCCTTTGTAAAGAAGTTTAGAAAATTTAATGCTTACTTTAACCGATTTTAAATTATGTCAAACAATCATAATAACAATTTGCATCATGCACTTCTTTCTAGAAATGAAATTTATGTTTTAAGATATTTATCATTCTAATAAGATTGCTTTTTAAATTTTTAGAAAAATATATTATTTAAAAGCTTAATTTTGCTTAGTTTTTAATCATGATGAAATTTTTCCTTTTAAATCTCAGAATTTCTAATACATTTCAGGTTAAATATTCCTTCAATCCAAAATATTCATTCAATATCATAGCCAGTACATTGTTAATAATTAAAAATTCTATTTCATGCTTAACAGGAATGATTAAAAGAAATGCCATATAAATACTTTCGAAAAAATAATGTATAATCTTTATAAATCAGCACAAGTAAACAAGTGCCTGTGCATTAAAATATCATTTCAAAGCTATTATGCATATTTATTTCATTATCTTAAAATTTTTATTTAGTTACTTATGTTTGTAAAAAAAGTTTCATACCAAACAGAATCACCTAAAAATATTCGATGTTTTTCAACACTCATTTATTAAGTTTATTAGTAAGATGTACTTATTAATAAAACTAATATATGTGTGTTTATGAATTCAATCTTTCTTGAGCAAATGTCATGATATTTCATCAGAAGTGAAAATAATAACCTAACAGCATAGTACACAAACTAAGGGCAAGATAGTTTTATAAGTCGTGCAAGAATGTTCTAAATTGACACAAATAATATCAAAACATCCCCAAGACTTAAAAACATAGGAAAAAAGAGAACAAGTTTTACTGAAAAACTTTTAAAGTATAAAGAACAACTTTACAGAAAAATTAGTTTAAGATACAGTTATATAAGAAATAAAAAATACAATTGACACACAAAAGATCAGTAGAAAAATCAAGACTTAAGTGAACAATGTGATCACCCCAAACTGATAGTGAGGTTCTACACCATCTGTTCATTTTGCACACAAGATTGTCATTGAATTATCTATCTTGAATACATAGTAGTGCAGGTGAAATACAGACTGAACTGAAAGTTAACAAGTTCGGAAGATTTGCCTATCACAGAGAGCATTCTAATTTTGAGCAATGGCCAGACAATGAAATCAACACCTAAGATGACATTTTTGTCTCCAAATGCATGCCATCTCAGAAGAAAGATTTCAGATCAGATATCACAGATTAATTTTCCATTCATGGAGTTCCAATAACTTGATAAGTGGTGAAAAATTATTGAGCCACTGGAGCGCTTGAACAAAAATAACAGTATGTTGTTAAAATATGGCTAGTCATTCCTGAGACACTACTAATTGCTGATGACTCTTGACAGCTTGCCAGGCATATCTCTCAAATGCTTAACATATTTCATTGGATTAAGAAATTGGAACTTTTACTAGATAATTGATTTGTTGAGTATCTTCACTATCTAAAGATTCTGCAGCAGATACTATTTTATAAGATCTAGTGATGCTATCCATGAAAAACTAAGCATTAATAACACTTCTAAAATGACACACAAGGAAAAATAATCTCAATACAACTGCATGCACAAGTGATTCAATCGCTTTGAAGAAAATATGAGGGTCAGTGCAAGTATATAGTGTGATACCTAACTAACTGAGAATTCTGTAAGTCAAAGCACATTTTCCTGGATAATGTTGATAAAGTTGTTCTTTTCCCTTATCTCCCCAAATGAATATGTGTTTAGAAGTGACAGTCATACTGTTTTTTATCTGTAACTCAGTTTATTGTTGTACATAGTTTTATTGTTCATTTTTCCACTTCTGGTGTTCCAAGGATCACAGAAAATATCATCTACAATAAGCAGATGTTAAAAGCACACACTGTATCAATTACCATGTAAATAATGAATAGCATTATGACCATGGTAAAATGCAAAATCAATCATCTAGTTAACTGTTACATATGTCATGGTATCTCTTGAAACCTGGTTTTTATTCCTTCTAACTTTTATGACAGTATTGAGTACTCAATCCCCTTTGTCGAATTTGGATGGGCACTATGAAAACTTTAGAGAACTGTTCACATGATTTGAAATGCTCTCTTTGCTTATAAAACAACAAAGCGATCCTGAACATAACAACAACACTAATTACACTTACCATCTTTACAATGACTTAACATTGAATCAAGTCAGCCAGAGATCATCTGTAGAATTGCCTAGTGAACACACCACAATGAGATAGGAAACTGGTGTCATTTAATATGATGTATATCATAGTTCTTTCTCACTCACCAACACTCACACACAAAGTGATGATTTAACAGTTCAAGTGTTTCATATTCTTCAGTTTAATTTTAGTTGTCCTTTTTTTCAATATGAGTGCTTGAAACTGGATTTATAGTTTAAATTGGACTTGGAACCATTTTAGTGAAAGGTAAGAATAAAATTCACCAGTTACTGAACTGAAAGCCAGAAAGCTAAACTTTCATTTGTCACAGCTTTGCTTTAAATAATTCTGTCACTTGTCTACTGCATCATATTACCCTACTGAAATGATCTCTTTTGGTTTGAGTAGTCTTTCAGTTTTTTCATAAACTTGTTTTAAATGAGTGAGTACCAGCATATTTCCCTTGGAATAGTAATTTTGAGAATATATATATTATATAAAGCCCCTCAAAAAAGTTAAAAATTAATAACTACAATAAAATGTTGAAATGAATACAAACAATATTTACAACAACGTTAATCAATGAGAGGCAAATTGATTAACCTTTTTGAATAAAAATTGATATCATAAGAGCAAATTAAGATTATTCTAACTTTGGACCATAAAGAAATAGTATTTGCAGGAGTAAAAAAACACTCCTGCAAATTTAATCTTTATATCATTTACATATCTTATTTAAGTAATTTTCAATCTGTACGAAATCTAATTATTATTTTCTTTCCAATTGTAATAAAGATGTAGCTACTTTAAAAATAGAGTAAAACTTAATCTGTGTACACTGAAATCAAAATTTATATAAGTTAGTTATGAATAAAATATTTTTATCCTACATAAACTTCATTTATTAAATGAAAAAGAGTAATATTAATTAAAAAATAATTTTAATGCATACAATAATACACAAATTCATTTAATTTCAATGAATTAAAAAAATTTAACCATTGTGATTGTTGAAATTACAGAACATTGTCTTTCTTTCTATTAAAAAATTAAGAGTGCAAGTAAACTCACATTCTTTTGTATTTGAAGAACTTTTGACAGAGAAGTATATCTAATTGCTGGGTCCAGTTTACATTCCATTAATTTAGCACCTTCATATTCTTTTATATAACTGGCATACATTTTAGCATCCAAAGTTATTTCTGAAGAAAATCCCTGGAAAATCACAATTTGCTTAAAGAAAATTTTAAACAAATGTAATTGCCTGATGACACAATGAATATTAACATTTGAAATATCAATAAAGAACATAAAAAATTACTAGAAAAAAGTTTTCTGACTAATATGAACACAATTTCACACACAATTCCTATTATTTTTAAATTGCATGCTTTACTTATACATTTAAATGAAGCCTCTGTTTAAGCCCCATTGCACCATATTAGTTGATATGGCAAAAAATATTTAATTGCTTGCAATAAAATTATTATATTTTTTAAAAAATATTCTTTGAGGGCTGCTTTATTCTAAATGTATAATTTTATTTAAAGTTTGGAATTGAAACTAAGATTTAATAAATTGATTTTTATTTCATTTATTTCAAATACATATTTGAAAATATAATTAAAATTTATAAGTTTCAATTAGGTTTTATATTTAAAAGCCACATCAAATTTGTACTTCAATAACATGTTCACATATACAATCTTAAAATGCAACCCAGACAAGAAATATTTTATAAACATGCCCTAATAAACAAAAAGAAATTACCACACCTGCACATGCTAATGGTTTTGAGCGAACAAACTTTCTTTAATTAACCATATATAGTTTGATTTTTGCAAGTCAAAGAACATTTCAAATTATTTTGAATATAAATAGTTGAGTTAAATATTTTAAGATTTAAAAAAATGTTAATATAATGAATTTTTAAACTAGTATAAAGTCATAATATATAGAACATCAAAATTTTTTTGATATCATTTCTTGACATAAAAATTTAGAAACACTGCTTATCTTTGTATATGTTACTAACAGAGAAGTAGATAAAAAAAGTAACACATAATAAGTCAATGACAGTTTGTTCCTAGTTAAAATATTTTAGTAGGTTTAGAAAAAAAATGGATCAATATGTATGCAATATGTTAAACATATTTGTAAAATCATAAATTGAAATACAGAAAATGTTGAGTTTTCCTCTAGAAGAAAACTATTCAAAAGTATTTATTAACATAAAATTATAAATTTATGAAGAGTTTGCTAAATTTCTTAAATTCTCTAGTTTTCCTTTTCTTTAAAGACATTTTTAATAATTGCATTTTTAAATAATGGAAATTAAAAAAAATATTAAGTACTTTTGATATTATTACAAAAATATTCTATTTAATATAGAAATTTCAAGACAATTGAAAGAATCATTAAATTATCAAGTTGCTTCACAAGATACACAACAATTTTACCTGTTTTTCAAAATACTGAGTAGCATAATTATCTGCATACGTTAGAAAATGATGTATATTATGTTTTATGTGGTAATCTTTTAAATGATTCATCATATGAGTACCATAACCCTGAAATCAAAAATTTAATGAATTATTAATTAAAAACAAAATTACTAAAATAAATGTGTGATAAAATAAACTTAGTTCTTACATAATATAAAAAACTAAAACATATGCAAATTAATTTTCAGCAATTCATTATGTCGTCATGAAAAACAAACACACTTACTGCATCTGTATAAAATTAAATAATAACAAAAGATCGATAGAAAATGTTTTCACAATATTAAGCCCTTTAAAATTTGGCAAAAAATTGAAAACATAAATGAAAGAAATTATCTTTTTTATGTATTATCACAGAAAAAAAAATAAGTAAATGAGGCATCCACATTTCTTTTAAAATTATTGCATAATAGAATTGCCTCTTTGAGTGTTAAGAATGTCATGTGTGTAAGATTTAAAAAATTATCAAGCAATGTAAATAAGAAGGGAATGATAATTCAAGATATGCAAATTGCTCTAATAAAATTTCACTTTAAAACTGAAATATAAGATAAATTTTATTATTTTTATATAGAATATGAGGTACGCTCTTATTAAATAATACAGGGGTGCCACATTTAAAAATCATGTAGATGGAAGGTTTCAAATTAAAATATTTATTCATCATTTTATGAAGTTTTGCAACACAAATAATTTCCTTTATAAATTAGTGTTTCTTTTAAAAACATTGTAATTTTTGTTGAAAAAATTAACTTTCTTTGCACTATATTTTTAATAGACTTCAAATGTGATGATTTTTTTTTTATGTTTCACTGTCCAGACTTAATTTAGATTAATGTCTGGAATAAAGGTTTACAATGTTAAAAAACTATTTAATTGAAAAAAAATATTTTCCTTTTATTTAGATGCAGTGAAATTCTGATTAGTTTTCTTTTCTAGAGAAGCTTGGTATTTTTTTTAATAAACTGTGACATTAATGACTTTCACATTTTTATTTTGCAGACAACACTGGATTATGCTAACACACTTTTACATAATTTCCCCATTAACAACAATGTCATTGGTAATAATAATGTTCATAATATTGAAATAAAAGGCCTTTAGCCTAAATCTTAAAAGTGCAGTTATAAGAGCTTTTACTAAAAATTACATGTTGCAACATCATCTCAAATTATTTCAAAGAAGAGATAACTAATTTAAATTAATTCTGGCTTCTTTATTCTTATTTTATAATTTAAGAGTTTGAATTTCATTTATCATTTCATGAAGTGTTTAACATCTGATTTTTTCAAATAAATAGACACATTCTTCTTCAGAAATCACATAAAGTGACTTAAGCTAAATTCATAAGAACTGTTAATCCTGCATTTTAAATTTTTTTTTTAAATAGTCTGTTGTTATTCTGAAATCATCAAGTTTACAATTGTTTCATGATAAGTTATTCATATAGATTTGAATAGCAATTTTATCCATAAATATGGTTCATTTTTCTAGCAATCAACAACATTTGATAAACATTTGTACCAACATGTATAACTCTATTCTCACACAGCTTACAGAATTTTTAAGACAGTCTTTAAATCAAACAAACAAAGTAATGATATAAGAATTTATGCATTTTATAGGTTTTATACAAGAAAAAAATATTCAGAAAAATTTAATAATTCAGAATGCATAGAACATATAGAACAGGAATTTGTCTACCATCCAGTGCTTTTAAGCTCTTAGTTTAGTACTGGTCTATATACTGTCATATTTGTTCTAAATATTTGCTTTATGTTCATCATATTCGCATTTCTGTATATCACTATTCTAAACATAATACTCTTATTTTTGTGATGCTAATGCAATTACAACTTAGATGTTGTATTGTTCTGACATCACGATATTAAAATTAAATTATAAATCTGTTGCATTAAAGTTTAATCACTACTAGTTGTTTACACATGCCCAATCAGCAAAGTGGGTACACTGCAAAAGTTTAAAAGGGACATGTTTGTATAATCACATGGAGTGGCATATTAATACACCTACAGTGTATAATAATGTAGTTTTTTGCATTCATTTTCTATTGCTTTAAATTGTTATTGCATAAGCAATGGTGTATCATTAGTTAAATTAGAATAATGAAAAGGAACTCAATTTTTAAGTGAAATATTTTGCTTCCTTTTTTTGTTACTAAAATTTAATTTATCTAATGATAATAATTGATTTATCATTATATATAATGTAGTGATATATATTACTTTTGCTTTAATATAAATGAACTTATTATTTTTAATTATGTCTGAATGTTAATGTATACCGTTAGTTTTAATATATCAGGCTCTAAAAAAATAGATACATATTTTATAGACAATTGAATTGATAGTTAACACTTCTTTTGCAGAAATAAATATTTAATAGTTGTAGCTTTGCTTATCATTATTATAACTCAGAGCCCCATTCAAATAGTCTAGACCAAACCTTGTTAAAGGAGGAACCAGTCATGATATTCTAATCCTGTTTATCTGAATCAGTTTTGTTCTTTTAGGTGCAAATACAAGAATAAACAAAATAATGAACATAAATTCAGCTTTTCAATGGGTAAAGATAGACATTCAAGATATAAATAAAACTTTTCTGTTACTACAAGCTCATTAAGTCAAAGTGAAAAAAATAGTTACATAGGTATTTGTCAATAAGCATCACATCATTTTTATTGGGAAAGAGATTTAATTATTTTTGTATCTTTAATAGATGAAAATTTAAAGTTGCCACAGTATCCATTTTTTCCCCTGTGAGAAAAAGGACATTTAAATTGTGATTTGGTTTAGAAAATATAAATAAATAAAATAATTTACACCACAGTGTTACAGAGAAATCTTATTTCAAGTCTAAAACTTAAATTCAAAATTAAATATTAATGATTTTATGTATCATGGCTATGATGGGGTGGTGAGAATGTTAGAAAAAGGGTTTTAAGGTTATATTAAAATAAGGTATTTACCATATTTCAACCCATATGTCTAGAGCTAAAATTTTTTCAATTGCCTTTAGCTCAAAAGACAGCAAAGTTCTAGAATTGATGGATAAGAGATTTGGACATAAATATTTACCCATTCTTTCCCATACCATTAAGAAAGGAAATAATTGGCTTACCCATATTGTGTGATAAAATAATTTTTAGCAAGCTATGTTAGAAAATAGTGAAGAGTTTAATTTAAGTTCAAAGAATCTACAGAACTATTAGATGATGATGTATAAGGATCTTCACCTGTTAAAGAATTGGAAGTTATTTTACTATCATAATTGATGATTATTCATACAAAATTTTTTTATTTTCTTATTTTGCATGTTAGAGAAATCTGAAACTTTCAGTATAATTAAGTGTTATATTATCAGAGTTGGAAATGCTTCATATGGTAAGTAAGATTAAGGTGTAGAGATCAGATAATGGGGCTGAATTTGCAATGAGATAGATGCAGAATTATTTTGCTAAATAGGATTATTCACGAGTTCATGAATATATACTCATATATAATCCCTTTTAGCAAAATTAAAATAAAAAGTAGAGATTAAAAAGCCATAGAATTTATTCATGAGTTAAATTAATTTACTGTAGAGCATAATGATGTAAATGAAAAATAAAAGAAAACTGTTGTGAGTGGTGCCAGGGCATTTCTGAAACAGTAAACATGATCTATGAATAATTATGGAAGATATTGCTCTGTTCAATAAAATTACTTTTACACCTAACAGTAGCGATATCTCTAAAAATTTAACAAATAATATTAAAACAGAATTTTTCAAACTATTACCCTGACTTGCTTATTCACAGAAACTCCACAGAATACAATTTCTGAGAAATCTTGTTCAGGAAACATTCGAAAACATATTCCACCTATTACTTCTTTCTGTTGTACAATTGCTAAGCTTCTATGTTTCCTATGTAATGAAGGAAAATGAGGACAAATGAAACATTACATAGAAAGATATATAAAGTAAAACTGCATTAATTTTGCACCCTAGATAAACTAAATTATGATGCAAGTTATAAAAAATAAATCAATATAAATTAAGCAAAATAAATAATAATACTAAACAAGAAGAAAACAGTATAACAACTAAAACAATTGGAAGAAGGGAGGAAATTAAAGCATTGCTAATAATTACAAATGTGTATTTTATTGATTAAAAATTTTCATACAAATATTATTCCCATTTCCTCTATTTATAATTTCCTTGTTGGTAAATGGATGTTATGAGATTGCTTTCTATTCTTTGTATTTATTTTGTAAATTTTTCGTTTTATTTTTAGCATTTTAACAGGTTAAGATTTTTCATAATTTCAGACAAGCAGGTTGTATTATATTTTCTTTTTCACACTATTTAAAGGAAATATGTTTTATATATACAATAAAATGTAACAATCACATATACAATCAATCTGCATTATACATTTTCTCTAACAAGATTCACCAACATTTTATTTTCCTGCATATTATCTGTGGATTATGTATTAAAAAAAGTTTTGAATTTCGTTGTGTGTATTATACAATGCTGCAGATAATCTGGTAAAAAGCATTCTCCATCAGAAAAATTTAAAATAACATTTTGAAAGAAATGCTGCTAATATTTTAGAAAATAAATAATAAATGCGCCACAACTTGGTTGACTTATTTCAGCCATAATCAGTTATGCCAAATTATGTACAAGAAGGAATTCAGTTCCTAGGAAAAATATAACAGTGGCTTTTGGTTACTGTCATTTTGCATTAATTTCAGCTGTTTCATTCTGAAAATACTCATGTTCATGTATTTTCATGTGGAAATGAAAGCACATAGGATACATAGCAGATTTTAAACTAAAAGCTAATGAGAAGGCAAATAAAAAGTGGCAACAAACATGTTAATGTAAATTGAGAAACAAAGCACGTTTAGAACAAAAGAAAAAAAAAGTGTGTCCAATGTGGAGTTGAAAATAATTCAATTCTTTCATTTAAATATTAACGAAAAACTACATTTTATTTTTAAAATATGTTTAGTCTTCTTATAAAAGTTATTAAAAAATAAAAACAGATAAGTTTCACTAGAATCTTCTTGGAATTATCTCTATGTTCAATCTGGTGTTTTCATCTTAATTTATCCTACTTTGCAATAAGAGGTATCCCAATAAAATATTTTTCATGATAAATGTTTTTTCTGTTCAACTTAATATATTTTTAACCATACTGTGTATTTTTATTTTAAGTGACACCATTTTGTTGGTAGATACATATTTTCAACTATATACTGGAAAAAATGCCACATATAATGTGATGCTTTTGACTGGAAAAAAGTCTTATGGATAAAACGTTGCTGCAGATTATACACATGAAAATACAGTACTTAACATTGGTTAAATTAAATATAGCATTTTCTACCAAACATTTTTTTCTTATATTTGGTGCAAAAATGTCTATTCATCTTTGCCAATAATTTTTTTCTGCAATGATGACAGATACATTTAAAAGAGAAAGTAAAGAAAAACCAATATTTTTTATTGGAAAATTTAAAATAACAAATAATTAAATTCCATCCTATAAGATATTGCTTTATTTAAATTACAATTCATTAATTATTTATTTTAAACTTTATTAATTATTTGACCTAGAATAGTATAAGATATACATTTTTGTATACAATATCACAAAAAATTGAGAATGAAGATTTATAAAACAAAAATATTTTAAACTTAGATATCATTGAATTTATTTATCAAGCATAATCTTAATACATGCAAAAGACTAGGCTTGTAACAGGATGAATAAATATCTATAGGTATCTTTATGGTAGTAATAAAGTGGATCAAAACATTTGTCCATTAAATAATACATTAGATAAAATAGAAATATTTTTTGAGCTTAATAAAATAAATTTTCTTATAAATAGATAGAAAATTAAAACATCATCTAACTTATAATATGGAAAATTTCATTAAAAAAATCTTCAAATATAATAAATAGTTATTACAATCTACTAGAAATTTGATTTTGATTAACAGTCATGCTTCTGTTCAGCACCTCTCTAGATGGTATGCTGTTGTCTAGATGGTATGCTGGCTATGCTGTTGTAGATGAGACTAGCCTAGATATTTTAAATCTACTTGACAGATTTTCCTCATGTATTATTATACATTTTCAGTGGATTCCTTGTCATGTTGAGGTTGAAGGGAATGAAAAAGCAGACTCTTTGATTCGATCTGCTTCTGAGGATGATGTCTGTCATTGTAGGAAGTTCACTTTCTATGAGATTTCTTCCCTGGCAAAAACAGAATTGAATAAGCTTTCAACCACCCCAATGACTCTTGATATTTTGCAAAATATTGATAGGGGGAGGGGATCTTTCCAACTTAGACAGAGATTCCGCCAAACTACTTTTTCACAAATCTTAAGTGACTGCACAAGAGCCCTCACTTTTAGGCAAGGTCAAAAAATATATCCAGAGTGCCATTGGTCTACAGCTAACATGGCTTGCCTGCTCATATTTCAATACACTTAAATTTTTAGCAAAAACGAGGTTGCGCTGGACCCTCATGTGGATGGATGGGGATGGTAGATAATCTCAAGATAAGCAACAACAACAGTTATTCTAATTTATTGTGAAGTATCAAAAAAGAAGAAAACATTTTCAGCGAGTAACATAAAAGGTAATAAATAAAATAATTTATACTTTGAAAAAATGCATACGTATCAAATACATATCGAGTTATGTATTCTTTGGGTATTTGTGGCAATAAATGTGTAAAGAGATTCTGTAATCCAACAAGACACATCAAGCTTTCTTCACTCATTTCAGTAGACACAGAATTAGCAACAATATGAATTTCAATAGCACCACTTCGTTCTTCTTTCTTGGCCTTTTCATCACGTGCTTCTTCTTCAGTAGTATTCTATAATAAAAATCGCAATCATTAACCAATCAAAAATATTTAAAAAAAATTAATACTTTATATTAATCTTTGACAGCCTCATTGTCCACTAAAATCTATTTGTTTAAATTTTTTATCAATTTATGGTAGGAAATATCTAATCTTGTACGCTATGTACATACATTCTTTATATTAAGTTTATGTTTTAAGATATATAATTTTTTAGAGTATTTGTGTGTTTTTTTATATAAAATATACAATAAATGAGAAAAAATATAAAATACTTTTAATTAAAATATCAAACATTGTTCAATATAGTAAAAAACAAAATTTTAGTTTTAAAGACTTTTAAAATATGGTCAAAGAGATCTAATAATGTATTGATCTCTTTCTATGATTGAAAAACTATTTAAATATTATTTTAGTATTTGAATTTTATCATGTATCAACATTAGTATAAAATATTATCTGAATTCATAATGAAGTAGTTTATTTATTTATTTTTTAACATAATCTATTTTTTCTTCAATGATACTGAATTAAATACAATTTCACAACAGTGTATAATATTTCTAATGATATAATAAATAATTTGTACTCAATAATGATTCAAATGTGACAGTATTTTAATGTTTTATTTGATTTGTTTAAAAAAATACACAATTCAAACATTAGAAATGAAATTACTTAAGTCAAGTGAAATCAATTATAGTACAAAATCAAATTATAGAATTATTAAAATTTGAATTATAATAGCTGCAATATTTCATCATGCAAATACACACTGATTATACTTTTCTTATGCAATATTAGATAATTCCAAATTTACATTTAATGAATACTAATTATCAAATCAATCTATTACTTTAAATAAAAAGTAAAACAAAATTATCAAAAGGTTAAACCGCAATTATTAGTTTAATAACAAAAGTGAAACATTTTTAATACTTTTTTTATACAAAAAATGGATAGCAATAACAAAATGGATAGCAAAGAAAAAAAATAGTAGCAATAACAAAATGTAAGTATAACAAATAGAGATCGTAAATTAACATATCATATTTTTAAACAAAAATGAAAGTTAAGATGCTTTTAAAAAATCCTGATTTAAGTGGGGATTGATTCAATTCAACATTCACACTTAAGCACAACTTCTCAAAAACAGTTACAAATAAGAGTATCACTGATTTTTCATCTCTTTTATAGAAGGGATATAATTTTATTAGAAATTTCTTTACTAAAGTAATAATATTTAAATCACATTTTCCTGAAGTTTTTGTTACTTTCTGAATTTTTTTTTTCAAAAACTTCTAATTTTCCTTATAGAAATGTCAGTTAATTAAGTAATTTAATAAAAGGGAATAAAGTAATTTCTAATTACATATTTTTTTAAAATCATCGTCATATTTTTCTATCTTAACTGACTTCATTTTGCTATTTTTTAAACGTCAAAATAAACAAACAAACTGTTTTAATAACTAATTTAATAAAAATATTGTAAAAAGAGAATTGAAATTAAATGCATGAAAAAAACGACATATACAAAATTGTTAATGTGAAAATGTGTTATTGATGTTAATATGAAAAATATAATGAAAAAACATCAAATAATTTAAATCAAGATCATATAAATCAAGTAACTCAGTTGCTCAATTCAAAAGATGACTATCCACAGATAAACCTGATATGTACTTATGTTAGATAAAATAAAAAATATATTAAAATATAAAAAGTTCTTAAAATCATAACAGCACCAATTAGATATAATTGAAGAGCACTTTAAACTGTAAGTGCTTTTTCAAAATAAAATTTGTAATCTTTTTAATCCATTTTACTTAACTAAAACAAAATTAAATGCAATAAAAATCCTTAATATTGATTAAAATTATTCAATCATTTTAATCCTTAATAATTTAAAGTTTATGAGAGCGGTATTAAAACAAAAAATAATTAAATGAAAGCAGTAAAAAAGCTTATTTTTAATGAAAACTATTAAAATAAAAAATATATACAGGTAAGAATCTAATTATTCTTAAAGCATTAGTAAATTAATATTAAATAAAGTTAGACCATGTTTCATATAATTTTTACCACATTTTATATTCACATAATCAAAGTCAAAATAATCTACAGAGTAAGAATCCATTAAGTAATAAAATTTAAAATATTAAAGTCAAGAATATTTTTAGCATACCTAATTATAATATAAAAAATATGATGCAATAAATGCATAAAAAGGAAAGGAGGAAACTTTTACAATAAAGATGTTAAATTCCCTTTTAAAACACTTTTAGTAATATATTAGAGAATTTAAATGTGGTTTCATTTCAGGACAAAAATAACTTCACAAATTAATTTCTTAAAAATTGATATCAAAATAATTATTTTTAGTATTTAAGCAAAAGAATTGAAATACTTAAATTTAATTAACCACAATAATTCAAATTAAAACATCAAGTATTATACTTTATATGAATTTTTTTACCTAGTCACTAAAATTAACTTTTTTCTTTTGTATTTATTTATATTATTTACTCTTTCTTATTTGATATTTAATATTAGAATAAACTTACTTCTGGACCATACATTCTTCCTGGATCTTTTAAGCTTCTAACAGCTTCAATAAATACATCTTCAGGAACACCATCTAACATAATTAAAATTTATATTAGAAAAGCATACTTATTTTAAAAACTAAAATAAGTGAAAGCAAATAAATTAGTATTTACTTTTTATTTATTGGGTCACAGTTATAAGAATCCAACTATTGAAGGTATTAAGAAAGTAAGTCAATAAATCTTAGACAAATGAAAGTTTCCTACTTGAGTCTTCAAAATATTCCCATCAAATATAGTAACATTGGTAAATGACCGAGCATATTCTCTAATATATTATTTTAAGAAACAACATAATACTTTTAAAACATTTGGAACTTAAATACTTACATTAAAAAGGATTTTTTTTAAAGTAATGCTTACACAAACAGAAATACAATGAATGTCATAAAGTTAGTTTTTGCTTACATCATTACAATAGTTATGTGATTATAAGCAAAACTTTAAAGCAATAAAAATATGAAAAATAAATATATAATAAAAATAATAAAAAAAAAACATGAAATTATTCTACAATATGATATAAAGATTATTTCTTAGCTAGGTTACTAATATAGTTTTAATTTTTATTATACTTGCTTCTTTAATAAATGTTTTTGAATGCTTGGTATGAACATTTTGACACAATGTATAAGTACATATCATTTTACATATCTTTTAAATTGAAATATATGTAAAACGATAGTTCAGAGTGCAAACAATTCACATACATCTCAGCAAGAGATTAATTTCAAAACTTAAGATATCTATTTCTATAAATATATCCTAAAATTTGACAATAATGAAAACTTAATTTTGTTATATTATATTTAAAAAAAATAAGATAATTTATGTATTTATAGATTATTTAACAATTAAATTACAATTTAACTTGTTGAAAAATTATTTAAAATATCTCCTAATTCTAAAAACTTCTAATGCAGTCAAATTTCTTGTATCAAATTTCTTATATCTTGTAACAGTCTTTAAATGTCCTAATAAACACAGGACATTAACATACAGGGAATTACTGTAACTTTTGAATGTTATATCATCTGACATTTAACACAGGCATAAGCATTCATTATTTCTTTTCCTTTATATGAAAAACTTATGGTTTTATTTAAGTTTCTTTCTTTTAAAATGAGGAATTTTAATGTTAAAAGATATTTTTTAAAAATGAATAGTTTAAAGAACATGAAAAACAAGTTACTGGACAAAACAGTTCTGCTACATATAAAATAACATTTATAGTAAAGATAGCAGCTATAATTAGCTTTGGAAAGAATATGTCGTAATAAGGAACATATGAATTTCTCTTATTAATGATTGATAAATGAAAAAGATATAACAAACTTAATAAGGGATTATAGAAATTGCATGAGGTTACACACAATTTAGGAAATGAATTACTAATTAGCATTAATCCAGAGGTTTTAATATTCATTAACAAAAAGGTAATAAGTCTAAAGTTTAAAATTTTTTTCTAACAATTCTTTATTTTCAGAATTATAATTTCAGAGCTTTTTCCAGAAACATTTGGATATGTAAGCAATGAAGATATAAAAAAATAGTTGACAATAATGGGTCAGTTACATATAAAAATAAGAAGAAATGAAATAAAAAGTCTAGCATTGAATTATCTTGATAGAGTCTTGCTTATATAAACTTGCATTAAAGATTTTTTAATAATTTATAATTAATTTAATAATAAATTTAAATGTATATTAATAAAACCATATAAAATAATAATAAAAGTGTTTATATAAGTAAAACTCTATAAATAATTTCATGCTACCCTTTTTAAATAACATGAGTGCTACCCTTTTTAAATAACCTTTTTAAATAACATACAGACTATTTTATAGATGGCTTATATAGACTGCATAACTACAGTTAAATAAATGCTTAAATAAGATTTTATAGATAACTGCATAGATGTATAAGTTAATAAATTTTTCAATTAAATCTTTCATCATACATTAGTTCAAAATTTAAACATAATAAATTTAAAGTGTGCAATCCTATTTCATAAGTAACTTTTATAAAATAATCATCGAGAGAAAAAATATTTAAATTTTTTCCACGATTGCCATCCTAATTTAACTGTTACTATTCCTAAATATTTTGACATAATGTTATAGTGAGCTTTTATCATACAAATAAAATCAAGTATAAAAATTTACATTTTTGAACTATGGAAACTTACATTTGTTCCGGAAAATAAAATAAATGTAAAATATTAGTATGCAATGATTTTATGTTTTTATACTCTTAGATATAAAAATTTCAATTACTTCTAGCTATTTTAATAGAATACAGAAAAATGTAATGAGCAAAGAAGAATATAATTAGCTGTCTTGAAAGTGGATTAGAAAGTTAAAACTGAATAAATTTAAAACTTTCAATAACCATGCTTAGGTATTTTTAAGTAATTACAGGTTTATTATAATAATTAAACAGATTGAAATATTAAAATTTAATAAACTTTTAGTAGAAAATTTATACAGAAGAAACTCATGCATGCTTCTATAAAACATAATAGTTCAAATTAAATCAAACTGACTATAGTCAAGAAAATTTCTTGAACCTAAAATTAATAAATTTCAGATATAACACAACTGTGTTTAAAAGAAATTGCTATTCCAAAAACCCTAAATTGATATTTTATGTGGATACATCTCTTTTATTTAAAGGAGCACACCGTAGTAAATGTTAGACATTTGATTATTTATATACAATGAAAATAATTAAAAAAACAACTTTAGGGAAAAAAAACAAAACTTATTGACTAATAGCAACTGCTTAGGAGTTTCTCTTTCAAAGGTTAAGAATATCTAATCAATTTTCATCTTATTTAGAATAATTCTGAAGAAAATGGAATTTGGAAAGAAAGAAGAAATATTCATCCACTTTTTAATTTTATTTCATTAAAATATCTCAACAGAAAAATATTTCTATGGAGATATTATTATTTAATTAAAATTTATTTCATTGTATTCTGGGAAGTTTTTACACACAATCTATTGCAAATATATCATAGCTCTTTAGTTAAAAACAAGATACATTGTCAAATAAATATGAGGAGAGTTAACAATATTCTTCTTAGATAAGTTAAATTACAAGTATAATTTGCACTAAAAAATAATTACTTCACACAGATGTAACTTTATACATCAAATTATATTAATTTCAGTATGATAATTATTTATAAGAAAAGAATAAATATATTTATTTGAGAATACTTACTTGGAAGATCATCACCTACTGATGGTATAGAACCTGAGAAGAAATTTAAAGAGTGAACTTCTTTCATTGGAGAATTGGAGTCCTCACTTGATACTGCAAATTAACCATTTTAAAAGTTTATATTATAATAAACAATTTTATTTCAGAAAAATAAGTAAAAATTACACAATAAACATATATATATATATTATTTTATACAAAACAGTTTTTAAAGTTATTTAAAATAAAAATAGTGTGTGAGGCAAAAATTAAAATTTTTTTATATCATTCATTTAGAATGAATAATACGCTATTTTCACCTTATTTTAGGTGATCTCTAAAAGTTTTCAAATAATATAATAATCATAATTTTATAAATAAAAAAAACTATCAAATTTATCATTAAGAATACATTACTAAGTAATTTTATATTTTCACAACAGATTTCCTAATGTGAAAATAACTCTTTATTAATATATTTGCATAATACATATAACTTTAAAAAAAATCCATTTAACCTGAATGTGGAAAGAGAGCAGCATATGATTTGGCAACAATACGACGAGGAATAATATGGTTTGTTAGAGGGGAATCTAATGGTTTCCAAATTGGAGATGATTCATCTTCCAGTTCTTTCCCAAATGCATGAATGAGTCTAAAGATAATTATTAAATATCTTTGATAAAATTATTAGAGAAAAATATATATGTTTCTTAATATAATAATTTGAAATTAAAAAAAATATGCAAAAATATTTTCAGAAAACATTAAAACAATGTAAATTAAAGTAATTATCATGTAATGTCACTGAATATTGTTATATGTAGTTAATTCTAATGTGATTATAAAAGCTTCAACATTAAAAGATTAGCTACTATTATAATAAAAATTCTACTAAAATTATCATAAATAGGAATTTTAAGTTAAAAAATTCATTATATAGTTAAAAAAAAATTATGTGAGTAGAAAAATTATTATGAAAATAATAAGATTCTGTAAAAAAGTATTAATTTAACAAAAATTACAAAAGTACCTTTTAATGAAGTCTTTGACTTCAACATTGGTAACTTCATTAACCATTTTACAGTAGGTAATCTTCTTGAAATACTTATATATCATCTTTAAAAATTTTGGACCAAAAGCTTCAATCGTATCAAAATAATCAAAACTTTTATAAGCTTTAGGAAGGTGACAGTAACATAACCACCTATATAAATTAGAAACAGAAATTTTAAGGAAGTAATATCAAAATATTAAAATAGTGGACTTTATAGTAGATTTTATAATTAAATAATGGTTTTTTTAATTTAAATAATGGTAACATTATTAAAATAAAACTTTTAGATATGTTAAAATAGATTTTTTGAATAACTAATGATAAAGAATTTTAATACAATATGATGAGATAAAAATTTTATTTTTTAATGGAAATCTGCAAAGTATATCTGGTTTATTAGAAGAGTAATTTTAGAATTTAAAATACATTCAATCATCACTCTCTAATTATATTTTACTGATAATTTTGGCAGTATGCTGCCAGTTCACACGCTTTTTTTATAAATACCGAATTTCTTGAAGAAAATGACATCCATATAAATTTTATAAAAAATGCTGTGCTGATGAAATAAAATTGTATATAAAAATATTACATTGTACAATATAGGGTGATAATATTTAAAAGGCAAAGAAATACTGCAATACTCTTATACACATTATTATTTTCCAATTGTACACTTATTTTTATTTTTAAAAATAAAAGGAATATAAAGTTTAAAGTGGTCATTTTTAAAGATTTTACTTTTGAAACTTTATTTCAAATACCATCAAATTTTGTTATATTAATAACAGTGTCAGGATTTAATACATTAATTATGGTAATGAGCGATTCTCTCTATTTTAGAACAAAATTAGAAAAAACTAGCATACTTTTGGACATTTCTTCTAAGAAAAATATATCTAGTGAAAATTGAATAAAAGTGAAAATCCTTGCTGTTCATATTATCTACCATATCATTTTATAAGGCAGCTGGATATTTTAATGACTTATTTATTAGTTAACAAACAAATATTATAAATTTATTAATGTACTAAAAATAATAAATGCTTATGTAATATACTTTTGCCGTTTAGATGTTTATTTAACACCACAGTTATCTTTTCAATACCTTTTCTTGTTGAATATTTGAACTTTTATAATAAATATTAAGCAGTAAATCTAGCAAAATGATGCAAAATTTTTATTACATATTCTTAACTTAATTTTTTACCATCATTCATAACCTAATGAAGTGGAAAGTTTTATATATACATTAAATTTTGCACTTTCGTGCTTAAATCAAGGCATATGCTTAAACTTCAGTAATCACAATTGTGAAGTTGGAGATCATTCATCTACTAACAATCTAGACAATATCTATACACATTTACATCTAACACAGATAAATAATAGAGAAAATTTTCAAGATAATTATGGTAAAAAACATAAATTTTAATTAAACTTGCAAAGGAAATTAGTAAAGGAATATATAAGTATACAGAGAAAAAACATTAAAATAACATATTTTCCATGACTGAAAATTTATATATTATATATAATTTAAAGTAAATTAAAATAATCAAATGAGTTCTTCACTAAATACAATATATTTACTACAATGCAAATTTACAAATATCTTATTTTACTTATACACTGAAATCAATTGTTGGTTTAAAAACTAAAGTGTTAGCAAAATCCTAATTCCATTTCTATTTTGTGAACAACCCAGTAACTTCCTTTATATGAAACACATTCAACATAAAATAAAGAGCAGAAGAACTCTAATTATGATGAGGTTCACATCAATGTTAATGGTAGACAATATCAATTATGTGTTAAATATGTGTCTTTAATAACAATTTTTACCTCATATTGTCTTCCATTCAATAACAAATTACACATACATTACATTGTAAATAAATGGAATCAAAATAAATGTAACACACAAAAGTTCACATATAAATACACATGTAAACTATTTAACATGATTAGCAGTTATCTTGAATTTCATGAAACATTTTATACTTCTCATTTAGAATCTTACAAATATGTTTAAGTAAAATAGAAATTTGAAAGAAAGACTAAGAAACTTACCTTGCATAATTAAGTTTATATGCATCAATATTACTTTGAGGAAAGTGAATTTTCCACTTGCTCACTTCTATTAAATTTAAAGAGTTGATGTAATACAGAATTATCTGTGCATATTTAATAACATCTAGAAGTTCACTCTCCTTCAAATTGAAATACTTCGTCAGAACAAAACATCGTATAGTCTGCAAGATGTAAAAAAAAAAAAAAAATATATATATATATATATATATACAATTATTTCTTTAGTAGTCTAGTCTATTTTAAAGGCATTCAAAAATATGAATAAAAGAACATCTCATAAATACATAAATTATTTCTTCTTTAGTCAAGTTGATAGTAAATATGTTAGAAAAAATATGAATAAATAAATATTTTAGAGGAAGGGAATTTTTTTTCTATTTTTCAATATTTTTAAATATCATATAATTAGTTTTCCTATTTTAAAATACTAAGAAAATTTTTGCTAATGTTACAAAATTTTCTTTTCAAAGTAAATGGTATTAGTTAAGGATGGTATTGGAAGATGGACACAATACTGATTTCTGAAAAGGCAAAGGCATTATTTTCACTACAGTACAATTTTTTTAAAATTTATCATATTTTAATCTGATTAGCATTTTCTAATAAAATTACTGTGATGATAACATTTCACTATTCTTATTGTAATATATGATCGTTTCTCAACATTACATTAAATTAACTTAAAAATTAAACTAGAAAAATGCTCAATATATAGAAACAATTCAGAAATTTTCCTAGTTAATTACAAAAAAATTTCTAATTTTTTAAAAAATAATACTAATTATGAAAGGTTTTAATTCAAATGTAAAAAAATTTTAAGTAACAAACTCTCTGTTGCAAAATAATGTCAAATATATTAACATGTAGATAGACTGAAATCATATGTGAAAGATGTGATAACAAATTAAGGACTGACTTATATGCATCACATCATATCTAAAAATCCAATGGTTTGTTGGTTTAGTTTATATCTTTACAATAACTGTTCTCACACATAAATGATCATTTTTAAAGCTTTTAATATCAACAGTAATAACAGAGAATAATTCAAAAGCTTTCTCGAAAAAGTAACTCAAATTATAATTGTTTGTATATTTTTTGTTTATTACATTTTCATTATTTTTTTTATATTAATTTTATTTAATATATGATAAGTGAATTAATTTCATTTAAATATTTTGAATCAAAATTTATTAATTATAATTCTTATATATATTTATTAAATTTATAGTGTTATTTAATACAATTTTGATTTAATACCTAATGATTTTTATAAGCAGGATAGCTCTGTAAACATAATTTTAATATATCATTAAGCATATTTTTTATAATGTGAATTGAATTTTGAAACAATATTTATATGAATAAAATAACTATTATTTAAATCAATACAAAATAGATTATAGCAATAATACTAGACTTAACAAATTAAATATAATGTAATAAATAAAATTATATTAATTTAAATAAATTATTTACCATTGTATATTATTTGTGTCTTATATATCATGGAAAATAGAAATTTATTGTTGAGTATTTTGTTATCTATAATCAAATGAGTATTAGTCTATTTTTTCCATTGCTTTGATATTTTAATAAACCCTCTTCTTCTCTTTCAGGAAAGTGATTTACATTGCTTGTAAATTATATTAAAGTACTATAAAATGTTGTTATGAATCAAATATGAAAATTTTTCAGGTAGGTACACCAATAAAAAATATAAAGAATTAATGCATGAAAAAAAAATAGAAAAATAAAGATTTGTAAAAAACATTTGCTAATATCAACACAGTAATTATAAACCAATCACAAATACAAAATACATAAAAACAATCATTTACCCAAATAAATATAACTATACCTGAGATAAGAATTACATTCACAAACTGTTGACAGCAAAGAATGATATAAAAAGAATAATCAATGCATTGTGAACAATGGTCCCAAAATATCCTGATACAAAAATATTATTCTTATTTAATTGACATTTTGTATTTGCATCAATATTTTCCTTGTTGTATGTTTTATTAGCTCACTATCATGCATGTGTAGAGTTAAAATAATGTGTAATAAGAATTATTTGAAAGAAATCAAATTTATTAACAAATAAAGTCCATCAATAGAATGTTCTTAAAAAAATGTAACTCGTATACAAACCTGCACAATTGTTGTTTCTTCAAAGGGTGGCCTATTAAGAGCTCCACCAAGTTCAGGTTTAATCATATTAGTAACACTATTGAGAAGAAGCTAAAAATAGAAAAAATATATGTTACACACACACATATATATATATATATATATATATATATATATATATATATATATATATATATATATATATATATATATATATATATATTATATCATAAAAAGTTGAAAATTGTTGTTCAACAGTCGTTAGAAAGGAATGACCATAAGAAGCGTTTATAAAAATATTAATATAAATATGTGATTTTTTGCAAAATGAAAGCAAAAGGATTATTTCAGAAAAAAGTACAAAAGAATGGAGAATCTAGTATTTTATTGGATTTATTTTAATGTGAATATATGACATGATATAAAGAGGTATTACAGAATATATTCTGTATGGTGTTCAGCATCACACCAATCGATAGTTTCTAAAAAGAATGCTTTTATTCAACTCAAATTCAAGGTTTTTCCAGTTTCTTACATCAAATGATCTTAGATACAATTAATTATGGCAAATTTTGAAATGTGATATAAAAAGACATTTCTATAAGATTATTGTTATGAATGATGTTCTGAACATTTTTCTGACTTACAATATTAAATAAACGGAAGAACATCATAATTTTCTAAGATACTAAAGAGTTGCAATTTCATTACAATAACATAATATCAGAGTTTACTAATTAATAACATATTGCTAAAAAGGAAGCTAAATAATCTTTATTGAAGTCCAACAGATGACAATTCAATGTAGTATTATAGCTAATAATACATTGTCTAAAAGTTTCAGTGAGAGATTGCTGAACATTTGAAAGGTGAAGATGCCACACAACATTTGAGTTAAACCAATAATTTTCAATTGTAGCAACAGGGAGACAAAAATTGGTTAAGCTTTTAAGCAGCTCTAAGTATTAGACACCTATTAACATACTCTTGCTCATAAGAAATAAGGAATATTAAGATATACAAGAGAAAAAGCAACAAACATTAATATACTGTTCATCTAATGACAAACTGATAAAAATTAAGAAAAATTTTCCAGAGTTCAGATGAATATTTATTTATTTCTACATTTGTTAAACACTGTTTTTCAAAAGGCACATACATCTGTTTTGTGAAGATTGATAAGGATATATGATAACAATTTTGTATTTCCCACCTGACACATTCTTCTCTACATTATACATTCTCTACCTATCATATCATGATTGACTTGCAATGCATTCTATCTTTCAACATTTTTTCTCACTTATCTCAGCAATATGATCTCACAAGAAAATATGCACAATAAAGATATGTGATTCAGATAGGGGATTGTATTTATAAGTAGTTATTTTAATGATTTAGTATTTCACAATTAGTTCCTTGTAAGGTATCTTATGTAAATTTAAAACCTGATTGATGTTCCAAAAGTATTTTAAAGAATTATTCATGTCTTAGATAAAAAAATATTCCAATCTAACACATAAGTAGAATAATTGTTACCACTGGAGTAAAAATGAGTAATTTTTTGAAAGCGAAAATACTTTCATTGTGACTTGTGATGCAGCAATATTGAAATAAGAGTATAAACCACTGCATATTGTATTTGTAACTTTCTTCGCATGTAGGTGAGAAAGAAATCCTTAGATTCATCGTTGCTGGTCTGCAGCTTTGTAATTGAATCTTTCATCACTTAGTTTTTGAGATTGTGCAATAACTCCAGAATTTAATCATTAGGAGTCATCTCATTCTGAAGCGCATAGCCACTTCCCTACTTAGTTATATTTTTTTATGACTATAGTTGACAAGTTTCTAAAGTTAAATAGATGAAACAAAATTTTATTGAGATCCTATAAAAACAATTCAAATGAAAAACAATCTGTTTTAATATTTTCTAAGCAAATCCCAACTATAAATTGCTGAAAAATTATTGTAAAATAGTATCTATACAATATAAAAAAATAATAATAAAAAACAATAATTTTTTATACAATATTTTCCACATACTTCCATTATGTATTTTTTATACTAATATGTTAAAAAAATTAATTAAATATTAAAAATGAGAAATGCATTAGAATAACAGCTTTTATTCAATTAAAAATCTCACAAGAGACGCTAATTATTAAGATTTATATTTTAAATATATTAAAATGAAAAATACTCTGGCAATGTATAAAATGTGTACAAACAATAAGAGCTTACCTTGCATAACACATTATATATATTTAAAGTTATCTGGTCTTTTTTAGAATGACGCAAAATATATATTGATTCTAAATCAATGACAATGCTAAGCATATTATTGATAAAATCTTCAGGTTGACTTTCTAAATGAGAGCAATGATCAACTGTTAAAAGAAAAAAGCAATTAATATTAAATCAAAATTTAAAAACTAAGTTTTTCGAAATAATTTCATTATTGAAAAATGTATATTAATAAATTTAACACACACACAAATTATTTCATTTAAAGGAAAAAGAACCTTAAAATAAAAAATAGCTTTTAAAAAAGTGAAATACTGATTAAATATCAGAGAAGTTAACTAAATAAATGTGGCTAAAGTAAAATTAATCAAATACTCAAGTATGAACACATAAATAATATAGAGATATTAAGGATTCAAAGAAAATCATGAATTAATAACACTTTCATTAAAACTAAGCCCAGTGGCACAACAGCACCATAAGACTCAGGCCTACAATGCCCACATCTGTTTTTGAGACTGATGAACCAATGGTGTGAAGCACATGCCCCAGTTAGTTAATTAGCCTAGCATTAAACCTGCAGCATTTAGTTCCCAAGAATGTTTGATACTCAGTTTTATCAACTCATTGAAGAGATTAAAAGTTGAGTCAACCTTGCCCCGTCTGAGAACCAAACATTGGACCTAGGCTTTAGGAGTACAAAGCACTACCATATCCCACAGGGATATCTAAATAATATATAAATTACAAATTCTTAACTTTTAAAATTGTAGAAAGCATTTTTTGAATATTTTGAAGATTTCATAAATGTAGATTAAATTAATTTGATATTTCATACAAATTTGTTTTATATGGATATAGCAATAGTATTTGAATTATTTCTGTGAAAAGATTAATCATTTGAAGGAAGAAACTAAATTAGTTTCAATACATGGGGTGTAGCGTAACAGGCCTCCTCGTGGTGCATCCTAGGTAACGCTAAATCTGTTACAGCCTTCGTCTTTCTCTATATATAGACGCTCTCCACTCCTGGAGATATTTCTTTCCTTTATTGGACTGCAAGGCTTATTATGCTCGAAAGAGCCAACATAAGGAAGTAATTTAAATATTTTTATAAATGTGGTAATAAAAGATAATGAAAAGTATTAGTAAGAACACTATGTCACTATTTTTTATCATTTGCAAAATTATGCTTGCAAATAATTTAATAAATTTTTTTTCCTAAAATATACTTATATTCATATCAAAGAGCATTAAAATCCTTTGATTTTAATATTATAATCCTTTAATATCGGTAAATATTTTAACCGTTTTACAAATAAAAGAGAAGGGCAATGAATTATCAATCAATTTTGTTATAAAAATCCATCCTTTAGCTTATAACTATTAATGATATTTTAAAAAATAAAATTAAAAGCAAAAATTATTAGATGAAATACAGTTTTTTATAAAATTACCAAGTTAAATATTTTGCTTTGCATGTAGTTTTTTTAGATAAAATTTTTTTCTCATTTATGACTCAATGACGATAAATTTATCATCAAATATTTATACCATAAAATTTATCTCATGAATTTTAAATTTGACATAGAAACTGGTTTTTGATTATATTTGTTATTTTACAGTTTTTCTAACATTAAAATACAATTTTTTATAGATATAAATCATTAAGTCTTTACGTGTCGTTTGACAAAATAAAAAAAAAATCATGTAAAATATAATATTTATCATCAAATATAATATTTGATGATAGATATTATATTTTACATGATTTTTTTATATATATAATATTTATAATTTCAATTAACAAAAATTATTTGAAAAGTAAAAGTTTAATTTATCACGTAATTTTCTTTAAACATTTAATTTATATAATACACATCAGAATAATTTTGAATTAAGTAATTTATTGTTTCCTTTTTGAAAAATATAACTTTTTTTTAAGTATTTACAAGGTGTCCTTACACAACGCATGTTGGCAAACATTACAAACAATATCTTTCAGATCTTCAGTATTTGACTTAGCTTGCTCACTAGTAGGTCTCCATCCCTTGCATTGACAAGATTGAAACTATAGAAAAATTAAATATAAATTTAATGAATTATATCTTCAATAATGTTAAAAAGTTTGCATTCAAAATAAGATTCAGATAAAAAAAGTAGAATAATGGAAGAATTAAAAAAATTATTGACATCTATATGAATGAAATGTAAATGCTCATTTGAATAAACATTTTTATAAATTTATTACAATTTAAAATATATAGCAGGTAAAAGCATGTTTTTTATTTTACTTAAATTGGTTTTGGCTCAGAATCAAGGTATGTCATTTATCTTAGAGCTCGTTTCATAGTACAGTATTTTTTTCTCCTGTTTTACTACTTTTCTAATTTTAGTCCAACTGCTTTTCCAATTTTTCAGAATAATGAATGATAGAATTAGTAAACCTATTTTCATTTGGATTAAATTATATTCTAAAATGGAATTCTTAAAGGAAAGGAGATATTCTAAATGGAAAGGAGTAATTTATTTATATTGGATTGAAATATCTTTTTTTCAATTGTGGAATCGAGCTGTTTAGATTGATTCAAATTTGAATTAAAATATTTCATGTATTAATTTATTTTTTCCCAGTTTGATAATTTGTGTTTCTCAATCTTTATAACAATATGAAATGACTTCCTTCATTTTTAGTGTATTTGATTTATTTTAACTCATCAAAATAATGCCTCACAAAAAATTAAACCTTGATTGTCATATTCATGGAGTAGAAGCAAGGCAATGAACAATTGCAAATCTAAGTAAATTATAAGCACAATAAACATATCCTCCAACAGCTTTAAGCTTGATTTGTCCACAAAAGAATGAAGTCAATAGCCTGAGATATCATTTAGAAACTGTATATCCATGTCAAACATGATTTTGTGCTTGATAATCAATGATTACAATGGTTTTGTATTCCTGACAACTCAATGCTATTCAGCTGATGTTCTTATCATTATCAACCAAAGTGTGTTCTTATAGCAAGGTTTTGAAATTTAATGAAAAATTGAAAGAAATATGGGCAGGATAAATAAAATGACTATAATGGTTAAATGGGTTTTATAGTGCAAAATCCAAAAATGGGCATGCTGCGAAAAAAAAAAGGAATTTAATTTTTTTTGTTCTATTTACTTAATTTTTTTATACCCAAGCAACATTAAAAGTTTAAGAAACAAAATTCAGTGTATATATTACATTAAAATCTAATTATAAAACATAAAAAATGGAAATATTTTATATATATTATTTTAAAATTTAAAATAGTAACTAAATATAATGTAAAAAATCTATTGCCCTTAAAAAAGCAAATAGGTTTCTATGGGGTGGGTCCCTTAATAAATCAAACAATGTTAAAATATCAATTTTAATAAAATGTAAACGTAAGTTGTTAAAATCATGACATGAAATTAAAATATGATAAACGGTGAATGGTTCATCACATGTTTCATACCATGCATTTAATATTCACATAAAAACAAATATCTATGTATGAAACGTGTGTGCCCAATATGAAGGCAAGTTAATTTTACATCAGCACTTCGTTTTGGCTTTGTATCAGTAAAACTGTTAATGAGGTGATGGAAATATTGCATGCAATTTATTATTGACCTGAATTGTTCCATGACTCCCATCAAAGAAAATAAATTAACATTTTAACATTTCTTCTCTCATCAGACAAAAGAACTAATGACAGAGAAGGGCCGGATGCAGATTAGCAGCTGCATCAGCCCTGTCATTGCCATCAAGACCTACGTGACTTGGGATCCAACAGAATATGATATCATATCAGAGAAGATGGAACAGGATGAGTGGAGGCTGTAGTTAAGGGATTTGTTTTCAATAATTACAGCACAACCAACATGTCCTACAGATTTTGATCTATCTGTGAAAATTGATGAATAAGTGGCATACTGACAGCGATGGGAAGCATAAAGCTGCAGGAAAACAGCAATTGTTGAGTTGGATTTTTTGTAGCAAGCAAAAGGATTGATGATTTTAATCTGTGGATCATAACTGTGGTGGATGTAATAAAAGGTCCGTTTTGTCAAAATGGACAATTACATAGGTCATAATATAATAGACTAGATTTTGTCTGAGTGAGAAAAGATGAAATGCTATAAGAACAAGCATCATACAGCCTAATAAGTGCAGTTTATAAGTCATGGAACATAATGGATGATGAGAGTCAGACATAATTTTAGCATAATAATTAAGAAACAGCTGTATCCATCTCAAGTCTCAAAGCAGTTGGTGACAAATGCATACAGACTCTGGATGTGTGATGTGCAGAATGCGCCTGAACATATTCTCAGAGCAGAGTGATGTATCGTATCCAATCTGCGTAGAACAGAAGACCTAGCTGATCCATACACAACAGACCCATAGTCAATATGAGATAAAAATTAATAATTGGTAGACACAAAGTATTGAGGTGCATTCAGTACCCCAAGATGTATTAGAAAGCACCTTGAGGGTGTTAAGCGATCGCTTGCACTTCTTCCGCAAATGAAGCACATGCGGAAGAATATTTAATTTTTGGTAAAAAATTATACCAAGAAGTTTTATCTCGTTAACAATAGAAATAGGTGTACTGTCAATATATATTGTATGATTATTATGGATGCTAGCCTTCTTGCAGAAATGGATGCATTTACTCTTGCGAGGAGAGAGTATATGGCCATTCTCTGCACACCATGCAGAGAGTTTATTAACAGTTGTTTCTCAATTATACACATGTTAGAACCCTTACATGATATTTGTAGGTCATCAACATAAAGCATACCATATACAGGAGGTGAGATTTGATGAAGGATACAATTGATGTACATGTTAAAAAGGGTGACACTTAAAGCCTTGGGGTACACCCTCGGTTTGGATAAAAGTGTTGGAAAAAACTCTGTTAAAAACATACTTTAAAAACACGGAAGAGTAAAATTTTTTTTTAGGAATATCGGAAGATTACCTTGAAAGCCAAAATCATATAATGAACAGAGAATTCTATATCGCCATGTACGGTCGTATGCCTTTTCGATGTCAAAGAAAATGGAAACCAGATGGTTCCTCCATACAAAAGTGTAGCGGATTTGGGTTTCCAAATATGTGATATTATCAAGAGTGGATCTTTTTTTACGGAAGCCCCTCTGATTGATATTGTTACAAATTATAAATAATTATTGTATTTGTCTTAAAATATCTCAGGCAGATCGGAAATACTCACATTTTGTGCAAAAATTGCGGTATTTAAAAGTGTTATACGTTAAAAGCGGGTTTTCTAATAATTTGGTGACTTGGCGATGTTTTGGCGACTTGGCGAGAAACGGATACTTCTGGAAACATCTATCACCTAAGCTCTAGGACCAATATTTAGCGCGATAGCCTAGAAGCTTCCAGAACCTTGGCGAAATTCGTAGATTTCCCCGCCAAGTCAGGTATTAAATACCGCAGCCCGAGACCTGTGATTGGAAGCTGTTACTTATTGTATCTGACGAATTGTAGATGTATAATTATGATTGTTAAGGCTGGTATATCTAGTAGAACTTTTACAAATAAAAGTCTTGTGTTCATTGAGTGGTTGCTTTATTCAACTCTCAATCCACACGAAGCTCAGTACAACTGGTGTTAGAAGCGGGGTTGAAGAGTTGATGCAGTGTGTCACAAGAAAAATGGATATGGATTTAATGAAAAGTCTTCTCGAAAAATTAGCGGAGCAGATGGCTGAGATGAAAGTTGGACAAGAAGAGATTAAAGCCGAGATGACGACAGAGATAAAATCTGGACAGGAGGAGCTTAAAAAGGAACTTAAGAAGGACATTGTAAGTGTTAAAGAAGAATTCTCCAACATCATTCAGGAGACGATGAATGCAATGGAAGATAAGGTAATTTCAGTTGAAACTAAAATTTTGGAGATAGAAGAAAACGTTGAAGAAGCATTAGACAATATAAATAAAGAGATTGAAATCTTGAAGAAACAAATGTCAAACAGACATGAGGAACCCAATGTGGCATTTATACCTTCCCTAGCCACGATTAAACTCTCTCAACATTTGATGGAAAATCATCCTGGCAAGTTATACAAGATCCAGTTTATGATGGTAGTGGAAGCTAATGGATGGAATCCCAGAGACCAAGCTTTTAACCTGGCGACTTCTTTAAGAGGAGACGCGGCAGACATCCTCGAGAAGCTTCCGGAAGAGCAGAGGCACGATTTCCAAGCTTTATCGAGTGCGCTAGAGCTGCGGTTTGGAGAAAAGTGCACTAAAGAATATAGTAGACCACAGTTAAAGTCTCGCGATCAAAAAGCGGGTGAAAGTCTGCAAGAATTGGCTGCCAATATTCAGCGATTTTCCATTTAGCATTTTCAAACTGCCCAGCTGAGACACGTCAAGATCTGGCTCTCCATCACTTTATCGATAGTGTGCGGGATCCGGAGATACAGAAAGCACTTAGACTCGCCGATGTCAAAGATATCGGATCTGCTCTAGTCTACGCACTTAAGATACAGGCTGCCCAGCAGGCCGCGCGTAAAGACCGGCACTCAATCAGAGCCGTCTCTACTACTGATACAGACTATGATCTAAAAAAACAAATTGAAGATCTGCGGCGAAAATCCCGTAGCTTAAAATTGAGTAATGGTGGAAGAAACACGAAAATTCAGTGTTGGACTTGCGGTGCAGTCGGACACATCCGTAGAGACTGCCCGAAACCAAAAGATGATGCAAATGATCTTCCACCACAGCAGGGAAACTAATATGTGGCCTTCTCGCGGGGCGGAGATGTCCAGAGAGTCAGAAGCCCCATTTTAAATTGTTTCACATTTCTTCCGTAAGTGGCGGCGACAACGGACTTTTTTTTATGGGACATGTCAACGAAGTTCCCTGCAGAATGATAATCGATACTGGAGCCAATGTAACCATCATTTGGACAGATTTTACTCGCAAACGGTGAGAAACTCATCTGAATGCAACCCTGCAACCTGCATTACCCCCAAACTGTGACTGGGGATAAGATTAAAGTGCATGGAAAAGTCAATCTAAACATTGCATTTGGTAATGTCGTGTACCATCATATGGCATATATCGCTGATATAAATGACGAATTTACTCTCGGATTGGATTTCCTTAAAAAAAACCATTTCAAGTTAGATTTTAAAAATAATGAACTACACTCCTGTTCAGAAGACATAGCGATTTTTAAGACGAAATATTCAGATATTAATACAGTCCGTCATATAACTGCAAAGAGTAAAACAACATTACCACCAAGAGCTGAGACGATAGTTTCCGGAGCTTTTTCAGAAGATAATAATTTTCAGTATGGATTGATTGAATATCCAAATTCTGACAATAGCTTTAAAGGAGTACTAGTGGCTTCTTCACTCGTCGACCTTTCACGAAATGTAATCCCGGTAAGAGTTACTAATCTAAGCGATAAGGCAAAACTAATAAAAGAAAGAGAAGTGCTGGCGACTTGTACTCCAGTGACCTGTATTAACAGAAATTGTCAAACCACACTATCTGAGCCTCCTGACACTCTAATTAATGAACTCCTTCAGAATGCAGAGTTATATGATAAACAGAGGAATGCTGCAAGAAATCTATTTTTAGAATTTGGAGATCTCTTTTTCTAAGAAATCAGATGATGTTGGGCGAACCAAAATAACGCAGCACCGAATCGATACAGGAAATCATCCACCCATTAAACAACATCCGAGAAGACTACCATTCGCTAAGCAGAAAAGGTGGATAATCTTCTGATGGAAATGCAGCAGAATGACATTATTGAGCCATCAGAGAGTCCTTGGGAAACTCCTACTAGAAGGTCAACAGAGTGCATTTTTTTGTATTTTTTCACATCCCCAAGGAAGTTTGATATTCCTTTTGATATAAGGAAAAGTGTCTTCTTTTCTCTTCACCACAAAAACTCAATGTTTTTTATATCTAAATGATACTCCCGTAGGAGAAAAGATTTGTTTTCCATAAATTTAATTAAAAATTTCGGGACCTGACTGCACCACCCACCACCGAGTACAGCAAGATGATGCAGACATCCCTAAGATAGCCTGCACCCTTAGCGAGTCATCCAGTAGTTGTACCGATCGCTTGATCCATAAAGCCAATTGATGTGCTGAGGACCACAACTTACCTACTGCTTACCTGAAGCAGAGGCCAAAGTAATGTGTTAGTCTCTGGGGGCCTCAATTACCAGGACCCTCCTTTCCAGTCACACGGGTCTCCATGCACGGCAAACATGAGGGTGATTTAGTCCCCAAGAGGAGCTAATAGAAATAGAATGGCAAAATTTACTCAAGGGGAGCCCTCAACCTCTTACGAGGCAACCACAATGAAGGAGAAGAGGAAGGAAAAGCAGAAGAGTAGAGGAGAGAGGAAAAGAAAGGAGAGGATAGATCACTGGGGTACCTTGGGATTGTGACAATAGTGTTTAGCTAAAGAAGGTAAACCCTCTGAGGGGGACTATAAATTTGGAGAACCACCAAAGCATCAAAGAAAGTTTCTTGTTTTATATATCACCCAATCAAAATATCTCTTTTCTAATATTAACAGATTAATAATCAAGAGAAAAAAACTGCCTATTCTTTTTTGAAGTTGCCACTGAACAAATAATTCGCTGTAATTTATATGAAATATTTCCAAAGCATCTACAATAAGGAAAGTATTTCAGAAATTGAAATTTATTAATTGGGATGAATGAACAATGACACAGGAAAAAAAAATCACAAATGGCTCTTGTAATAGCAAGATTTGCAAGTAAACATGAAATCATCTCGAAATATTTCTCTCAAGAAATTAAGACAAACATAACCATAATTCTTTGATAAAAATTAATGGACAAAATAAATGCTTATCTGAAATAGTTTATTTCATGGTGATACATACAGATGTTGTAATTTAGAAATACGGCTGCTCAATTTGAGAAAGGACTGATCATTTGAGATATTACCACACCAATCATTATAAATTTAGTAGGAAAGCTATCAATTTCTTGACAAATTTCTTACTTCATAATTTTTACTCTTTAATGATGTCAAAAAAAGAATTGGTTGAAAAATACCTAATAAAACAATTATAAGACATTCAAATTAATTTAAAATTCTTTACTTGAATGAGTGAGCTATTTTTGAAATTGAAGACAAAAATGTTTAAAAGCATAACAAAGTTTCTTAGTCTTAGTCTTATATTCAAAGTGAAATAGTCATATATGTTCACACATGAACACTCTCTCTCTCTGATAAAGAGAAAATGAAATGATTGATTATACAACAAAACTTTTGAATTTGCTCAATCTCCTAGAGGTCATAGCATATACTGAACTGAAAATTGGTATCTCAATAACATGTTGGAACCAGCCAAAGCTTTATAATGATATACAGTTTAATTGGTTTTAATAGCTGGCTCACTAATTTTTTTGTAGGACATACTGTCAAAAAATTAATAAGGAATGTTGGAAAAATGGTAAATTGATAGGACATTTCAGAGCTCAAGATGTCCTTATTCTATATACTCTAATGATTTCAATGGATATGCTATTTCAACTTAAAAAATTATAATTCAAAATTTGATTTATAAGTTTTTTAAAGAATCGTGCAAAATTTCAATGTCTGTCTATTTTGCACCAACACAAGGAAGCCTGGAATTTGATGACAAATGGACTCTTGCTGATTTGCTGATCATTTAATGGAAAAATCAAATAAAAAATAAAGAAGGGTTAGCTGTATCTACCTGTGGTAATCAATCAATTAGTGAGATAATTTCTAAGGAGTAAAATCCCAACATGAAATAACACACTAGAAATCTTACAATTGGAAAAAAATGTAGTTACCACCAGGTATGGGAGAAAGCTGTCAATAAGACTTAAAAATGCAGAAACAAATGGAATAAGTTGATCTATAAAAAAAGGTGGGGGAAGGCAAAAAAGAAAAAAAAAGGTGTATGGTTTCAATTTCTTCTTACAAGATGAATGTCATTAAGAAACTCAGGGAAAACAATCTTTTTAGATTCCTTATCCAGCCTATTAAGAAAATTTAAGACAATCATAGTAGAGAATAGATTTTAAAGCCAACTAAACGAGTAGGACAACAGACCATATAAGGGCCAAGGCCTTCAGTGTTATATCTGTTTCCTTGTGACCAAGGGCTCTAAAAGTGCAAAGATTATGTTCCAGTTAGGTAATCAGCCTAATGTGAAATACCCAGTGTTTAGTTCTATGCATGCTTGGTACTAAGTTTATCAGCCCAATCAAAGGATGAGTCAACCTTGCCCAGTCCAAATACAGAACCTTGAACTAATATCTTGTGAAGGCGAAGTGCTATCACTAAGCCACTGGGCTTGAACAGATTTCCATCCATCTAAATTAATAAGGATAATGCTATCTCTTACAATTTAGAAATCCCAACTCAAATGAATAAGAAATCTATAGAAAATCATTTGTAGAAAATTTATAGCTCCCAATAAACAATAGAAACACTGTTTTTTCTAATGTAATAATGATGACAACATGAAATGGATCATAAAAAATCTTAAGTAATAAGGAAGTATTCAAGATTGGGGAATTCAGAGTTCAAGTATCTAGCAAACTCAAAACAAATAAAAATGACCTTTAAGATGAAAAACATCTATACCAGGAATTCCGCTCTCTCATTGAAAGACAAAACAGCCTCACCCCAGAGAGAGAGAGAGAGAGAGAGAGTAGAATGCTCTGCAAAAATCTAAAGATACACTTTATAAGAAGGACTCTTAAGTTTGATATCCCTCTTAAATTGACATTAAATTTTATTCTGTAGCTTCAAGCTGGCAAGAGGGTATTAATGGATTGCGGGTAATATATCTCTAAAACAAACCTATCTTGACTTTTTGTAAAAAAATTATATTTATATTTCTTCTTTAAAGGGTTTGGTAAGATCACAAGTGATACTAAGGTATGCTGTTATACCAAACCAACTACAAAAATCTGTTCCAATCTAACTGTTAGATACCATGCTGATGGAAAAGATGCCAGGCTTAAATTACAAATGGTCCCTCAGAAGAATCATGCAAATCATATATGTCTTTGTATGTCTGCTTCCCACCTGTATAAAACTCACTTCCCAAACCAACTTATAGATAACAAACATATTGAAAATAAAACATTGCTCTTTATTTTAAGGATAACCAATCAATAAAAAAGGCAACTCCAAAGGAGCAGTATCTTGACATTAAAAAGAACACAATCATAGATTTCACAGGAAATAAGCAAGGATTTCTTACTCTCTATAGTGAAGTTCAAAGTACAGAAACATAAAAAACAAGCATGTTGAAACTGAACAGGAAATGTCAGGGATAGACAGATTTATCTGAGTTTCAATGGTTTTTCCAATAACACTATTTCAAGAAAACAAGAAAGGATAATCTATTTATGTTTTTGGTTTATGCTATTAAAACAGTCAAAATAGATTTAATGTAAAATGAACTCCCACTAATCAAGACCTCTAAAAGGACATTATCTGCCTACAACTGGAGATCCTAATTCAGATAAATGAGATCTCTACAGTCAACTGTCACGCAAAGTATAAAAGTTCTTATTTGACATCAGAAGCACTAATCTTCAATGTGATGATGCAGAAATCATAGAATTAATTAAAACAATCCTTTATGGTAATAAGCCTATGTTTAATAGTGTGGAACAAAATGTTTTAGACCATTGCGAATACTAACTGGCTTGAATAGTTTATAATAAAACTATCAAGAATTATAAAAGATTCTTGGAGAAGTTACTGCATTGACATTAAAAATGTGTATGCTATTGTTAGACTCATTAATGTCTAAAGAAAAAAACTACTATCTAAACTTTTTTAAACTATCAAATAGTAAATTTACAGAATCAGGAAAAGACCTTGGTTGGATCATTCAGAGTTTACTTTTGAGGTTAGAAAGAAATAACTGGAATTCTTAAACTTATATTTTTAATACCTAATTGTGATAAAAGTAAATATACAGGCAAAATAAAAGTCGTAACTTATAACAAAACTAAATGATCTTTAAAAAAAAAAAATAGAGGATAAATTATACTTGCTTTTCAAATGAAAATTGAAGCAAAATGATCATTAATGGGTCCAGACCTTATAAACAGTTATTTAATCAATTATATTCATTAACAATGCCATAGTTTTATATAAGAGGGACCAAAATGGAAAATCTCTTCTTTACACATATTAAGCTTAAAAGAATAAATTTTTAATAAATCTTTATTTTTAATCTATAATATAATCACCTTTGTTATCAATAACTTTTTGCCATTTAGTATGCAAACTTTCAATTGTGGACCAATAAAAATCAATTGGTTATTAAAAAAATATCTCAAGATGACATTTTGAATATTAACTAAATTTTCAAATTTTTTGCCACTAAAAAATACTGAAGGGATTTGAATAAATGGAAAAGGAGAGTGAGATATCAAACATGTATGATGGGTTAGGAAATAACTTTCACTATAATTCATTAATTTTTTCAGTGTTTGCCTAGCACTGTGTGGTTTTGCAGTAATGTATAGCAGAATGATGCCCTTTATGTTGATAATCAATGTACACTTTTCAGTAAAAGATTGATCAATAACAACTCGATAGAATTATTCATATAAAGATCTGCATTAACAGTCACCCAGGTTTCAGAACTTTAAAATGAAATATTTTGGGAACATTCCACAAATATATAGAAACACCTTTTTGGGAAGTAAGCCTGGACTCGATATACTTAGTGGTGATTCATTTGGAGAGTCACGTCTTTTGTGTTTTAGATTATCATATAGGGCCAATTGTCATCTTCAGCAATGAAATTATCATAAAATGGTTCTGTATGATGCAGTTGAAGCAATATAATGCACATGATGGATGGATTGGCTTTGTTCTCCTGGGACAGATTTTTTCAATCTGCAGTAAATATTTCTGGATTGTAGACCAAAGTTAGTCAAGGGAGTTAAACAGTTCCTTGATTGTTTGACGTGGATTTGCTTCCACTTCTGTTTTTAGCTGTCACTGTCTAATGATTTTGGTCATCTTGATGGATCAGAGGCCGAGTAATCAAAATTACCAGATGTTAACTTGGAAACCATCTTTGGCATTTATAAATGAATTTCATGGATAAACATTGGAAATGTTTTTAGCTGCAACTGCTGTGTTACCACCCTTATGAAACTCAAAAAGCATACAATGCTGGATATAATCTTGTATTTGGCTAGCCATTTTACTCCAATTTTTTTTAATTATATTTAATTATTTAGATGTGAATCAGAGATGATATAGAGAAATTAGAAGATATCATAAATTGACATGAGCAGCAAATATTGACACGCACAGAAACAACATTACTTTCCAGTCACCCTAATATTTCATTGATTTCTAGAAAAAAATTAATTGTAATTTGATGTGTGTAAAATTAATTTTTATCTTAGATACGTAGCAGACTTAAACCTATATTTGATGTGACTTATTTTTTTTATAAATTTTATGATACATTATTAAAAGACATTTTAACTATTTAAACTAGGGGTTCCCAAACTTTTTGTACCTAAGAACACAAACCAGAATATTAGTCGAATGGTAGGCATCATTTATTTTTTCAAGATAAATTTATAGTTGGTGGACATAGTTAATAATACACACTACATATAATGCGCAAAATTTTTTATTTTATTAAATTAATGGATGAATATAATTAGCATTAATATCCACACAGTCAATGTGATCTTTAGCATTGCATTTCAGTGGCTAGTGCTTCATAATTGGAAGAATATAATGAAATTCCAGCTCGCAAGCAATTGTCATTTTGATTTTATGATATTCATTATTGAAAACAATCATTCACACAAGTATGTGGAACCAAAAACTTTATCTTATATTCTACTCTTTTAAAAAAGAAAAATTCATTTCTGTAAACTATTTTCTAAAATTTCTTATCTGATATAATAATTTTAAGGATAATGTCATTCTGAAGATCCAAAATTTCTACCTTCACTTCTTCTTGCCTTACTTGAAGAAATTCTGAAATGTATGTTGGTGTTTCGGTTATGTTTATTTGGCTGATAACAGGATTTACAAAAAAGCTGACCATGGGCTTGATGATATTGAATTGTTGAAAGCACTTTTCAAATTAATATTGAAGCAATCGAGGTTGATAAGTTGCGAATGGAAAATATGTCACCTATATTTTGCTTTGTGCTCATATTTGTGAGGGATTGAGGTTAGTTTCTTGGCAATTTCTATTTTGGTTGTGTTTATTATTAAACTATATATGATGTACTGTAGACTGTTGAAAGAAAATAGTTTTATTTTCTCTAAACAATTTTAATCAATATAAAATAAATATGTTATTTTATACAAAGAAATTTTTTAGTTTATAGTAAATATTTTCAAACTGCAATTTTTTATATTTCATAAAAAAAGAAAATTTTTAAGTACACACAGACAATTTATAAATATTTTGTAAACATATATTATTTTTGGTAAAAAAGTTTAGCTATGCCTAATTAATTTTTATTATTAAAAACATAATTGCAAATTAATGAAACAAAAAAATTTGTTTTGAGGAATTAAATTCTTTAAATATTTAAACAAAAAGACACCTCTTTTAAAAGAATTTAATTAAACATTATTTTACCTTGCACAAGGAATACATGCCTAACTTTTCCAATTTCTTCTTCCTTGAAAGTTTGTGATATTCTCGTTTTTTCTCTTCTAGCGAAACTAATACTTTATTTTGAGGATCATAACCAGTATCATGTTTGTGAAAAACTTCTGGTGGAGTTGGATCATATAGCTTAATAGAACCTTCTTTTATCTTCCTTTCAGAACCTTTAGTCACAATACGAGCTTTCTTCTCACTGAAATTTATTCACAACAGTTCAAATATTGGAAGAATAAATATTTTAATAAAGAATTATACATTTCTAATTTTAATAATGACAAATAAAAGTCATTCAGATGTATATAAAATTATTTTTTAAAATAAATTTGAGGTTCATAGAATTAATAAAACCTAGCATTATTATTTATTATAAGGATATTTGTAATAAATATATTATAATACATTTATACCTTGCTTGTTTTAATTGTCCCAGTATATTATAAATAATACAAGACTAACTGATTTATTTTTCATAAAATTATTTAGCATAATTTTGATCTTTATAAGATTTTCTTATTGATTAAAAAATAATTTTATTTAATATTTTCAAATATTCACTTTTAGGCACAAAATAATTTCATGTATATTTGTAGTTTTGCACCAAAATACTTCTCTACACCTACATCCTAGTTTGGTTTTACTAATTAGGTAAAAGTTTTCATGATTTAAAAGCATGGATTAAGTATAAGAGACCTAAATTCTTGCCCTGCCAGTTCCTGTAATATCAGTTTACTTGGAGGTCATTGTGACTGCAACCTACTTAACAAGCCCCATATATCATTAGCGAATATGACAAATTTTCAGACAAGTTGGGATTCCAATTCACTACCTTTCAATAATGGTCAGAGCACTATAGTCCTTAAATTTATATTTTGAAGAAATTATAAATTTTGAAAGAAGTTTAATATTCAGACTTGATTTATATGTAAAGGAAAAATAATTAATTTATATAAATTCGAAAAGCAAAAATATAATTTAAAAAATTTATCAGATGTGATATCAGGTAAATATTAATCATACATATCATCAATATATCTGTATAATTTCTAATGTCATTCAACATATAATGTCAGTTTTTTTTTAAAGTTCATAAATTTATTATGATTTTTGAACTCCAGAACTTTATATAATATCACCTTAGAAAAGTAATGTAAAGAATTTTTATAAAGTCATTTCCTCTACTTAGGTCAACAATGAAAATTTTTACTGTCAATATATTTACAGTCAATTCCTACTTTGGTCAACAAAGAGAGAAAAATATTCCCCCTTATATAAAACTAAAATTAATTAATTAAATTCTCAGTGAATTAATATTTAAAAAAAACTGTATTAACATCAAGTGTCATCCAATGAAAATTTAAAAAATATATATATTTGAATGTGAGTGATGAATAAAAAGTATTCTATTAAAAATTGTAAGTTTAAGCAAGATATATATAAAGAGAGTATTAACTAATAGTAGGAATTGATAAAAAAGCATAAAATAATTTATAAATAAATGTTATTAAGTTCTAGTTAAGGACACAAAGTACAATAACATGTTGAGATAAAGTTCATTATCCAAATAGTGAGCAGAAATGACTGTTCTGCAAACAATTTTAATCTCCCTTGTACTTACAGAATTTTTTAAAATTCATATTTTAAACTTATAACTGTTTTATTTTAGAAGTTTTTGGAAATATATTAACTAAAAACAGTTAGATTAAAGTATTCTTTTCCCTCATCTGTTAAACATTTTTTTAATTTTTACTATCCACAATTTTCTTATTTTTTTGTTTATTTTCCTCAAATAATACTTCAAAAATTTTATTTTTTACAACTAATATCAAATAGCTGTTATTACATTAATAAATCTTGTAAAATTATAAAATTTCCTAATTACTAAGTCAATTAAATTATAAAATGAGTTACAATAAAAAATTAATGTTCTTAAAAATTAATTATTATATAAGCAAAACTCTAATTACAGATAAATTAAGACCAATTGAACACTGTTTCAGTTTAACACTCTTATTTGAACTGTGGGGATTCCCTGAAATTTTCAGGTAGTTAGGTTTACCAATATCCAAAGCAGTTTATCTATGGTTCTTCTTTCCTGTAGTATTATGCTAACATGCTTTTATCATTTTAAATATTTAATGTCATTATTGTAAGTATAAATTTATTTAATGATTGATATATTTTCAAATATTTTGTATTTTAAATTTTATCATGGGTGATAATAAAAAACATGAAAATAAAAGTTATAAGAAAAAGTATTTGACTAAAAACTAAAACACAAATGATTAGAAGATTAGATACTGGTGAATGTCAATTTTAAATTAGTGTTGCATTGAGTTTGATAACATCAATAAGGACTATTTTTAAGAATAAAGAAATAATATCATCGGCAACTGCAACTAGAATTATTTATTCTAGAAATAATACAATAAAAGTAATGGGAAAACAACTTTCTATATGGATTGACAAAGAAATAGAATGCAATGTGTTATTAAATCAATCTATTATAATGGAAAAAGCAAGAATTTTTAATTACATTGAGGTTAAGGCAAGTGACATAAATGAAATTTTCGTCGCAAGTCGAGAATGGTTTAATAGATTAAAACATCAAAATATATATTACAGGAGAATTTATATCATATAGATTACAGGAGAAGTATCAAAGAATGATGTGAAAGTGGCAGTTGAATTCCCAACGACATTAAAAACAATAATTCAATGAGGAAACAATCCTCGAGAATTAGTTTTTAATGTAGATGAAACAGACCTATTTTGAAAAAGCATACCAAAATAAACATTTCTAATATGTGAAGAAAAATATGCACCAGGATTTAAAACTGCAAAAGATTGCTTAATGCTTCTACTGGATGGTAATGCAATTAGATATTTCAAATTAAAATCACTACTTGTTTACCATTCTAAATATGCAAAAGTGATGAAAAAATTAACCAAATCAGCTTTACCTATAATTAGGGAGTCTTATAAAAAATCATGGATAACTATAAAAATTTTCCAGAATTGATTCACTGAATATTTTGCCTGTATGTTAAATGCTATTGTGAAATTAAAAAACTTGAATCAAGAGCGAAACTTTCAATTGATAATGCTCCAAGCCACCCAATAAATATATCTGACTTAATAATATGCATTCTGGTGGTTTTCTTGCTGCCTAACACAACTGCCTTAATCCAACCAACGAACATTTAGACAGATGTATGGTTCTCTTCTCCATCTGTTTTTTCAATCATTAAGAGAGTTTTGGAAAAACTACAATGCCATGAATGATGTAGGAAACACAAACCTTTCTTGGAATGAGGTAACAGAAAAATGTTTGAAAAGGGAGTGGAAGAACATTTGGCCAGATCTAAGCAAAGACAATAACACTGGACACTCTCTCGATATGAATGAAATAGTAGAATTAGTGAAACAAACCAGTTTAGAAGGGATAAATGTGGAAGATGTTGAAGAAATAGTGCAAAAAACATAACAGACATTTTTCTAATGATGAGTTCAAGGAATTAATGAATCAAGAAGAACACAAAAATATTGAAAGTAGTGATTCTAAAGAAGAGCAAAAAGAACTGTCAACAGTGTTTCTAAAATCCAGTTTAACCACTATAACAGAAATTTTAGATCAATTTATTGAAAATTATGAAAATTTCACGGGAGTTTAAAGGCAAGACGGATATTATGGGTGCCATATAGTTGTTACCAACAACTTCTTACAGAGTGCAAAAGGAAAATGTAAATAACATTAGATATCTTCTTAATAAAAAGGCAGAAAATTAGAAATACAGAAAAGACTGAATTATCTGAAATGTAATCATACTCATATAGAATTTTATTTATTTTTACGTGTATATTCATTTAAAGTTTCTATATTTGAACAAAATAAAATTTTGTTTTATAGTTATAAAAAGTATAATCAATAAATTTAATTGTAAAATATTTGATTAATTTTCTACTCATCTTCCCTTAATCTATTTGTTTAATGATGTTTCATATTGCGCTCTATTTTGATGGAATGTATACTCCACGTAGGAAGCCTAGTGGCAAAGTGGTAGCATTTCATGCTCCCAAAGAACAGGTCCAAGGTGTGATCCTCAGGCTGGGCAAAGTCGAATCAGCCTTTCATTCCTTCAGTGGGATGATAAACTGAGTACCAAACATGCTTGGAAACTAAACACTGGACATTTTGCATTAGGCCGACCATCTAATTGGGACATGCAGAAAAGTAAAAAGACTCACAATAGATGAAACATAATGATGAATACTCACAACAGATGAAACATGAATATTTTTACTTCTCTGCATATTTATATATATATTCTAATTTTTTAACTAAGTTCTTTTAATACAAACACTCTTTGGAGGAATTCCTCGAAGATATTTAGACATTTGTCCTTCGAGCATGTCAGAAAAGAATGTTCATTTTGCATAGCTGGCCATCTCCCTACTGATGAAGACAATGTCCCTATGCCTTCTTCTTGTCATTTGCATTGTATCTTTTACTATTTTTCCAATTCTATATTTCTGGTTTCAATATTTTTCATGTTTTATCTCATTTATATTAGCAAATCTTTCCTTAGCTGCTTTTGCACTGGCTAGATTTCCAATAATGTATTGTAGTTCCAATTTTATTATATTGTATTTATTACTTTATGTGTATAACTGATGAACCATTTAAATTAACAAGTTTCCATTTTTCAAAAATTTTATTTTTACATGATAAAAAGATTATTAAAAATAAGAATTAAAAATTTAACTTATTTTTGTTAATTTATACATTAAGAAGCTTTAAAGCCATAAAAAATGAAGTGAATTTTCAATGAGCTAATGACCTAAGTTTAGACTAATGATTTGTAAATGCTTAGACTGTGACGAATTCTAAATGATTATTTTACATAAATAATCTTTTTCCCGAAGAGCAAAAAATATTTAAGGTACTTTTTCTTAAACAATGTACAACAATACTAATTAACTATTTAATTAAAAAAAAGAGGCGATTTCTTTTTCACTCTGCTTCTGTATGTCTGTCTTTCATTTGAAAATTTTATGATGTACATTGATAAAGGAAATATACTAATTTCATTATAAAATGTTACTAGCTTGATACAAGCTTGTTTCCTTTCCAAGTCTGAAAATACAGTCTCAGAATACAGTTTAGTAATAAGAACAATAATTAACTGGATAAGTGCATAATAAAATAGGAAAACAGATACATAAAAAAAGCTTTCTGGAGGCTTTATAGTAAGAAATAAAAAAAATCATGCAAATATAGCAGAACTACAAGTACTGCTATGATATTTATATTATGTATTCCTATCATCATAGTTAATTTTACTATTAATTACAGTGCTATTTACAATTAATTTTCAAATGAAGAACATTATCACAATAATTTCTTGTGATTGTTCTTTTTTGCTTTGGTACCTAGGATTCCCATGACACTAATTTGGCTTGGTGGAAAATTGGCTGTGGTAATACTGATAAACAAATACCAAACTTATGTCAATATTTTTTATAGTGATAAAGATGTTAAATTATACTGACTTTTCTGATATTTTTTTATTAATAAATGAATTATTAATGTAATAAGAATATTAAAAATGAATTTTATTATTAATGTTTGCCTAAAGTATATCATTACTTTCTGAATATATATATATTAACTACATCAAAATATATTCCACCACATTCAAATTTTTATCATAAAAACTGAAAGCAATTTTTAAAGGTACATTGCAACTTTCGCACTATATGATCAAATAATATATTACTCAAAAATAATATATTTCATTAGATGCTTTTATTTTTAAACTTGAGAGAAAAAAAAAAAGTTGTGAACAAAAGTTCTTGTTACGGTTTAAAATCTATAAATCTGCGTTTTTTGTTAATTTTGTAAAATTAGTTGAGCATATTGTTAGATACCATCAATGCATGAAACATTTGTCACTATTTCAGCCATTTTCTTGCCGTAGTTTTTCCTCATCAGAAATTCGCCATACGTTCACTCTTGGCGACTTTTTCAAAATTTCGCCAAGGGTGACTGTACGGTAAATTTTACCGAATTTTTCTATTTGTTATTACTTTCATAATGTAAAAAATTATAAATTACATTCGTAAACTTCTAGGAGCCGATACGATTCAGTAATTTCAGAATTTATTTTCATAAATGTTTATAAAAAGTAAATTTTTAATGTATGATTTGATGATAATTTGCTTTAAATATGAACCTTCAAAATACACACCTATAATAAAGTTTAAGGACGAATATGTACAACATTTAATCAATCTCACACAAAAAAAAAATTGGTTCTATTATAAAATTATATTCATTCATTGAATTGACATGTCATCTGAAACTGCATTATATGTAATATTTATTAATATAAAATCCTAATTAGAAAATATAATTAAAAGAACATAATAATCATACCGAGCCATTACTTAATAGCATCGAAACCTGTATATACACAAACCGTAAAAACAGAATATTGCTGATTGTTGACAAACAAAAAATGTTTGGGAAGCGAGTAGCTGCGCATGCGCATTGAGTTGAAGATTAACAGTTAAGATTTAACAGTTAGCTGGTTTTCGGAGTATAAATAAAATGCGATTAATATTCCCATCTGGATATAGAAATATTTATGAACAAATATTTGGCGGTGATTTCAAAATGGCTTACAGAGTGAATTCCCGAATTTTCACGTTGTTGTATGTCACGGAATTAACAGATAATTCACAGTACTATGAAAAAAAAAAAAAGAAAGGAAAGAATGAATACAAATGTGTAATCTCATGTGATAACATCATCACTTTTTACTATTGACAAATTTGTAAATTTACTTCTTTCAAAAAAAAAAAAAAAAAAAAGACAGATTTTTTTTTGTAGTATTGAAAACTTTTGTTTATTAAGTATTGAAATTTTTGGAATATAGATTAAAAGGATAATTTATGAACGGGTAATCCTCTAGCTAATAATCGGGAGTTGACGATATATTGATGTTATCTTATTTCAGCTTCCCAAATAGCAAAATAGCTTGGCTCTATATTAGCTAATAGTAACTTTGTCTAAGTCCGTTGTAAGCGGCTGATATTGGACTAATCCTGGATGGTGAACATTTCGTTAAATAGGACCAATGTAAATTGCCAAGATAGGACCGAACTTGCTAACCTATATTAATACAACCGTGCCTGCCAAAATTGGACCAATTTAGGCAGCCAAGATATGACCTATCTTGGCTTATAAGGTTTTCTATATCGCAGAAATTTGACTATATTTGCCAATTTGAGGGGGTTATTATTTTAGTTTAAAAGGACAAACTAAAATATGTATATTTACTTTTTTTTATTGAAATTAAGAATTTAATTTCTTTTATCATAATTTATCGATAGAAAATTTTTTGGATGATTTTTTTTTTACATAAGCCTAATTATTTAAAAATACTTAAAGAATATTTCTAAATACTAATAAAATTGATAAATTTAACATCTAATAATTTAAATAAACTGATCATATGACAATTTACAATACAATTCATAGCATTCCAATTTAAAAACAGCATTTTGCATAATAGAATTAAAATTCTGAATATTTTCTGATTGTCCTTTTCATAATTTAGTAAATATTCTGCAAGTCATTCTATAAAAAATTCCAAATTTTTAGTCTGTAATACTTAATTTCCATTTTACCACTCCAAAATAAATTTATCTAGATTAATTAATTAAATTTTGAAATTTAATTCTTACACTTTTTTTATTTTTATAATTTTAACTTTAATTAATTTATAACTTTTCCAAAATATCTCAATGTATTTTCATACTCACTAATAGGCATTTTAAACAAGATATCTTTGTTTCATTGATTTTATACATAACAAGTTTTATAGATAAATTTATAAAAATCATAAGTTATTGAGTCATAACATAAACGAAGGCTAAGATTTTTTTGGAGTTTTCATTAGCTGAAATTATTTTTCGTGTATTTAGATTTGTTGTTGCTTTTGCATTTGATGTTTTGTTCTCCAACTATTATTTGCTCCATGCTTCTGCCTTATTCATACATTTAATATTCAGTTAAATTATTTCAACCTTTTATTATCAAAGTGATTATTTAATATGACCAGATATTGAAATATTGATTTTGAAGGGAAAAAATACCATTCATAAAAGAAAAAGTAATTTCAATATTTATTAAAGGTACTAAAGTGAGTTATACTATTTTTTTTATGAAAAGAAACTGCTTATGAAACATTTGTAATCTTATTTTTTAGGATATAGACTTTTCATTTTAAATTACCTATTAAAGAAAAAAATTTTTTTTCTTTTTTAAAAACATCAATTTTTCTTTTCAGAAAAATAGAGAATTTGTTTTTCCAATTTTGCATGAATGATAGAATGAACAAAACATATATCATAAAATCACACAAAAGCTAAATATAGAAAAAACACTCAGCATACCTATTTTTAATATAAATGTCCTTGAAGTAAATGCAGTAGAATGTATAAGAAAAACTGTATTAGATTTGCAAATTGCTATTAAAAACTTGATTATCATTTACATAAAATTGCTAAGATTTATTCTATATTGCTGCACTTGATAATTTAATTTGAAAATTATTTAAATAGAAAGGCATAATTTGAAAACATATCCAACTGACTTAAGTATTTTTCTGGTAGTCAATAGTTTGAAAGTAAATTTTATGGACTACTGTAAAAAAATCAATTGATCCATGATTTACTTTCATATTAATAATTTTTTTTAATTTTAAAATATTTTTTAGATAGCATTACTGCTGTTATAATGCTTGAATTACTGATAATTGTAATTATATTTAATTTCAATTTTTAGTTATAGCTTGATACCACAAAATATGTTGAGCACGAGTTATTAATTTTCAGCAAAATATTTGAGCAAAAATATTGAAAGTTTAAATTTGTAAAAATAACATTCAGTGTAAAGTTATTTCATATTATAGGGCATAGTTTGTAATAGATATATATAAAAACTTTTAAATTGATTCTTTTATTAAAAACAAAGAATCTGGTATAATTACCTAAAAATTTTGGAGTTGCTCTTTAATAAATAAGATTTTAAAGGAAGATTAAAAAACTTACATTTACATAAATTAAGATTTCGTATGGAATATTCTACAAACCTATGACAGTTCAAATAAAAAAATCAATTTATTTTTTATTTTAAATAAATTCTTTAAAGAAAATAAAATTAAAAAACTTTTAGCTAAACTAGAAAGCAAATTCTTAAAAGCTAAACTAGAAAGCAAATTCTTAAAATACCTGGTCAAAGCACTGGATTTACAAATGAAACCAGTGTTCTAGATTGCCAGAATAACAAAAAATAAACATTTTTAATTTCATTAACTAGTAATAAGAATAATAAAGAGAAGACAGCAATTTAATAAAAGACAACTAGCTATAACAAAAAATATGATTTAAATTCAAATCTTGGATAAAATACAATTTGTTTAAAAAATTTTTGAATAACCAACAAGACTATTATAAAGGACTTTTCTTTATCTTGAACTTGAACACTTTAAAATTTATTAGACGAATGGTAATTAATTTTCTGCAGCATTTCATAATACAGTTCTCAGACAGTAATTTCTAACATGAAAATGAACATTTTCAAACATTTGACATAAATGGGTATAATAAATTGAGATAATTTCATAAAAGCCAGCTTCTTAAATTTTGTTTTAATTATCTTAACACAAAATTAATTACTCATCAGCAACATTTGTGGTAAAAAATGTTTTCGAATTTCGCTTCATATTGCATGTCAATATTACAGCATTTAGGGCATTGCATATTTATTTCTGTTAAAAGCATAAAATTTTTTAATACATTACTGCTTTTATGCCTTTTCAACTATAAGTTAATTTTGATTTGAAATTTTAATCACTTACTTTAATATTCCTACCAAAGATAAGGATTTTTTCTCACTATTACAAATTCAATAATTTCAGTTTTAATATTAAATAGTGTAATTGGACCAGAAAAGTTTATACTTTTACACTAAAATACTTTTTAAAAAAATTTAATTGTTCAAGAAATATAACTTAATTTTCACAAAAATACAATAAGATTGAAGATAATTAAATTTTTAATGATAGTTTCATTCCTTTGGAAAACAAAAGTAAACTAATCAAACTATTATAAAACGCATTTAACAAATTAATAATTTATGATATGAAACATTAAAAAGTAAACACTTAGAATTAAAAATATTTTATTATATATGAACAAATTTTTACAATTGGAATAAAATTGCTTTGGATTTAATAAATTGAGCATTAATCAATATGTGCAAATATTACAATCTGACAAATTATATATATATATATATATATATATATATATATATATATATATACATGCATATTTTGAATGAAACAAATCTCTGAAAATAAATATTTGTGCATAATTATATTTGTGGATTTAAAAAAAAAAAAAAGACAAACACAAAATTAAACTCAATACAATATGAAACATTTTATAATGAATTTTTAATTTTCTTATAAAATTACAAAATGTTTAAAGAAATATCTCAAATGCCCAATCACAAAATTTTATCACTTCAGTGATGAAGTAAACAACCTAAACTGAGTTTCTTGTTTGAATTTTTTTGTTGTTTACAATGGCAAGGATAAGAACAAAAAGTATTTCATGACTTTTTCAAGGAACTTTCACTTGACTCATGTTCCTATAAAGATATTAATAAAAATCAAAAATTAAAAACGAATAAGTGAAACATTTTAATCTCAAAATTAAGGAAACATATGAAACTTCAATAATATAATCACAAATATAAATATTATAAAAAATTACATAAACATTTTAGATAAAAGACCCTTTATTGTGTAAATTATAATCTTTTTAAAGATAAAATTATAATACATACAACTGTAGAAAAACTAACCGTAGAAAATAATAAAGTTGGGGATAAAAGGGACTTAATTTTTGTACAGCTTTTTATAAGAAAAGCATAAGATTATAGATTACATAAGTTGTTTCTAATACAATCAACCTTCCGATAACACGGTACTCTTAAAGCGTGATTTCTGTTCAACAACGTCTCATCAGTTCCTTCGTGCACCCAATGAATGGTTTTAACTCTATATGTTTATATAACCATTCAAGCTTATCTCTTAGCCATTTACAGCATCGGTTTCAGTCGTTTCAAAGCTCTTTCACAGTATGTCTCGTTGATGACAAATTCTTTCTAAAATTTTGTTTGCACCATCCATTTGTTTAGCTTTTTGCTGCTTAATTTGTGGTTTATAATTTACAACATTACACAATATTGTAAGTAATATTCTTCATTTGTTTTTATATAATAACCCTAGATTTGTATGATGTCAAACACAAAAGAAACAGGGAAAGGATTAAAAAGAAAGTTTATAATGTTTGAAGATAAAATCCAAATTTTAAATTGTTTAGAAGGCAGGGAAAAAATAGTCTGTTGCAAAATAAACAAATTTTAATGATTTAATGATTAATTTAAACATTTTTTAATGATTAATTTTAATGGTTGATTTAAACTTTTAATTTACAATTCAAACCATAAAGAAAACTGTGGCAGATGGCTGTCCATTAGATGCGAAATGTGTTATTCGCATACGAAATTCTAATACGGTTAAAATGGAACAAATATTAATGATCTGGTTGGACGACTGTATAGCCGAAAAAACTGCTATCAGTAGAAATCGTATCAAGCAGAAAGCACTAAAAATCTATGAACATTTAAGGAATATTAGACATTCTTATGCAGAGCTAGAAAATCATTCGTTTGCTGTGAGTAAAGGATGGTTTAAAAAACTAGAAAAAAGGAACACATTGCACAATATTAAGTTTCAAGGAGAACAGGCCTCAGTAGATGCTGCCCAAAATTATAAACTGGAACTAGCTAGAACTATCAATGAAGGAGGATATTCATTTGATCAGATTTTTAAGGCCAATGAGACGGCATTATATTGGTAAAGACTACCTTCATTTTGAAAAATCAAAGGTGTGCTCAGGGTTTTAAAGCTTCAAAAGAACGATCACCCTTCATGTGTGCAGCAATCTATCAATGAGCTTGATGATAAAACCAATAATAATAAATTGTTCTTCAACTCCCCGTGTAGTGCAAAACATTAATAAGACTCAATTATCTGTATTCTGGTGATCTAATAAGAAAGCTTGGATAACTCCAAATTTATTTTAAGATTGGTTTTTATAATTGTTTTATCCTAGCAGTGGCAACTATACAATGGAAAAAAATTGTATTTCAAAGTTCTATTGGTTCTTGATAACACTGGTTGCCACAACAAAGAAATGGATCATCCATACATGAAACATCCAAATGTCTTCCTTTATTCTAACTGCATGTCATTAATACAACCTTTGGACCAAAGAGTCATTCAAACTTTAAAAATGTGCAACAAATGCCAACTTTTCCAAACCATTTTTGACAGATTAGAAAATAGTAAAAATATTACTCAAGTGTGGATGGAATTTTCTATTTTAGATTGTATTAGAACCGCATCATCGGCTTGCGCGGAAATTAAACCATTAATGCTTAATGCTTTTACCTTAAATGGTTCGAGCAATACAAGATAATTCTACAATTTCACTCCCAGTAACAGAAATAGTAAACATTGCTTCTTGTTTACGCGATGAAGAATTTGCAGTAAACCATCAGGATGTAAGAGAATTAGAACTCGAGGAAAGAAATTTTAAATGAGAAAGAACTGAGGGAATTAATTGATGCACCCACCTCAAATGATTAGAAAACGAAAATAAGTAAAAAGTATAGGTGCCAAATCTCGAGTTAAAAGATGTGAAAAAAAAAGGGCAATTTGGCTAAAGAATTTAAACTTCATTTCACTCAAATTGATCATTAAACGGTGCTGAGCAAAAAGTTTAAAAGAGAATTAAGAAATTGCTTAGCTCCTAATAGAGAAGTTTTAGTGGAATTAGTAAAGTAAGCTACAATCGAAAACCCATTTGAAGATGAACAAAGTAAGGAAGACATTTTACCCATTAATCCCTAACAGTTACATATTTCTGAAAAATGGACCAAAAATGTAAAATTTTTTGGATGCTTAATTTTGTTCTTTATATTATTATAAAATTTAAAAAAATTGTTTTATTTACAAAAATAAAATTCTGAATACAATAGCTATTATATTATAATTTTTGCTTACACATAAAGCAGTAATGGATTGATTACACATACATCTTATTCAAGTTAGAGCAAATTAAATGACATTTTGGAGCTAATATAAATAGTATAATATAAAAATACAACAATATGATTTTCAATACATAAATTTTACAAATCTTTTACAGTATGGTACCATTCAAAAACATGGTACTGCGTACAAGCCTATATTGCACTCTTTAAAATAAACATGTGTCTCATGTCCCTTTTTCTCATTCTCTTCCCTTTTTCATCGGTTTTACAGACAACATAAAAAACACTGTTAAAAAAACAAGAAAAAAAGCGAGAACATCACCTTTTTTAAATTTTTTAAAAAAATCAATTCTTTTATAACCGACAATACATTCATAACTTACTGTGCAGTATATGTCAGAATAAATCTGTTGAACTAATACATCGGCCAACTGTGGAGAAGTATAATAATTATCGGTGATCAGACTAGGACCACTTGTGCCATCTATTAGGAAAATATTGAATTAAGTATCCTAAAGTAAGAAATTAACCCAGCTCAGACCTTACAAAAAGAATCGTTAATTTTTCTTCAGTCAAGAAAGTCAGTTTGGGCATCACAAGTACTGCATGAAGTAGTTGCCCTAACTGGATGCAGGCGACACTGGAAAGGGGTTAAAAGAAGGCGAGTTAGGCGACTCATCTCTGACAGGGAAGATGAGTGTTGAAAGACAACATAATTTTACAAAAGTTTTTGTTTCTGTTGGAAAACAGTTTTTTAGTTTAGTTTTCCTTTCATTTTTTAATCATTTCCTTATGTGAATTCTCTTCAACTCAATAAAAAGAATTTATAATTTATCTTGTCTTTTGTATTTATTTGTCTCCATATAACGCGGTATGAATGAAGTGATTTGTACTAATTAGGAGTTTCTTATAGCGTGGTTTCCATACAACGCAGCAGACGGATTCCAAAGAACATGCAACGAATTATCCATATATTGCGTCAAATGTCCATACACAAAATCCATATACATACGTCAAATATCCATACACAGCACAGTTTCCATATATTGCACTCACCGTGTTATAGGAGGATTGACTGTAGTTATTTCCTCAATTTTTAATTCTAAAACAAAGTTTTAATTTAAAAAGCACTGAAATTCTTTCAATTAAATAAATATGAGAAATGATCCATTGTACACATAGAGAAAAAAATTTATTCTGTATATGAAATCACTCAAGTTATAAGTACAGGTAAAAAAATTCAGTCACCATTATTTACCAGTAGAAAGAATTTAAATGAATTTTGCCAATTTATAAGGTATATAGTATACAATGCTTTATAAATTTGGAAGCACGAAACTTTTTTTTATTGAACAATATATAACTTTTTTCATTAAATAATTCTAAAAACATAAAAACATTTGATTTAAAATTTTCAGGTATTAAAAAAAAGTTTTAATTTCAAATATTTTTACAATTGAAACTATAAATCTAAAAATAGCTTTTACTACATATGAGGTCAAATAATAATACAAATATGACACTATAGTAACTTTTAGAAATGTTTATCAGACAAAATAAATAACTTCAAATTATTACTTTTACAACAATTAGGAGAAATAAAGTTAATATTATAAAAAAATGGAATTTTGGTCAACTTTTTTTGATTTTTCAATCTTTATGTAAACTAAATGTGAATACTCTTTGTTTGTCAAGTAAACTATAATATATTAACTAATACAAATATAAAAAAAGGAAAATTTATTGTATTAGAGAGTTACATTTTACTACAATCATAATTTTTCCAATAATTTCAATAGAAAGCAGAGAGAACAGTTAAAACTAAAAATAAGCCACATACACAATATTATATTTATACTGAAATGAACTTATTTACAAATATAATTTTTATCTTAGGGAAAATTAAAAATTTGAAATGAATTTTTCAGCTTTAGATAAAAAAAATATTCTGAGAAAGGGCCAGCATTAAATATAGCATAAATTCAGTTAATGCTAATAATTTTAATTTGGAATAATAAATTAATAAAAATTTTAAATTAATTAATAAGTAAAATCAAATATCAATGAACAAGATCTTAATTTTCATTATAAATAAAATGTAACATCAGAAATTTGAAAACAGATTTGTTAAACTTACATAAATTTCTGTTCTTATACTTTTTTTAATCTCTGGTATGCTGTGACTAGAATCCACAAACATCCTTGGGAGATCTGATCCAAAATATATCTTACTATTTTGAGAAATAGCTTCTAATTTTTTAAGCTCCAAGTATTCAGGAGTCAGTAGAAGCTAGAAAAAACAAGAATGTTAATATCAAAATTAGTTTCGAAAGAACATGCAAAGGTACAATATCTTTATTTTATCCCCTTATTTTGTTACTGAAGGATATTTTTTAAAAAAAATAACATTTAACAAATCATAAGCAATCAACAAAATACATTTTAAAAATATGTTTACGATAAAAAAAATTATGATCTAATTTAATAATTGTTTCAACAAATCATTTAATAACATTAGCATAAGTAAACAATTTATAAAAACAAATATGATTACCTTATACTAAAGGAAAAAGTATTTTCTTAAATTTTTTTTAGCATAGTTGATAATTTTAACCAAATTTTCTAGTCTTTCTTCATCTCATATTTATTAGAAAAGTAGCATTTGTGTAATACATATTTTAAAACAAATAGGAGAGAAATGGATTCTCCTACAAATTAGTATGAAAGATAGTTCAGAAAACACATGAAATATAAAAGAAAAAGGAATAGAATTAACACTTGGCACAAAAAATTTGTCACCTTTTGGAGATTAAAATTAAGATAAAAGATTTAGGTAGCAATATATAATTGAGGAGGAGATTTTTTAACCATGACAGTCAGAAAAAGAGCTGAAAAAAGTGAGGTTAGGACTAGAATATTTCATAGTCAACAATACAAGATGATTTGATATTAAATTATAATATTCAAAATGATGAAAATGGGTTTCTCACTTATTGATAAATGAACACAATTTTTTTAAAATTTCAATATCCAGCTTTATGTTTATAAAATACAAAAATGAAGTCATTTTTTGATTATACAATAATTAGAATTAAAAAATACAAAAAGTATAATTTCGCTGAACCACAAAATTAGAAACAAACACCTCATTTACTGAATAAATAAATCATGGATTTAAAAAAAAAAAAAAAAAAAAAAAAAAAAAAAAAAAAAAAAGTGGGGAAAAAGATGTTTTTTTCAGTATATTGTAAGTATAATACATTAAATTATTAGAGTCTAGATAACACATTACTGTAATTCTTTATTTCCAGAAAATTGTTTATTTCAATAAAGTGGTATTATAAAAATTCATGATATTTCAAACAAATGATTAATTATGAAACAGGAAAATGACGATGCTCATGGAGATCAAAGGAAATAGCAAGTTAAATCTTATATTTTTTTCATGAGTTTTCTAAACTTAAGCCATTTCCAAAATATGGTAGAAAGATTGATAATTTATTAATCTTCACAACTATAAAAAAACATTGGATGACTGTCGAAAAGACAATTCCTTTCCTTGAATCAATGGTCACTGAATTAAAATAATTATTAGATACTATTTTTATCATTTTGCAATATTTTTCTTTTATAATCAATATTCATTTAACATTCGTATTACTCTGGAAATAAATTATTCAAGTTTCATATAGACCTCCATGTAAAATTACTTAATATTAAAAGAAACAGCAAAAATTTTAAAAATACAAATTTGTAACACTGAATAAAAACCAAATAAAAAATTCATTTTCTGGCTCAAATGGTAATACATACAGAGGTTGTCTAAAAAAAAAAAAAAGAAAAAAAAGAAAGAAAGAAAACACACACAAAAATGTAATATGATGTCGGAGGACATTTGGCACTTGACATCACTTGAATCTTTCTTGAAATTGACATAAATCAATTTTGAATTGTGGTAAGCATAATGTTGTACTATTTCTCATACAAAAGAGATGCAATAGAAGGTTGTTTTTCACTCAATTCTTTTTTTGCAAACAATGGTTAGTTAAAGCGAAACTTAATATTGACTTTGAATCACTTTGAATATCCCAAGACCTCAAGATTAAATATATACCTATTAGCTATTAAAATAAAGGCCAGAGCACTAAATTGCTAGATTACAGAGGTTTTATGTTTAAATCCACAGTAATTTGGTAGATCACAGAAGGTGAACCCTTATGTTCTTAAAACCACAAATGAACAATTGATGATTATAGTGAGCGGGAGAATATAATCTTGATAAGTGTCATCTCAAAACAGATAAAATCACTTAGTGATTGAAGACAGATGGTCAGACAGAAGATAAACAAACAGTGCTTGTGCCGGACCACATAAGGAAATCTATTGAAAACCAAAAAATGAGACTCTAAACAATTATGAAAACATGCTTAAATGTCATTCTAAGAGACTGGGTGATAGCTTTCTATGAGGGTTTGTGCTATTCATAAAATCATCTTTGGATGGAAAATAGGGAGAAAATGAATTTGTCTGAAAACAAGACATGTTTTCATGGATCTGCAGTCCAGTTTTTATAGTCCCTGCAGCACTGTAAATGCCATTTCTAGTTTACACATAAAGAGTTTTGAAATCACAATTTAGTCTCAAATATTTCATAAATCATTTGGTTGATACTGAATTCTGTAGCTGATTATTTAGATCAACAGCCACCTTTGTTAACATGGATTACCTTTTGGTGATGCTTAAAATCTATGTCTCTTGCAGTGAGTTTGTTTTTCTTTAAACTGTTTTACCTCCCAACTGTTTTGACATGAATCTTGTATGCTGCCATCACCTTTGACACAATGCTTATTAATACTTGCAATAGATGAGCTGATGGGGTTATTGATCTATATTGACCACATGGATTCTAATTAACTGCCCTTTTTCAAACTAGGTTTAGACTCATTTCAGCTTCATTCGAAATAAAACTTATAAATGCCACTTAATCTTTACTATCAAGATGAAAAAATATGCTAATTAGAAAAAGTAATTTTAACAAAACAAATCACTTAGCTCAATAATTTTTCTGTGTGATTAACTTCCAAATAATCAATAATTCAACCTTAGAAAATTTCTCTTGCCATATTTAAACAAAGAATTTCTAACTATAGTCACCACAATTTCAGACACAATCACTCACTTGAATAAATAGCATTTTCTTATCATTCATTAAAAACAGCTATTTTAAATACACAAGGTCAAACATTTTATAAATGAAACTATTGCCTTGAAATAAAATTTGATTTTCTTGCACAAAGAAAAGAGTTTGAATTTTTAAAACTGCACAACTATTTTAACTTTTATTTAAATTACTGTCAATATAATTTACTTTTCACAACAATGTCAATTATAATTATTCAAATATTGTATCTAACAAAAGTTTAACATTGAGCAACTTTTTTGGAAAATTGCTAAATCCAAAAATAAACATGGCGTTGACATAGTAGATAGCCTAAAATTATTAATATATACTGCATGAATAGCTTTTCAAGAGCATTTTTCACAGACAAATAGGTTGTATTCGCATCACCTACTCCCCACAAAAAAAAAAAAAAAAAAAAAAAAACAGATAACATCTGAGCAATCATTCTCAACAGATGTATTTCCAACTCTAGAACAAGCATCTCCTGTTGCACAACAGTGATTACATCCACCAGGGAACTTCCAACTAAAATAAATGCTGATTGAGAAATGGACATTCTTGCTTCAAGAATTGTTGGATAATTTGGTGCTGAGTATGGAAAGATGGTGTGAAGCATCTATTACAGTAAAAGGAAGATATATCCCATAAGGATAATTTGCTTTTTTTTCTCTTGGAGAAATAATCATATATAATAACACTACAAGTGCTACAAGGTATTTCTTGCATGATTCGCAAATAGCATACACCATATTAATTTTTGTGCGACTATGCATTTGACATCATTTAAGAACAAAATGCTGCCTGATTTTTTAATTTCAAGTCTCTTGGATTTCTTATAGAATTATGGCAAAAAAACCACATATTGTTTAAGTTTTGACCATAAGTGCATATATATCCTTTACAAATAAAATTAGATGACAGTTATCCACAAAATTTATTAGACAGCATTGTAATTTTTTAAAGGTATTACTGTCAGAAACTTTCAAAAACTTATGCTTTATAAAAAATTTTAACACTAAAACAGTTAGGATACAAATATTTTTAGAAAAAGTTCATTAAGAGACAAATATGGTTAAACTATTTTTAATCAACAATTCACAACAATTTTACTAATATTTTGTGTGGTAAAGCTAATATAGCTGCAAAAAATCTTTTTTAAATCTTAAATCTAACACAAACCTATAAAAAAAAATTTTTTTTTTTGGTGCTTAGGATTTTAGAGCAGATTTTAACTATATTTTTATTGCTGAATCTAAATATGAAAGCAGTTTTTCTGTATCAGCTCTAGATTTTTATTCACTTATCTATCAATGCTTTTTTTCTATTTAGTACTTTCAAGTACAAGTGTTGTAAAATTTATACAGGGAAAGATTCTTGTATATGAATTCATATAAAATCACCTCCAAAATCTTTGGCACCAAAACCACTGTTGACCAGTGTAATTTTCAAATAAAAAATTTTCTACACAATAAGAGAGTGAGTGAAACCACATATTTTTATTATTATTATTACAAATTTTTTTATAAATATGAAAGTAATTTCTAGTGTTCATATTTTTTTGGAATCAGGTGAATTGAAAATACTTTTTGTTTATCTTTTTAAACATGATAGGATAGTTTAGAACTTACCTCAAATATATATTATTTACAGCCCGGCAGCATAATCCAATGGGATTACATATTCTCTATCATTAAACCTTTATATGCTAAGGTGATTTTAATTTGATCATATTTGAAATTATTCCTATGAATAAAATTTTACACTGTATAAGTCTGTACTATACTATTAACTTGCTTCAAGGAAAATCTTTTGTCCATTTATTTTTACCTTATACAAACTGAAAACATTTAATGAAGACATCAAGTATATTTAGAAACAGATGCACAAGAAAGAAATTAAATTAAAAAAAACTGGCAAACTAAAAATAAAATACTGACCACTCAGATTAGATAAATATAAATGAAGCCAGACTTGAGATATAAATGAACATGTAAAGATTCATTCAAAAGCAATTTAATTTTTAGACAGTTCTCAAGTGACTTCCCTAAATTGATAATGATATGCTATGTTATTCAGCTATTCTAGAATTCTTGTTTAAACATTACATGAAATATTAATTATATACAAGTAAAGAATATTTCCGATTTTATAATTGAAATAAAAACATAAATACTTTTCACATTTAGTTGCTAAAAATTATTTCAGGTAAGGGAAATGTTCAAGTCAATACCTTTCGAAGAAAAATATTTAGACATTTTTTGATAGAATCAATATTGTTTGTAAGCTTAGATGATATTGAACATTTTTTATTCTTGCATGCACATTAAATAATATTTAACACAAAGCTTAATAGTATTAAAATATACATATCAAATAATCAAATAGGCCTCACTTTTAGACAATGAAAATTGCAAAGCTAACTATTTGCTTACAATAATTAGCATAAAACTATCATAGGTATTTTTAAACAGGTTATATGAGACTTGCTCTCAAGTCACCTGTACCTTTGCTAAGACATGCCAAAACACAGGCATAGCATTTGAGGCAATAATTAAACATACAGTACAAAGGTATGGTTTGTATGCTCAAGGTAGCATCATGAATTCCTTTTCAGGGATGAATTGTTTGAAGATACACCCAATCAGGTACAGAAAAAATCTTAAATGGTGATGACTTGAAAAGTGCTATAAAAAAGGATACTTCTGAAACACATTCAGAAATTTGCAATTAAGTTGTTCAGTTTATGTGCTGAAAGGCTTTATGTTCACTTACATAGAATGGAAAAGTTATGGAAGATAAGCAAATGGCTCCCTCACAAATTTATTGAATGTAATAAATTTCGTAAGAGCATCTTTTATCTTCTATTAATTACTTCTTTCCCGCCAGAAAAACTAACAGTTTCTGAATTATCCACTGGTGTGTGATGAAAAATGGATCCAGTATGGCAGACACCAACACTCGCATCATTGGTTGATGCAAACAGCTCTGATTCCAGGGATAGCAAAAGCTCCACTCCATTCTCAAAAGTTTCTGTTGTGTGCATGATTAGAGCTCCAGTAGCTCAGTTAGCTTTATGCCACTCTGAGTTAAAATTAGCAAAGTGAAACAACATTTGCTACAGGCAGTGATTGGGAGGGTGACCACATTCACTCTCTCTCACTGGATTGCAGGAACTTTGTGTGTTAGGGACATAAACATGTTAATATGTGATGTCCAAAGTCCATCATTTGGTGTGGTGTTGATGTGTAGAGGAGGGTGCCAGCTTAGGTATGATCTTGCCACCTGGCGGTGGTTCAAAATTACATGGAACTTAGTCATGTGCGAGTTTTTCAAACCCATTAATCTTATGGTACAGTTTGTAGACATGTTTGTAAACATGATGGACATCAGTTACCATTGTCCACAATGAGTTCTTTCCATGAGTAGATCATTAATGCTTCAGTTCACATGCAACAGGTAAGTCTAAGAGTCCTTGTGACAAATATAATAAGCATTGGTGAACAAAAAAAAAAAAAAAAAAAGGGTTGGTTATAAAAACACAATTCAAGACCACACACTACAAATTTGATTTTGAATGGAATTACTGCTTTAGAATGGAAATTTATTCCTCATCCTTACTGTTCCCCAGACATTTCTCTAAATGATTATCACTTGTTCCATGCACTGGACAATTACATACGAACAAAATGGTTCCATAATTCGGAAGAAATCAAAATTGAAGTGGTTTATTTTTCATTTTAAAGACCAGCATTTTATCACAATGGTATACATGAACTTGCATCACACTGGGATAAGATTATCATATATAATGGTACTAATGCTGCATCTGGAATTTACATGTCACTCAGTGACAAAAACTTTTTGGGTTACCAGACACAGGCGCAAACACACATAAGTGTGTGTATAAATATTAATGATAGAAACATTTTCCTTCAAAAGCATTTAATACCAAGGAAATTTTCAGTGCATAATCTCTTCATAGAAACAACAATAAATGGATAAGGTAAAAATGTAGCTAAAAAGATAAAACATTGATTTTTTTTTTAAATACAGAAGTATGGTAATATATTGATATTAAGAACAAGAATAAACTTTGAATTTGTAAACTAAAAAATCATGAATAAGATTTTTTAAATCCATCTTTTTAAATGCATTTGATATCTTTTGTGATCTATAAAAATTAGTTTTTATTTTTTTATGATCAAAACCAGTATTTATATGTAAATAATACAACAATAAAACATTACACACAATTAAAAGAATTCTAATTAAATTTAGGAATTAAAAGGAAACTAACAGAGATTTACTGCATATTGTAATTATTTAAAATACATGAGTTAGTAAAAAATAAATACATGCATGATGTAACAAAATATACTAATAATTTAAACAAAGTTATTTCAGAGTTTTTAACATTACAAGAATTTTAATAACATACTTTATTTCCTTCTGCTAATTGTTTCTTTGTATATGCCTCAGATTCTGCTCTGGATTTTTGTCTTGAAAATGCCATTTCATCTATAATTAAAGTTATGTGATTAAGCATCAAAGTTTCCTTGTTAAGTAGCACTGTCCAATAATGAGGCATATAAATAATATTAATAATTAAATAGTTGTAACATCATAAATTCATATATATGAATGTGTGTGTATACATAAACATATGTATGGTGATCTCAGCACAACATGCGAACACATTTTAAATGATTAGATTTTATTTACTAAGCAAGGATAATACATAATTTTACTTTATTTAAATTTATATACAAATTTTTATAAAAAATTACACAATATTTTTGAAAATTATGAGAAAACTGTTTGATAATATATTTCACAAGAAAATGTAATCTATTTTTAAATGTATTTAATAATGAGGGATATGTAAGTAATTAATAACGAGGGAGTTCTCTAAGTAAAACACACAATTCTTGGTTTAAAATAATAACAAATATCAATTTCTATTTCTGAACTTTTAATAATACTTCACTGTTTATAAAAAAGTAATAAGAAAAAATCTTGATTAAATATTCTTAATTTTCTTTTTGTCTATACCAAATATTAAAAAGAAACTATTATATTAATCATGTTAGAGAGTTTCTTAAAATATTAATCTCAATATAAATGTTAAACAGATTTTGATGTATAAGACTCTTAATACAAAATGCTAAATCATACAGATATAGTACATAATGAGTCTTTAAAAACGTAAATTTGAAATGCACAATATTTTTTCTACAATTACCGACACTGCAAACTAACATTTAAAAAAAATCTGAAAGCATTTTAGAAATGTAAATTTCTAAAGGAGTTAAATTTCAAAGACCCTTAGATGAAATAAACCACTACTGGTTAGAACTTTAAAGGATGAGGATGACACTAGAAAAGGAGTAATGGAAATTGTGACAAGAACCCACTTTCCTGGTGCTTTTGACCCACTTATAGTAATAATAGCATTTCGATGAGTTTTTTTTACAAAGAGTTACACAAATAATAGGACTTAAGCTAGAAAATCAACAATCTTATTATCAGGTTACTGTCTCTTTTAAAGAACTCAAAAGGTCAAGAACTTCATATTATTCTAAAAATGCATCAAAGGAAATTATTTTTGTTAATGATCGCATTTATTCTAAAAAAATTCTAAATGATACTTTTACTCTCATTTTGTAAAAAATAAAATTTGCATACTGATAATTTCAACTTAATTTTTATGTGCAAATAAAAATAGATCAATTAACTAACTAAACCTTCATATATACCATCATCCATCTTCTAAAAAATGAAGATCAAATATGAATAAAAATCTCATAGCTGTATGAAGGTAAAGGAAGAAAACATTGATAAAGATGTTTTTCTAAATACCATCATAAAAAAATTATTTAAATGAAAAATGATAAAACTAAGTTATAATATAAAAGAGACATCAAATAGGGTCATATTTGAAATCAAATTATGAGAGTGATGACATTTCAAACTTAGTTCATAGATTTGAATAAAGAGTAAAGATTTTGAATAATTCTTTTAAACATTTTAAAGTATTAAGTAAAAATTAACAGAATTATAATTTTTATGTAGCATGAATCAGAAAAAATTTATTTATTACATAAAATAAAATTTCTAAAGAATTTTGAAAAATAGAATTTTAAATATAACTCTCTGTCTCAGCTTAAAAATTAAAATTTTCAATATTTATAGCATAAAACAACTACTTAATAAATAAAAAATGTGACTATTTAATCTTTACTCATCAGATATATTTACAAAAGCACACATAAGATATAATTTATCTGCAGAATTTGAATAATTTATGTAGCTATTACCTTCAAGGAGAGACATCTTTTTTAAGGATTCCTTTTCCATAATTTTCTGTTCATATTGAATTTTTGCTACTTCTGCATTTTTTTGAGCCTCTGTAAAAAAGAAATTTTGATAAATAAAAACAAAATCTGTTCTATTGAGCTAAACAGAAAGTGTAGGAAATTTCTTATATATTTTTAATAATCAAATCTCTTTTAGAAAGATACTATAATGAAGGAAATAAAAATTCTAATTCTTTCAAATTATAGGAAAGAGAAATAACAAAATAAAATAACCACAAGATAAATTTAATCTTATTTGTGCCTATTTGAGTTTTAAAATATTTAATACATAATTTAATAAAAAAATGTAATAACACACACACAGCAATTATAAATTTAAAATAGAACAATAAAGGTTATTTTTAACTGATTTTTCCAAAATTATAAGATTTATAGAATTTTCACCCCTCTGAAAAATATGCAATCTCTGTTGGTTTTTAAATTTCCCCAGTTATCAAATAGCATGCTGTTCAACTATTAAAATGATCATATTCATACAAACTTTGAAAGCATTTTAAATTTTACTTATATATCAAATATTTAAAAAAATTATATACCAATAACAGCTTTTTTTCTGTCGGTTTCAGCATCTTTTTCTACTACTTTTTGTCTCTGAACTGCAATTAATAGTTTAGTTTTCTCACTTTCCCTAAAAAGAAAATTTTAAGCAATTAATTATGAAAGTAATGAACATAGCTAAAATTACAGTACTTAAGACACATATATTTATATAATGGCAAATGACATAATTACAGAAAATGAAATAATTCTAAGAAATAAATTTTAAACTAAAATAAATAACAAAAAAATAGTCAATAAAATTTTAGTATTTTCTTTTTACTTTTTAATTAAGATTATATAGTTATGAAAATGTATAACTAAATATAGAAATTAACACTTTCACATATGATGCCAAAAGCACAATAAAACTAACCTAAATTACCTCAAAAGTATTTTTTAAATACATAGCAGCAAGGCATAAAACCTTTATTCAAAACTATGAGAGTTCAATGTGTAATAATGAAATGTATTAATTTTCTTCACTTAAAGCATGTTATACATTCATAAGGCATATTATACACTTTTTAATTTAGTTCATTAATAAAACAAAATTTATCAAAGTCTAGGTATCACTTTTTCCCAGTACCTTTTTATTAGTTTTTTTTTCCTTATTTTATGAGGATAGCAATTCTAAATTCTATTGGGTTTAGCATTAGAAATATTGAACTATGTTGTAATTGTTATTTTCAAATCATGAATATTGCCAACTAGTTGAATAGTCAGTGTGTACAAATATGAAAGATCCATTATATTTTTAATCTACAGCTTCTAGTTGAAATCAAATCATTTTAACTATTGCTTGCACATACGTGATTAGTAAAAATATTTCAATAATTTTCCATAAATTTCTAATTTTGCAGACATTTATCTTATACATTTAATAAAATCTAAAACTTTTCTGGAAAATATGATTTAAAATCAAGGCATTCAAATAGTCAAATTCTTTTACAATTTCCATTGATTTTAAAATTTTGCTTAATTAGATCATTTTATTTAAAAATTTCTCGACACATTTTTAGGACTAAACAGGATGAATTCTTTTTACTTCTGTACTGAACTGGAAAATCTAAAATAACATCAATATTACATTTAAAAGAAAATTTTTGAAATTTCTTTTTCAAATGAATGAGCTCTTCTAAGAACCCTTGATCAATAAATTGTATTCATACTATATTTTTAAAGTTGTATGTTTCAACTCTGAAGACATTGGTGTGCATCCACTATTTTAGTCATTAAATCTTTAATTTTTTATTTTTACCAATTATAAAATACAAGAACAATTGGATTAGATTTACTGAATTAAATACAGATTAGATAATAAATATGGATTGTTTTACAGTGAAATAATTAATCAGAATATATAAGAAAACATAAAAATCAAAGGTATATAAATATTTTTATGAATATTAACATTAAATATTAAATAAATTTAAATATTTTGATAAAATTATAAAATGCTGAATAAAATTTAACACTCTTAATATATTTTGTGTCATGGGAGTATTCCACTTACATCAACTCCTTTTTCTTTCCTTCTTCCTTTGTTTCTTTTCAAATCAAATAAATACAATGGTTTCATTTTTAAGAAAGCATCTTTATTGTTCTACTCCATTTCTAATATTTCGAGATTAGAATTAAATATAAGTATGACTGTAATAAAATAAAAGCTCAAGGTAATTTTCTTTTTGTTCCATTTTGCAACAATAATTAACTATGACAGCAATTAATGCCAAAGTTATCAAAGAACTTATTTGATCTTGACAAATGTAGATATTTAATCAGTGGGAAAATAGAGAAAATTATACTGATTTGAACGATTTTTCCTAAATTAGTAAAAACTGTTAGTAAAGAAAATAAACATTTTGCAACTAATCAACATATTTCGTAAGACAAGGCAAACAAAAATAGTGAATACAATTAGTTTTTACCTTCATTTTTTGCAAATGAGGGCTAATTAAACTGGGATCTAAAGACAATACAAACTAAATCAATCCTTAACATATATTATAAAAAAAACTTAAGTAGTTTCGTAAACAGAAAATTTTTAAAACTTTTAATAACATGAATTCATGAGAAATACTTGTGTCAGCTTAATTTATCATGCAAATATTATAGAACAAGTAGATGTTCAGTAATGAGCTTAATGATTCAAGAAAAGATCAGATTTTAAAATGATTCTAATATTATTGAGTAGTTTTTTTAATGAAATAGATTAATTGAACTTATACCTCAATATATATATATATATTGGGGTATAAGTTCAATTATATGTGTACATATATATATATATATATATATTTATATATTGGGGTATAAGTTCAATTATATGTATATATATATATATATATATATATATATATATATATATATATATATATATATATATATATATATACATACATACATATACACATACACACACAGTTTACATATTTTTAAGCTCCAACTTACATAAGTTCATAGTTTTTTCTTATTGTTTCTGGAATTTTAGGCTTTGTAACACGAACTGCTTGAATATATAATCCTGGAGCCATATTATTCAGATCTTTTTGAAGAGCTGTTTTTAGATTCTCATCAATCTGATCTGAAATGAGCAAAAATACTGAATTAAAAAATCTTTAGAGATGTGTGTTCCTCTTCTGCTTTCTTCATGCATGCCTGTGGGGGTGAGGTTTTTGGGATTCTTCCATTTAGTCAAGATAATACAGGTCATTTTCAATGAAGACTTGCCAAAAAGAAATTCACACAACAGATATTAAAAATGCCTTTAAAAAGCTTTAGGCTATTAGATTGTTCAAAACATAGTGTTAAAATAAAATATTCATGGTACTTAAATGAAAAAATGGATTTCATTCTGATGAATACAGTTTTAAATCTACAAAGAGTAAGGCTCACTATGTCCTAGAGGTAGGACAATATTTATCAGAATGAAAGGTACAAAAAGTTGTAAGTACTAGCCACTGTTGGACGAGATTGATATACCATTTCTGACGTCTAGATGTACATCAATCAGAAGGAATGACTAAGTTTTCTGGGTTTCTCCTCTTGCAACATTTGAATATGATCTACTACTATGATAAAAATATATATTAGTTCATTGAAGTTATTATAGTAATGCACTAGAAGACCATATGCATAGTACTTATATTATACTTGGAAGAATATTATAATAACCAGGAATTAAAAAAGAAAAAAATGCATTCAATTTTTATTTTTGATTAAAGATGATTACGATAAAAATAGAGCCTTCAAAACCTATGAGTGATTTTTATAATCCAAATTTAAAAAATAAAGCACAAATCCCAGTTTACATAATCTAAGCAATCATAGAGGTCAAAGAATGCAGTAATGAAAAATTTAAAAAAAACTAAAAAGAATTTTTTTTTTTTTACTAATGAAAATTACACCAAATTTGTAGTAAAAATCTTTCAAAATCTGATTTTTCTTCATTCTTGCAAAAAATTTCAAACATGATTAATCAAGTTTGCCAAACACTCACATGTATCTTGTTTGTTTAACACTCTATATACCTGGGTATATAATTGCCACATCTTTGAATGTTCATATTTTTGAATATTCCATACTTCCTATCTACTGTGCAAATTATAGAAAAATATTTAACTGCATAAAAACACAGCACTATAATTAAACTTCTAAATAAAGAAATTCACATGTTTTTTCTGAAAATTAAAAAATATAAATTGCTTTAGTAAAATATAAAAGAGTAATTAAAAATTTAAGAGATAAATAATTGACATATTTTACTTAAGATAAAAATCTTTAATGACTTTTTTTTCCACTTGTATTACTGTTCTTTAAAAAAAATCATGAACTTAATAGGTTCCTAAATTTTCACTTAAGTTATAAATAATTTATGAAGTACCCTAAATTTAATTGAAATTCTTCATATGTTTTTTTTTTTTTTTTTTAATATTAACAATACTTTTTAAATAATATCATTACATTTTTTCAAACAGTTAGAATCCTTCTCAACATCAACAAAAAATAAAACAATCCTTATGCAAAAAACTTTTAGGCAAAACAAATCAACAATTTCACATGAAATTTCATTTTGTCAAATATTAAAAATGAATCAAAACTATTAACTTACAAATTATGATTTACTGAATAAATTTAAGTTCTTATATTATATTAAATGACAAAAACTAAAATGTGATTTCAAATATTATATACATGAAGCACACTGCTCACATATATATATTATAATTTTCCTTAGTTATTTCTTTAACTTGAATTGTTCCTTTAACCTGTCCACGTATTCTTCAAAGAACTCTTCATAAATATTTATCTTTATAATCTACTGGCAATGATGTGTTTATAGAGCAATTAAATATTTTTGACTTGCTAACACAAGAAAATAATTTTCGTCACCTAACATCAGTGTAAATTAAAATTAATTAAGTAAACTTTTATTCCCCTTATCAATATTTCATGTTTGAGGGCGCATTTTAAATTCCTTGAACAGTCTTTGAAAAACATATAAATGTAATTAAACAATCTCATAAAAACTCTATCAAAACTCGAAAATTAAGAAAACTTTTTCAACACAATATTTTCCCATTGTTTAAAAAGGTAAAAGAGGTATTTTTTTTATGTATTTCAAATTAAGATAACTTTTTCTTTGTTAGGGAAAAAGGATTTTGTAAAAAGTCATAATGTTTAAATTCAATAATTCGATGCTTATTCTTCTTTTCTTAATTTTTTAAAAAAATTTTTCCACAATGTTTACATTTCAAATCACAAACATAAATTACTAATACTGATTTTTTTTTCTTAATTTTTAAAACTTCAATCAGTGATTTGCTGCTCTCATTAAGTTTTTCTTCAAAATATTTTTCATAGAAAAAAGTCAAAATACTCTTTTAAAGCTCTGCATAAACTTTTTCAAAACCTTTGATTTATCAATACTTTGAAACACAGTTACTCTGAAATATATGCAGAAAAAGCTAGAATATACACCACATTTAAACTGAAATATAGTAAAATTACAATATACAAAGCATAGATGAACAAAGTAAATGTTGAAAGAAATATTTTTATTAAATTACTTATCAATATAAGGATTGCAAACACTCAAATAAGCAGAAAAATGAGATACTTGCATTGTAATATTTTTAAAAAGGTTTTTGAATTATTGTAGCTTTCGAAACATACTACTTACATCATTTTTGAAAGAATTAATAATTTCATAGTTCTTCAAAAACTCTTAACATTAAATTTGAAAAAGAAACTGCATTAATTGAGATAATTTAATTTCAACCTTTGTAGCCTTTAAAAGTGCATGATTATTGTTGACTAGTAAATAATTACACTTAGCACAAATATAACTGAAAATGTTTCATCAGAATAATTAAATAATTTATCCACTATATTTAGTTCATTTATTTGACAATATAAATAAATTAATCATAGTCTTTGATCAAATTAATCATAGTCTTTCTATAAATAAATTAAGCATAGCTAATTCTTCAGATCCATTACATGAAGTTGTAATACTAATTTTAAACATGCATTGTGGTACAACATCTTGTTAAAATTTTTAACATTTCTCCAAATTTAATTTTTAAAATACCACCTCAAAATCTATTTTTTTAGAACCATTTATATTTTATTGATTGAATGCAAACATTTATATTCATAGTAAAATAGTTTTAGCACAAAGTCTGTTTACAACATTATAAAATTCTTTTATTAGTTTTTAATACTTTAATTTAAAAACTATGACAAAATAATAATCTTAACAAGTCTGTTCTTAACGATAAAAAAATGGCAATAAAATTTTTATTAAATGATGCCAACAACATAAATGTATTAAAATATTATTAATTAAAATTTTGAGCATTCACTTTTTAATGTTACAAAATTCACTGGACTTACACTCACCAAATAAATCTATGTACACTTCATGAAGGTTGTGGACACTGCAAAACTGATTCAATTCGTGATGAACTTTGTTGAAAATCAATGATTTATCATAATCAGCCGTAAAGTTACGCACAATATCGTACACTAAAATATAAAATATCTATAAAATCAAATAGAAAATATTTATTGAAAAAATTAAGTTAAGAATAAATTCAGTAAAATAATATAAATTTTTTCTTTCTACTTATTTATTATCTTATTAATTTTTTACCAAATTTTTACTATTAAAGTGTTGTACATGTTAAACACCAAACATAAATTCTTTTAATTATTTAATGGAACATTCTTTCATAATTTATATATTATTGTTCAAAATCAAAATCCCTACATTAGATTAGATTTTTATATTTCCAATATTCATACCAGCAATTGAATCTTCCTTATTACAAAAAAAAAAAAAAAAAAAACTGAAAAATGCCAGTTTTGGCTACATACATTTAGAATCAATTATATAACACAAAATATAAAATCTTGCAATTTTAATCAGTCTAAGAAATTACAATAATGATAACTTAATAATGTTAACTTTCAGCATAATTCAATTTAATATCCTCCCAATAGTTTTTCTAGTGTTTCGTAAAATTTTCTATTCATTTCAGAGTTAATTTAAATTTTAATTTATGTGTTAAACTTGTTAATTAAATTATACTAACTACCCAAGCAGTTAATATAATTTAATTAACAAGTTTAATTAAAAAATTTACAAACCACCAAGAGTTGATTGACAATAAAAGAATTGTTTTATTGTGTGATTTAATTACAGAACAATTTTGTTAGTTGAAATATTTATTATTTTTTACATATTTTCTTTACAACAATATACTTTTTTTTACATACAATACTTGAACTTATTATTACTGGCTCAAGTTAATATCAGATAAAACGATTGACACTAAACTATTTTCTCTCATTTGATACAGAAACTTTGGAAATGCAGACTTTTCATACACACATTTTGCTTTTTAATAAGATACATAAATTAGAAAGAAAACAAAGAATTGTGCAAACATATATTTTAATTGATTTCTTCTATCACTCTATGATCACTTTTTATACACAACATTTAATTAAAAAAGCTGAGACTTACAACTAAACTAGATTAGGAAATCACTACAAACATATCATATGTGAAAATTAAAATTTAAAACGTTGAAATGAAAATCAATAATAACTATTCCTTTGATGATTTAGCATATATTTCTTTTAAGAATAAAGAATATTTAATCCATTAAATAAATCAAGTAATTAATTTTAAAATTATACTTTTAAATTAATAGGTTTCCCGTTTATTAAAAAATTAAAATATTGATCTTCAAAAATTAGTGCACTCCAATACTTTGTATATTTTAAGCAAATAGAAAGGATATTTTAAACTTAAAAAAAAAAAAAAATTACATTGTCATATTTAATAACTTTTAAATCTGCATAAATAAAATCCATACTCTCAGTATTTTTCAAATTTTAGTTTAGGTTAACCCTTTCAGGCACACTGCCCTTTAAAGTGGAAGTATTGATAAAAAAAAACTGTAGGCTGTCTATGTAGGTCTTAAAGAGTATACAGTGAAAATTTTCTTGATTTATCAATAGAAAACTATTAAAAGATTAAGAAAATTTTCATGTTGCTCCATTGAATAATATTAAACATTTAGGACAGACCTTACTCTGGATTATTACCCTGAGAAAGTTATTTATCAAAAGCTGAAAAAAATTTCATGATTAATTAGCTAATCAGTAACATAGATAAAAGTGACGATTCCTTTTAAATGTTAGAAAACGATGATTTAAATCACTCTGCTGATCAAACATTTTATGCTTACGTTTTTGTGGAATTTTCATATTGGACCTTTGTTTTAGATTCATTATTTCTTGTAACAGTATAGTTTTTTATTGATTTGAAAGTTTATTAATATACTTTGGGATAATTTAAATACAGCTTCTAAAATTTATCAAGGTAAACAATTATTTCATATATTTTTTAAAGTAAAAGAAAAGTAAATTTGTTATTAAGTGATATATTTAGCATATATAAAAGCTTATATAATCATCTACAAATACTAGCAAAAATACCATTTTAAGATGTAAAAAATATTTTTTGTGAGTGTAAATCTTAGGCTTAGTGATAAATATATAAGTTCAATTTTTAGGACTTCTATTGCAATCCAAGAGAGCATTTCGGATAAAAACACTACCCAAAAGACTACTTTTTTGTATTTAATTATTACTAAGCAGTAAACATCTAGTTAACAATACAATGTCACAGATGAGAATTGTCACACAATAGTAAAATATAGGAAGTCAGAGCTATATTGAATCTATTTACTAAGATTGCACAACCATTCATATATTTAAAAAATATATTGACTTAAAATATTTATATATATAGATACAATAAACAGTTATTGATTTATTTTAAAGTAATATTTACTGTAATATGATACTTACCACTATTTGAATTTAATATATTAACTACTTCAATCCGATCAAAGTATATCATAACACCACCACTGCAAAAATTTTAAATTAAAATAATGTGAATCACAAAAGGAAACATATTTAGAAACTGTTTTATTGTTTAACTTCATCATTATTTCTTTAGCTGATAATTAAAGGATTACAACATGAAAAAAAAATCAAGCATTTGAGCTAATTAAATGCATAATAAAGTCAAACATAATTTTAAATTATACTGAATTTCTGCAATTTTAAATTTTTATCAGACTTAGAATTTATCTTTGCTTGGTAAAATTTCAACTTTGAATAAGTTAAAATGTTTTTCAAAAGAAATAGAAAATATTTATATATATTATAAATTTCAAATACAAAAACAATTTGTAACATAAAAATAAAATCTAGAATATGGTAAAAAGTCATATTGCAAATTATATACATAACTCTGAAAATCAAACATGCATATATCAACAATCTAATTCACTTTCTTTTTCTTTTCTGCTACCATTACTTTTGCATTAGATCAAGCAAACTCTAATATATAATCCTTCCTATGTATAAAATCTGAAAATAGATTGAATGAATCATTGCTATCATATGAAAAACCTTTTTAAAAGAAATAACACAAAGCTATAAGAACAACAATAAATTGCAGTGCCAATAGCCGAATTCCTCTGTTTCAATAGGAAAGGTTAAATATTTCCAAGTAAAATTGAAACAAAATTCATCCTAGGTTAAATTTCAAAACTGTTTTTAAAAAAAATGTTAACTTTCTCAATACACATTTGCCAAGGTTCCATACACTTAAAAAAAAATTACCAGATTTCATCTCTTGCAACATTTAAATACAGCTCACTAACAGAGAAAAACATCCTAAAAGTCAAACTAAATGTTTAATAAGCCTTACAACAATTTTTAGATATTAAGCTTATTTATTACATAATGACAAAATGTTTGCTGATAATGTTACATTAATACACTAGTTTGCTTTAGTAGAAATAAAATTAAATGATTTCTATTTGCTTACCCAACAAATGAATCAAATTTAATTTGATATTTATAGCATGCTCTCAAAATGCAGCAATTTAGTAATTTTAATAACTAATATTGTAACAGTATTCTAATATTCTTTAAGAAATAAAAATTGTCAAACATGGTTTCTATACTAATTAGAAATAATCCAAATTCATTCCTATTATGTCATTTTCACAATACTTTCTGAACATTATTTTTTCCTCACTTTCAATTAAAAATAATATATTGCACTATATTACTCATAAGCTTTTTTTTTCTTTTTCCAATACATATTCATAAATACTAAATGAACAACTTGTATTTCAAACTCATCATGCTTTAGTATGATATTCATCATCATCATACTTTATAATATAACAAATTTTGCAACTGCTTTTATCCGCAACAAATGAAGTGTTAGGTTACAGCATATTTGTTTTAATGAAATAAATTAATGTGAATCTTAACTTTCCAATAAGATTAGAACTCACTGAAATGTATGTATTTATTACTCAACTTGGAAATTTTATTTCTTTAATTAAGTAACATGAATACTAAATATAATTAAAGAAACTTACCTTGTACCACATGGCACATTCTTTACTTCATCTGTTTGCAAAGTTACCTATGTCAAGTGAACATAAATTTTAAATAAGAAATTAAGTGCATAAATAAATAGTATAGAGTTTTATTTGGAAAAATATATTAGAAAACAAAAATATACTAATGATCAGCTAGTTTCTAAAGAAATATCAAAACATTTTTAACATAAAATTATATGCTATAAAATTGATATTTGTTAATAACTGTATATAAGTTATGTTCATTGAAATGAACACATAGCAAAGAACTAAAAGATTTACAGATTGCAAATACAGCTAAGGATTTAATAAATTTTACTGGTGAGTTACGTATCAAATTCTATTTGCAATTCTAATACTAAATGATTTAACAATGAAATCTAAACTTGAATTTATGTAATTACAGATTTAAAAGGAAAATCAAAAATGAATGCTCCTTTAAGTATTATTGAAATCTCCAAATGAGGAGAAGTTGGCTGATATGTCATTCTACAGCTACATATTACAAAAGAGTTTAAAAATTTGATTACAAACTTGAAATGAAGGCTAAAGTGCTAATTATTCTGATAAAAATTCAGCACTTCCTATAGATGAAACGGAATTATTTAATAATCTAATATAGCACAGAACTATATAAACTATATATTCTGACCATAGATACTTCCTAGTTTTTTTTGGAAAATATAAGAAACATTTCTCAAGAATATGACATTAAATTACTAATCACACACACATATATATATATATATATAGGTATAGAAGTTTCAAACAAGTATTACAATTTTTTATATATTAAAGTATAAACATATTTTAACTGTAGCAATTTTATGTTTTTTTAAAGTTTAAATTAGTCTTAAAATTCAGCTTCAAACACAAAGAATTGTATAAAAAATTTAATTCTTTACCTTTCAGTTTTATTGACTTTCAAACTAAAATATCCCAAACAAATGGATCTAGGGAATAAATACCTGGGAGAGTAATTACAGTGGCTTCTCTTAATAACTAAAGTAACTAAACATAACTATTTTGGTTAGGAAATATAATTATTTCACTTATGAAAAAAATTCACTATGTTTCATCAAATTCTCTTTGAAGGAAGCTGTATTTACTTTTTTCACTTAGAAAATACATAAAATTAAAGTTTTTGTAGTAACTACTTAAGAATTCACTTATAAATGTAGGACATATTATATAACAGTAGTATTTCTCTTAATATTTTAAACAAGTTTAAATTCATCTATTTCAGTTAATTACTTAATATTTAAACTCAGTAACAAATTTTAAACAAATAACACATTCTGCTAAAATGATCATTCTAAGTTAAAAGGACAACTGAAAATATGATTACATTAGAATAGTAAATATTTTTAAACAAATAAAAAATATTACAATTATGTAAATCACTACTTAAATGCTTGAATTTAATATCTGATTTTGTTTCTGGATAGATAATAACAAAACTTTATAGTAATAATAATAAAGAAATAATCATAATAAAGAGTTGAAAAATGAAATTTACATTATTTATTACAATTAATGTTTGTGTGTATTGTCAATTAAAAACTCATGATTTTTGTTCCTAGAAAAGGTGGTGTAAAAAAAGATTGACATTTACTAGTACCATACTGGTGAAGTTACATAAGATATGTAAGATACCAAACATCTAATTGAGTTTCTACCCCTTAACTAAAAGATTTAATATGAAGTATAGGAATGGTAAATTTATAGCAAGCATTTAACACAAACAATTTTAAACACATAAAAACACATCTTAAGAGTTTATTAGCTTAGAATTTAAGTGTTTAACCTTGCAATACATTTTATAAAAGTAATTATAATTTTGATTCTTTTAAATCAGAATTATTATTACTCAATAATATATCACCAGTCTGTTTGATTCTAACTCTATAAGTTTTCAGAACTGAAGTCAAATTACAAAAGAATAGTTTCACTTTTAATTCTTTGCTACACTTATAACTGCATGAATAAAATATACATAAATTTTGAAAACACTTCTAAAATTAAATAAATTAAACAATTAAGCAAAACAAAATACCTGAATTGATCGAAATGTAGTAATGAATGGGATCATCATATGAAAACCAGGATTACTAGTTTCTTTTAATAATGCTCCACCCTATAAAATGTACAAAAATAAACTCTTTAAGAAAATAAAACTTAATTTTAAAATATTTGAACTTGACAACTTTTTCTGCACATAATAGATATAAGTGTACAAGATCTAAATATTCTATTTAAATTATAATAAATGAAATCATAATTGTTCATATATATATATATAAATATATATGTAGTGGTACCTCAACATACAGATTTAATTCATTGCTCGTATGTCATATTGCTTGTATCTCAAAGCAATTTTCCCCAATGAAACCAATTGAAATGCTATTAATCTGTTTGAGCTTCCAAAACATCACCTCAGTTATTTTTGTTAAGTTCTTTTGAATAAGAAAATTGAATTTTTACAAGAAACATTTATTTATGAATAACAAATATGTATTCCATAAAAACATAATAAAAGAATAAGTGAAGTGTTCTCAGAAGGGCTTAATTTTCATCACTTGTCTTCACCTTTTTCGTCATGCTCTGCTCATTTTCACTGGCAGATCGTTTAAAAAAAACTGTCCAAGAAGGTTTATTTCAGGATACTGCAAACGCAAGGAGGAGGAGCCAGGCAAGTTTTGTTGAACAACTTCAATGCACGACCAGTTGCAACTTTTGCAGGGTGATTTTTATACACAAACTCAATAATTTTCTCCCATATTTCCAACATATCTTTGTATAGATAACCTTATCCCTCTCCAGCTGCTCATCAAAACTAATTTTTCATTGAACCATTGTATGCTGCTGCGAATGTAGATCATTAACTCCTTTGTTGTCAGCTCCTGAGAGTGTTTCTTAACGAGTCCATATTAACATCTCTCTCATCCACCTCCAGACTGGTGGATTTTCCAAGAAACCAATCTCCTTTACTACTGGCACTTCAGGTTCCAATCTTTCGAAAGCTCTTTCAGCTACAGCTTCTTCTATACAGAGGTTAAGGTCCTTGTTGTAACAGCCAGCCAGGCCAGATCAATAATTCTTAGGCATATCATGATGTTAAAATGGTCCTTCCAGAATTCTCGGAGAGTAAGGATTGTGTTTGTTGTACTACTTCTTAAAATTAGAAATCACCTGCTAATCCATGGGCTGCAGGATATGAGTGATGTTGGGTGGTAGGTAGAGAACCTTTGTAAACTTAAGCTCTTCAAGATTTAGTGGGTGAGTAGGGGCATTATCAAGGACAAGAAGGGCTTGCATGGGTAAGTTATTTTCCTGTAGATTTTTTTTTTTAACAAAAAGACTGAGCACCAGGTTTATTCACTCTACAAAGAATTTCCTGGTGACCCATGTCTTTGGATTTGCCTCCAATTAACTTGCAGTTTTTCATTAAAAATCTTATATGACTTAAAGTCTCTGGTATTTTCCGAATGGTATACTAGCAGAGACTTGACTTCGCAATTGCTACTCGCATTGGCACAAAGTGCTGAAGTTAATATATCTATCACAAGGGTTTGTGACCTGATATCATCTTCTCCTCTGTTGTTATGTAAATCCTATTTGGCATTCTTTTCAGAAAAGCCCTGTCTTTTCACAGTTGAAGACTTGCTGGGGGATGTATCCTTTAGCTTCTATCAGTTTGGAAATCGTTTTGATGTAAGCCGCAGCTGCCTTCACATCTGAATTTTCTGCATCACCATGCCTGACAACGGAATGAATACTGGTCCTTCTCCTAATGTTATCAAACCAGCTCCGACTGGCTTTAAACAAGTCTTTCAATTTCTCATTTATGGAAGTATATGGGATCTGCTTTAGCAAATCCTCATAAATCACTCATGCCTTCTCACATATGATGCTTTGTGTTAAGGTGCCTCTTAGAAGCTATTTCTATGTCACCCACAGCATCAGTAGTTTCTCCACCTTTTCATGGAGTAAGGTCTGAAGTCTAGAAATTATTGTAACACCCTTAACTTGCGTTATACCCTTTATCAATTCCTTTTGTTTAAGTACAGTATGTATCATTGATGTGCTACAACCGTACCTAGTTGACAAGTCAATTATTCACACATCTTGTTCATGTTTTTCTATGATTTCACACTTAATTCAATAGATTTCTTCGGAGTCATGGCTATAAAAATAAATGAGGTGTTTTGTAAATGTACAAAAAGCAAAAAACGCAAACCCAACTTATCAAAAGTATTTCCAAAACAAGGGAAACAAGCACACAGACTGAGGTCTAGTCTAAGGTGGGAGAAACTGTTAGATGCTGCACACGACACCAATATGTGCCCTGCATGTTTATGTCGTGTGCAATTCCTTGTATTTCAAATCTTGCTCTCATCTCAAAGCAAAATATCACTTGTTCGGCAGGTCGTATCACAAAACACTTGTATATCAAGGCACTCATATACCGAGATACCACTGTATATATACAGATATATACATACATATATATATATATGCATAAGTGGAAAAAAAATTCCATTTTGTAAACATAGCAGTTAATATATTTAATTCATTTACTAGAAAAATAGCAAAATTTGAAAAGCATATAACATTTTCATATTCATCATGTGAGTAATTAAACATAAAAAGATAAGAAAAAGTCTGAAATCTAATTAATTTAAAGTTGAATTAAAAGAAACTTCTTTTAAATACATATTAAGTGTAATTAGTTTTATACATTTTCTACAAGTACAAAATTAAAGAAACTAATATGAGTGCATTGAACTGATTAATATTAACTGAATATTTTCAAAACTAGAATATACTCAATTTATAGATAATCACATGTTCATACATTAATCTATAAATGACATAGATTTACATTGTTTTTAATATGACACATAAAGTGTATAATAATTGCTTTGATTTTATTCTCAATCGGGTCAGCATTTAAAATCTTGATAAAAAATAAGATCGTTAAATGATTACATTTCATATATAACCACAAAACTCACTGAGCAGTTCATTTTATTGAAAAAAAACTATTAAATGACATGATTTTGATATTTTATGCACAACATTTCATCGCTTCAAATATTTCATTAAAAACTCAAGAAAAAATTTGAAATTCTTTTTTATCATCTTTACAATAAAAAAGATGTGTAAAGAAACATGTACACATGACAATTAGAATATATTTGATGACAAGCTCACAAAAAGGTACATGAATAAGACAAGTAGAAACAGTTTTACATAAAATCAAAATCTTCTAAATAAAATGTTCATTCCACTATCATTGAAAATATAAGTCCAATTTTATAATTTTTTAGAGCAATAATAGTTTTAAATATGGATGAGCTGAATTAAACCAGGTTAAAAAAAATTAACTGAAGCCTAGTGGCTTAGCAGAAGCGTTTGGCGCTCCCAATGCATAGACCTGAGGTTCGATATCAGGCTTGATTCAGCCTTTCATCTCTTTAATGCGTTGTTAAACTGAGTACCAAGCATGCTTGGAAACAACACTGGGGGTTTCATGTTAAGCTAACCATCTAACCAGGAAACCTGCTTTGCACTCCAGGGCCCCTTGGTCAGGAAAACAGGTATGTTCATTGTATGTCTTGGCCTACATATGGGCTGTCATGGCACGGGTTCATTTAAAATTAATTTGATGAACAGAATATTTTATATTTGAACTTAAATTTCATACATATATTAAGTAAAGCAATCATTATAATAATCAGGATTGAATTCTACATAAAAATATACTGTAATATTAAAGTTAAATTAACTAAATATATAGTTCCACAAAATACCATCTTTAAGCAGCCTTGTTTGATATCTTAAAATATGTATTTAAAATTTTATACATAATTGATAATATTTTTTATTGCATCTCAAAGCAGTATTTGACTTTAATAACAACATATTGTTAGAACTAAAAATTCACCATATTAAAGCTTGGAGGATGTTATAAAATATAAGTCACATAAGACATTTATATTTGAAATATTATATTTCCTGATAATTTTAAATACATTAAATAGAAACATTTACTGAGATTAAAAGAATTCCCTAAAGAAAACATAACTTTAATGGATTAGTGATCTTTGCATTTAAAATGCACTGACATTTACGAGACTGCTACACATTTAACAACTTCAAATAATCATGCATTTCAAATGACATGCTCCTGAGCATCTTATGGAGGAAGAGCAGTTCAGATAAATGCAGATAGTCTACAGTTCTATGAATTCATTTCTTTGTACACAAATACTAGACGTTTTTATACAAAAGCTCATTGTTATATATTTTCGCACACTTCTTGAGTAATCAACCCTTCATTTATATCAAACCACAAAGAAAGAGAATGCAACTGGCCCAGGAGTCATGGAAACAGCTGTGGGTAACTTGTCAAATTAATATAGAAGGCTCTATATTGGTTATTTGGATATGTTTCTATGCTGTGCTGCACATTTCAAGAGTTTATTAATGAAAAAAGAAATTACATTTCAAAATGAATTCAGTAATGCCCAACTTAAATGCAGGAAACAAACAAAACACAGTATTTTTCGAATTTCCTGTGTGATCTTGATAATTATTAATCAATATTTATAATCAATAATATGCATGACAGATTTAAAAAAATAAAACACTTACTCTATAGTAGATACCCATATGACCTGTTAATAAAAAATTGTGTATTAAATAATTGCCATTGTAATGACATAAATAACAAAATCAATTAAAGATACAAATTTTTCAAATATAAATTATATCAACAATATAGTAACACAACTAACTAAACAATAAATATCATAATTTTAAACAACAAAAGTTGAGTGCAAAATAATTTAACTGACAATATTAAAAAATATGCCATTTGGTAATATTTGCTCACAACAAACATTGTGAGATCACATTAATATTTTTTCTAACAAGAATGCACATGCCTATAAGATTAAAAAAAATCTTAATTTGGCACATTTTTCTTTCTTTTTTACAAGAATCATACAATAATTGTTGACAAAATTTTAACTATTGATTTAACTAGAGCTAAGTCAGCAGGTTGTTTCAGATTAGACTCCTTTTTATCACTAATTTTCATCCAAGTTTAATTTCTTACAATTTTATATAACTTCTAATGTGTGTAAAAATTGATTGTAATTTTGACAATCCTTTATAGGTCATTGATACTAATATTAAGAAAATAAAAATTTTAATTTTAGTTCAAATTTTCAGTTAATTTGAAAACATGATTTTTTAAAAAATTTCTTTTTATTTGTTTACGAAACTGAATCGTAAAATTTAATTATCTTTGTTTCTGGGAGTTGCCAGTTAGTGATATTACAAAAATAAATCAATTTAATACCTTTATCAAAAAATTTAAAATGTGAAAGAACTAACCTATAAATAAGTGATAATATAACAGATAAGACCAGTAGGATTATTTTTTTAAAAACAAATTGGTTTAAATGTGTTATAAGTGTTTTATATATTAAAGTATCTTATAAGTTAAATTAGCTACTATATAGAAATTTTAGAATACCTCTAATTAGATAAACAAATAAAAATATGAAACAATACTGTTCCTGTTTTCAACTTAAAATTATTTCTACAATTATTTCTTGCTCAACTGCACTATATATATTTTATATATTATTGCACTATTATACTTACAGCTGATAGGAAACATATTGTGGGAATATGCTATATTTCAGTTATCAATATAAATTACTCAATATCAACACATTTTTCAAGTCATAACTTGGCTCTACCTTCAGATCATATCCCACAGCTTGTTTGCTTAAAAATAAATATGTTATTCATATTATTGATTTAATTTTACTCCATGGTTGGTGACATCAGCCTGGTAGCGTAACATAGGATTTTTTAAAAACTATTTTTGATAATTTAAAACATTATGAAAAAAAGAATGAGAATATTACTGATCAAACACAAAAGGATGTTTCAATTATTATTTCTTTCAGTTATTTCAAATATGGTTTCTACTATAATTTCTGATATATTAAATTATATAAAATGCCATTCCAGAATTTTGTCATGAACCTGCTAAGCTTAATAAGATTTAGAATCCAGACATTCAAAATCCTTAATAATGAAAAATATCAATTTTATATTTTCAGTTTCTGAGAAAAATGAAAACCACACCAGACTTGATAAGTTTTCAATAATTTGTCAATTATAAAAGGCAACATTCTTTTTCATTTATTTCCAACCGAAGGCTATCAGATATATTGCCATTTTAAATATGCGGTAAAAATAATTTTAAGCAAATCACTGTAGTTAAGAAATACAGATTGCAAAATAAGTAATAATAAATAGAAAAATCATTAGAAATATTTCTACAAAGCAATATTTAAGATCAAATTAATCAAAATGAAAATGCAATATTATTCAAAGAAAATTTTATTCTATAAAAGAAATTGAGTTAAAAAAATAACAAACTCTTAATGCATATTCAAAAGAAATTTTTGAGCAGAATTATTCTAAAATTGTATATCATGTTTCATGCAATATTTACTTTATTCTTATTAATGCAAATTTTTAAATAATTTTAATGTGTAGTTATTCTACAAAAATCATTTATTCATTCATCAAATTAATAGAAATGCAAACTTTTAGTAATGTTCACTACAATTAAATAATGATGATCAATAATTATATTAATTAAAACAAACATAAATATGGTATTCATCTCTTAAGTCATCAGTGTTAATTTTACTTGTCATTTTTTACCTTTAAAAAAGAAATCGACTTTTTTTACAATATTAATACTTTTACTTTAAACATAGTAAATTTTGAGAAGTCTACATATGATTGATTAGTTATTTAGAGTCACTGACTTAATATTATATTAAAAGGAAATCACTTGAATGCCTTAAATTATACACATTTTCTTTACAAATGAAGGGCACTGACAACAAATATTTTTTACTATTAGGCTTGAAAAGCATAATATATTTTATGAGAAAGTCAATTGAGATCTATCCAAAAATTTTTTCAGACTAGAGACAAGTTTCATTTTTTGTTAAATGGTCCCTTTTTTAATTTTTTTATCAAGAGTTAATCTGACCAAGATCCCCACTTTAAAATAAATTCTAAGATAATATGTATTTTCAAAATGGTTGTTAAATACACATTTTATTAAAATAGAGATCAGAATGCTGATTATTTTGTAACCCTACTAGTTTACTTCTTAAAGACAAAAATTTATAAATCTAAACATTTGATAAATCAGTCACAGAAATAAAACTTTTATATAGGATAAAACAGTTATAAAATACCCAAGTATTTTACTCAAGTCATATAAGAGTATAAAACTTGTTACAGTATGTGTAAGTTTGTATGAGCTTATTTTCATCTTGCATAACTTTCATATTATACATAATGTCTAAGAAAATAAATCCTAAAAATTTTTAACATGCTCTTATTATCCCAAAATATACTTAGATATATTTTAATGTATCCAGTTTGTAACTTGTTATTTTGATGAGCACACACTTAAAAAAAGACTTAGTATATTTCTCTGACCAATTAATAAGCCAAAAATTTAAAGAATACATAAAGAACAATGATTTTATAAATTTCTTTTTTGGACCAATCATGTTATTTTCAGACTCAATTCATAATCTAATGTTAACCAAATAGTTAAAATTTTAACACATAACTTTTTGTTTTATTTTTAAATTTTTATAGTTTTAACTTTATCAGTTAAAATTACAAAATTTTGTTAATTATAAATGGTTTTTTATACTTAGTATTTTTAACATAAGTATTGTATTATATCGTTTAAAAACAGTATTTATGAAATTTTTCAATAGCTACTATTATTTTATTTAAGTTTATCATATTATATCTTTCACAATTAGTACTACCTTTTGATAATTTAACATTTTTTGTAGTTTCTTTACTATTATTCTAGGAAACAAATTCTTTAAATTGTAAATTTTATAAATTATTAGCAATTATGTTTGCAATTAAAGATTTACAAAATTTTAGCTTAATTTAACAAAATATAGTTTAGAATAAATAACTCACCTTCCTCAATCTTATGAAGTGAAAAATTGCAAGTAACGAACATAAAAATAGCAACTATTGCCGCAACCACAGCACCAGGAGTAGTCATTATCTAGAAGATGAAAAGTTATAGTGTACAAATATATATTTAATAAAACAAAAGCATGTTTTTCATTATCTATGTTTTGATATTATATATTGATAAATATATGAAATAAATTCACAAAATGTTAACTAAAGATATAAGAGTAAACAATATTTTAGTTTTTAAGGATTTTCCTTTTACACTTTTTAATTATTAAATAATAAAGAAAAAGCATGTTTGCATATATATTACCAAATTCCTTTAATAACTATTTTCTTTACATTCAATAAATAAAATCATGAAATAAATTATGCCTAGTTTTGAAGAACAATAAGTAGATGCACTTTTCAATCATAAAAAAATATAAATTACCTTAATAAGTTTCTCCCGCCCCCTTAGAGATAATTGATGTTTGAGATTTTTTAAATTTAATGTTAAAAAAAATTTAACACATTCCTTAAAATTAACAATTAAAATACAAATTCTAATGTTATAATTATACAATGGGAAATTCAAAAATGATAAATACAAATTTAAATACATACTGTGTGTTTGTTTATAGAACCTAATATATACCTAGAGTTTGCAATAAAGTTTTCAATTATTCAAAACAATGTTTGGAGTAAAATTTACTTATTCAATAATTGATCTTTGCCATGTAGAAATGTTTTTTTAAAGGTATACCAAGGACAGATCATATTTGAATCAAATTTATCACCAAGAGTAATAAGAACAAAATGAAGGGATCTGATCTATTGTGATGAGCATATAGAAACTAGAGGAAGATATCTCCCTCTCTCTATATATATACATATATTTATAGATCTCTCTATAAATATATATATATATAGAGAGAGAGAGAGAGGAAACTCTAGTTAAACTTATCAATTTAGTTTTTAATTACTCTTAAAAATAGGCTAAATTCATTTTTAAAATAAAGTATATTTTCTTATTAATGTTTAAAAGAAAGAAAGTTTCTTTTTAAATTAAGATTTGTTTATTTTCATTATTACTTTAGATTCATTGGTTGTGTCCACTCCTACTCCCCATAGCTATACAAAAAGTCATTTTTCCATAAATCATCAACATTGATAATGGAACTAAAAAAAGAAAAGCAATGGCTTTCTTTTTCTGGAAAAAAAGCAATAAGTTTAAGTAATTTTGACTTAGCAACTTCTCTCAATTCTAATTGTTATAAAACTCTTTCTAATTTTATAAAAATAATAATCTTTTTACTAATATAATGTTCTTTTAAATTTTTATAAAGTAAGATCTTATCCATCCTGGATTTTTTTTAATTAAAGTCAAACAAAAATTTGCAATGAGGCCTACAACAGTCAGTACATTCAATTACAAAAACATTTACAAGACAACAAACAAATAAAAAGTTTAAAAGATAAATAAATCTCTGTAAAAAAGCAATTATTTTAATACTCCCCAAAAGATTAAAAAAAAACTTTGGGCCGACAAAAAAAAGATGTTTGAAGAAAGAACTTGACTATTAAACAAATTCAACATCTTCTAGGGCAGTGATAGTGAACCTTTTTTGTGATCTGGGTTTTTTTTTCTTTCTTTTTTTAGTATTAGCTCATGGGTTACTAATGGCCATTTGCACCAGGCTGTTTAAAAGTTGGGATTCGTTCATACTTATGCACAAGTACTGAATAAATTATTGAAACAATTTTGACTTGCATAAGCTAAACGTCAAGCAAATTACATTTTGTATAACATGGCATTTTATGGGTGGCCCATACTTTAGGGTGTTCTTTGGTTTCTTGTCGATTTCACATCAGGCTGGGTAATGTTAGATATGGTAATAAATGTTTGTAAAGTTTACGTTATTTTTTGGATAGGGCACCATTATATGATGATGTTTTTGACACCATTTTGTTTTTTCAAGCATGCCTGAAAAATGTTTTGCGACAAAAAATTGCCAATTTTTGCCAAGGGGCACACTAAAATATATTTTTTCCTATACTTTTATACAATAAATTTAAGATATCTTTAAATATTTTTGGATTAATTTAGATTTTGTTTGTGATAAGACTAACAAACATGTTTCTGATTCTACTTTAATAATGGCAAAAGAGTGTTTGAGTTTTCATCAAATAATACTTATCCTGATGCACAAGTAATGTGTTTCATCTTTAAAATAAATCTATAAGGATGTGTCTTAAACCAAGTGAAATAAAACAACATGTTTCATGTTCTAGAATCTAGATGTTTCAGAGTAAAAATTAATTATCCAGTTCTCCCAAATTAATGAAACTAATTTAAAAAAATAATTTAATGGCTTTGAGGGCCTGCAGTTGCACAGGATTTACATATTTGCAAAAACATTTCGAATCAATTTAAGATATTTACTTAATTAATCACATACACAAATACATACGAAAACTGTATTTTAAAATTGATATGAAAATGTTCATATAATGCATTTGCATCAAACATAGCAACCAATTCAATGATATTGTTCACGTTAACAATCAAAATATCATTTATTATTTTTTGCATTTCTTAAAACAAAGTTTAATTATTAATTTCATTTTCTAAAACAAAGTTTAAATTATTTAAAACTCAATGTTTTAAAAATATGTTTCAGATGATAGAGGCGGTAACTTACCACGGATTAACTTTTGAAACAAATTACAGAAAAGAATTGAAAAATAAAGAGAAATGCTAAAATATTAAGTCAGAAGAATAAATTATACTTTAATTAAAAAGAAACTACACATTTTAAGAAATGTGCGATGAAAATCGCAATTTGTTTTCCTTATTTAGTTGATCATATTGATAAACCAAAAATTTTATTTAGATAACTTTCAGTTCCATTTTCACTTCATTTCATTTTACTTATTTGTTGTGAGGATTATAGAAAAGCTTAAAATCTCATTCTTGTGCGAATATAATCTTCATCGAAATGGTGACAACAAGGCATACAATGTAATGTCGCTTAATTTTAGTGCCATAATTTACATTCATTCATTATTTTTTTTATTTAAACTTCTGTCACTCGTTGAATAAAGCACCCGGTGGAACAGAATTCCGTGGAAAGACCCCCGCTCCATTACCACTGTTCTACTTTTATTTCATTTCAAATATTATTTTTCTTCCAGTAACCTAAATAATCTGCTCATGACGAGTGGTATGGAAACACTGTAAGATCCACCTTTAACACAAGAGATTCATTAATCAAAATGCTGTTTCCTGCCCAGACAGATAAAATTTCATAAATTTTTTTTAAGAAATCGTTTAAGCATAAAATTGTTTGAGATATGATAAAAAGTGCCATATAGTAAACAACTCAAGATACGTATCATGAGTTGTACATAACAAAATTAACTAGACAGTGATGATAACTTAATCACAATCACCATCAGAAGAATTCAATCTCAAAATCTTATGAGGCTTGATAATCTGAATAATGTATTATAATTAAAATACGATTATCTTGTACTAAGTACATTACTTTGGAATTGTTTAATTCTTAGAAGAAAAGGGATGCAATATAAAAAAAAATACCTGTGAAATGACTCTTGACACATATGAATGTAAGTATGAATTCACACTCATGCTTCCACTTGAAGAAATACACCAGCTCATTCGTAAATAATCACATCTGAGCAATAGCAAAGATGTGATTGTTTGCAAATGAGCTGCAGTATTTGATCTCCAGATAGTCAAAACTAACAAAATGAGAATTTATCGTACTACATGATTTGCTATTCCACATTCAGGTTAACTATTCACAAGATAGTGGATAATGATAGCAATGGTATTGAAAGGTCAGAATAAAAGTTTCAAATGGATGGTGTGCAACTAAATTTTCTTCCTTTTTCCATCCAAATATTGCCTAAATTAAAACAAAATTCAGAGGAAAAGATTATCTATTATTAGATAGTTGGCTATCTAATAATGGATAATCTTTTCCTATGAATTTCGTTTGCAATTATTTGTAGATTTTAAAAGCAGTTAATTACTGTAGGATTAAATGACTATTGAAAGGCAAATAATTTTTGCAAATGTCGTTTAAATTTAGTGATTGAGAATATAATCTCTACTCCTATATGACACAGAGGGTATCTAGAATCGATTTAATACATATAGATATCTTAACACACCCACTGTACTTAACATTTTTTACAACTTTTTACAGTTGCCACTTTAGTGAGCAATGCGTTGTTATAATCAATAATTACGCATTACATCGTTAATATTAAACAGCTTAACTAACAATTTGATCTCTTTCAAAGCACGTCATTTCATTGAAAGGCTTTTAAATGTATTTTAGAGGCCTCGTCCTATTTTAAAAGTTTATTTTATCCTTAAGATATTGTGACATTGGATGATTTACAAAGTAAATAATGTCTGAAAAATTATTCGATCGCAATTATACTCTGAAGGTTAGAATGGCATATGAGGCCTTTATGAAGTTTCCTACTTATGCGATGACAACTATGTTGAGCATTTTGCACATTACATCTACTATCGTAACATCATTCTGAACAGTTTCACTTGAAAAATTTAAATCTTAATCTATACTAGTTTCAATAGAGTGAATTTTTTTCCTTTAGCTCCGCTTTATTTAATGGGGTTTAATCGTATGACATTTAAATGTTAGGTAATGAACATTAATATTCCATATGTGCTCCATTTCGGGGTTTTTCATTTCATTTAATTTTTTTCATGCAAAATGCTTTCTGGTTAAAAATAATGCTAACGATATTTTATTTTGAATTTCCTTGAATATGTATCTAATGCATAGTTCAAATAAAACTTTTCACACATTTTAACGGTGGGCATCCGTTTACATAAATAGTTTATTTATAATCCAAATATAATAAAATTGTAACAAATAAAATGCTTAATTTTTCCACATACTAATTTTATTAGCAATGTTATTTATTAATGAAAAAAGATTATTTCAAAATTTCGTGTTATGGAATTTATTAGTACAAAGTTCAAAAAGGAAATACGTCTCAAGAACTTCAATAAATAGCTTTAAAACTAATGCAAAGGGAAATATAAACTATACCAATAAAAATGTACTGTCTATTGAAATTAATTCATGAAAACAATGCATTTTGGATTTTAAACGGTGAAATTGGATGTTTAGATCAGCCAAGCATATAAAATATCCTTTATTTAAAGCTTGTCTTGAAGGAAAATTTGAGCACCAATTGTTTTTTTTTGATCACCAATTGTTAAAAATTTGAGTTCATTGTAAAGTCTTGTTGTCTAAGATATTTCTGGAGACGTTTATTGAAGGCTCATAAATAGTGTCTTGTTGGAAAATGTGTTTTAGAGGTTTACTACGAAAATAGAAAAAGTATTAAAATATTTTAATCTTATTTTTGAGTAAAGTTTTCCCTCAGATTAATGCCAAGACTAATAGAAAAATGAAATAATTGGAGCTTCATATCAATATTTCACCAGATAAGATGGTTTATCATGTATATAATATTCAAGACTGAAGAATAAATCTTGAATTCCGCAAATACGCACCTGCAAGTACATAATGGTCACTTAAAAAGAAATTTCTCTGAACCTTATTATTGATGAATGTCATATTTAAAAACTTTGAGATTAACACTTCACTAAAAAGAAATAGATAAATGTCCTGACTAAAAATAATAGTCTTCTTTAGCTTTTTTTTTTTTTTAAAAAAAAATATTTACGATTTACGCTCTGACCCAACGGGTACGATTATAAACAAAGATCATAATATGGACGCGTTTCAAAAGATAGTTGAGGAAAGATTTCAAAATCAGGTAAAGGAAATGAAGATTGAAGAACAAAATTACCTGATTCGATAGAAAACTAAACCAAATTCCATAACAGCCGCTATTGTAGATATGCAAGGTAACTGGTTCTGAGTTTGTTAATTAAAAATCACTGTACATATTAAGCAAGTTTGTTTTTTGCAAATAAATAAGTAAATAACGTAGAAGTTGACACAGAAGAAATAAGAGTATTTATGTATTGGCGTCACCGCATCTTTTTGAGACAAATAAATTTAAAGAAATTTTATTATTAAAAAATTAATAATTTTTAAATGTAAGAAATCCTTGTCCTTAGCCAAATATTTTAAAGGCCTTTGTCCCTAACCAAATCATATGCTTTTTCTACCTCACGTACACTTATTTCGATATTTAAGAATTATTGTCACCATATTTCAGAAATTACAAGAAATTTTGCACGAAAACTTAAGTGATATTAGTGCAATTATTTTATATCGCGGCAATTTTACTTAAGTTTTTACTTTATACTATTAATATTATCTTATAATTAAAAACTAAATTTTTAAATTACTGAATAAGTGACAATATTCCCACTAGCTTTAAAAAAATTAACAATAAGTTTAATTTTTCATAATTAGAGACATTAATTTTTAATTATTGATTAAAATTAATTAAGCTTTTGTGTAAAATTAGCTGTGGATGGTAATACGTAGGTATAGAAATAAATATGGGTGAAGTAGAAGAAACGTTATTTGGTTAGGGATAAAGACTCAGAATATATATGTAACTATTCAAAGTGTAAACAGAGATATATTTAAGCAAGTCACCTAACTTGTTTTGTAATTCAAAATGCCATAACTTTGTAACAAATAATAAGAAGTACCAATCAAAAAAAAAAAAAAAAATGCGTACACAATGTTTCTTATTTTTTAAAATCTGATAATTTTTTTCTGAGCAAGCAATATAAATTTTAAATTATTGTCAAAAATATACTTAAAGATTACTAAAATCTCTTCAGTAATTATCATGAGATTTGTTTATTAGTTCAGCATTTTCGCACCGGATTGTATTTATAAAACAGCATGAATATTGCATTACATTTTACATATAACTCTAAAAATTTCATTTAATATTTTTTACATTAAAAAAGGCAAATAAATGTTAAATTTTTTTTATCTCATGTAATTCTTCAAAAAGTAATTGTAAGCCAGTTTTATTGTTATAATTTTAAATTCTACCTAATTTCGACCCCTTTTAGTATTTATAGCTTCATTTTAAAAAATTAAAGTTAATCTTAACATACTTTCTGTGTTAATTAATAATAGTATTCTCACTATATAGCATAACGGCGAATTCAAAACCTCAACATAAGTGATCTTTCGTTTCGATCTTTTGAAGTAATGTATTGATATTTCTTAGGCTTCACCATAAAGGCTTTGTAAAAGTCAAAATGAAAATGAAAAAATTCAAACTATGATTTGGTTAAAGTCCAGATCATACTTTGGACTTTTACCAGGCCACATTGATAAAAGCTAGGTTTTACGAGAAAAAATGGGATTAACCAGACTTCAAGCTTTTACAGTAATATTCACATTATCTTAAAATGTTTAACCAAAAGTCAGTCAGTTTGAGTAAAATTCAATTTCACATAGGATTTATGCAACTCCACGGAGTTCTCTCATATGACCTGAGATGGTTAAATAGTGTACGTGGAACGTTGTCAGTTATGTAAGTAATGATACCATAAGAAGAAAATGACTACTTTGAGAAAGCTTTTACAGTTAGTATTTACATTAGTGAGTATCTTCAAGCAATTGTGCAAGAATTATTATAAACATGATCAACTATTGGTGATCGTATAAGAAATAGAAGACTAAGGAAATTGAAGAGCAAACTGCTCAAGTTTGTCGTCTCCGTAAAATATCCGAAAGGTATCAACGTTCTTTGAGGTTTAAGAGTCGACGAACCACAAGAAATCCTTTTATATAAATCATCCCCTTGATTTTCCACTTGTAGCAGATATCATTCTGCATCTCAGTACCTTATAAAACAGTATACTCTTAATATTAATGGAGTTGCCACACACACGCCAACAATCAATTCATCAATAAAGCAGTGTTTTATAGAGTCATAACTGAGAGAGAGAGAGAGAACTTCTAACCATTGAAATATTATTTTCGGAAAAAACTAGTCATACTACATTGTTTTTAATCATATAAATGAGCATGGGTAAAACTAACTCAAGGCTAACTTTTTTATTTTAGTTCATCATTCAAACTGTAAATTTCGGGCTAGTTTAATTGCAGTATGATAGGGTCTATATTTTATAGAAATGAATCGACTTTTCCTCTTATACTATCACATGTTCTTAAATACACTATGACACATTTTATGCAAATCTAGTGCTCGAATCAGCCTTGGAATATTGTATATGATATCTGAAATAAGAATGCGTTTAATTTTATGCGAAATTGTGACAATGCGTTGAAGCGAAAAAAACTTAATGATTTTGAAAGATGAGTTGCAATTAATGGTTGTCATATTAATGGTAAATCTACTTACGTTGTTGTGAAATAATTATTAATGAATAGTAGACATCTTCACAAGCCATAGTATGGATTTCTTTTTTAATAGCTTGAAAAAAGATCTTCTATTGCTAAGCTGTGAATCTTGCAATAGCAAAAGCGTAACTTCAAATTCAGTATTGGAAAATATTCTTCGAATGGGCACTTCAAAAGACATGATGAGTGATTCTGAAAATAATTTGAGAATGTCTGGCGGATATCAAGAAACGGTAAAACTATACTTGAGAAACTGTGGAGTCTGGCAGCAAGGCAAGAATACTGGATTTGGACAACAACATTTAGTTTAGAAATATAACAATATCAGGAAACTTTTAAAACAATATCATTTTAATTTTTAAAATCTGAATTCCATATAATAACACTAGAAAATTTCCGTAACATTGCAAACAGAAAACGTAAAATTGTTAGAAAGAGATTAAAGTAATGTAAACATTAAGAAGTATCTGAACGAAAGAAACAATTACTTCATAACAAAAAAGGCGTGACATGCTGAGGCTACAGTGCAGCTTCTCCAGTGGCTCCCCATTGCACAACCAGAGCGTGATAGTTCGAGAGTAAAAAGCAATATTTTATTATTGACAATTGTGTGTTATAGTAACTATACTTCATGATAATGTATGTTCACAAGTAGATAATCATACCAAGATTTCTTTACAATATTTTTTTGTGAGTAGAAAGATAATGTTCTGAATTCGTTTTTTCTGCAATGATTTATTAAATGAGATGACATGAAAACATGAGACATGAGATTATATGAAAACTCCGTCCAAAAATTAGTTGAATGATTTGACATAAATATTATATTATTAATGAAAATGTTGAAATTTTGACTAAAATAGATATTTTAATGTAAACATTAAACATAATAAAACACGTGTTTTGAATTTTAAATTGTTATTTACTCATATCTTATATTTGTATCTATCATTGATTGATGTATAATTATTATAAATAGGATTGGTATTTATTAAATTAAAGTGAGTGTTGGTAAATGGTAATACGATATATGATACCATTTTTTAGGATAACTTTAATTGAAATCTTTAGGGTAATCTTAATATTTATTTCATTTAACTGTAATGATAGAAATTACTTTAAGTATTTGCATTTTGTACAATTTAAAACAGATGGAATGAGGGGAAAGAACAAAGAATAAAACGATTGTTTAGTAAGAAATTAGTCTTACATCTCAATTTTAATTGACATATTTTGTAGTACACATATTAAAAATAAAGTAAATCATTTTATAATAATTTAGTCAATTTCACAAATAACTGTACAGAAAAATAATAAATTCACTACTAATTTCTGCAATTCTTTATTAGGTTTAATCATTTTTTTTATCAGTGATATAATTAAACGGTAGAATAAATTTGACTTTTTTATGCAAGCAAGTATATTATAATTTTCATTTCAGTTATTTTCTAGAAAAAATTAAACAAATATATGGTTAAAAATGTTACACTAAAAAAGACAAAACAATTTCATATCACTTCTTAGGATTTGACGATACGTTTCAATTTTCACAGAGATATTATTTTGAGTTTTCTTCAAATTATTCTTTTATTCCCCAACAGTCTTTCCCGTAATTCATAATGAAGATTAAAATTTTGTTGTTGTGAATGCTGCAAAAAATATAAAGCCTAAGTACCAATTATGATTTACTTTTTGTTAAAATTCATCTAAATTACTTCTAAGAGTGCTTAAGTGTTAAAATAAACATATGACTATAAATTAAGAATAATGTCGGTACCAAAAACTAAAGGTGCAGAAACAAAACAAACGTGATTTATTCATAAAGCCCTTGTTTTAAACACATGAGAAAGAGCAAGTGGTAGATGGTGTATGTTTGATACCAGGCATACACAAATCACGATTACAGTTCCCTGGGGTATTTATATCACATATCACTCATGTAAGAATTAAACACTACATCATTGATATGAGGGTTAATATACTGTATGTCTCCCATAAATACACCCCATACAATGATAAGGCATTCTGAGGATATCATCATTGAGCTGCGCTTAGGCCACAGAACTCCATTCAGCAAGTAGTGATCTTCGAAGGTCTGTTACAGAAATAGGAGGTGGTTGACGAGCTGTGATTTTTCGGCCAAACACATCACACACATGCTATATCACATTCAAGTTCGATGAGAATGATGACCATTCCTTATAGGTGATATCCTTCAATTGAAGGCAGTATTTGACGATGTTCGAATGGTCATGATGGGTCTTTATCATCCCTAAACACAAATTCAGCTCCCATGGCATTTCTAAACAAACGGGCATGTTGTTCCAGAATGATGTCCAGGTGCATTTGGCTTGTCATGTTTCTGATCTGAACATGTAGATCTGTAATGGAACCCAGTATAAAGCCTCCTCAAACAACTCTCGTGCACTTGTATAACGTTGGCGTCGAATTATGTTGTCTCTGTGGTACTGTGTACTTGACGAGTTCGTCATATTAATATCCGATATGAGTCGAACTACAAGCTAATGGTAAATAAACACAAGTCTACTGTGTCGGTGTACATATTGCATGTTCTCTACTTCAGGATAACCCTTGCTGAGAGCGGAACACACATGTTAGGTTTGAGAACATATAAACCATATTGTTCTGAACTTCTGTACACGGTTTGCTTTGAAGCGGTCGTACTCGTGGTTGACGATAACTGTAGCGACAGGTCCGTTGCTGTGCTCCATTTATTTCTTTTGGCAGTTTCTGCCAAATACTGACCGTCATTCGGTATTGTCACTCGGGGCGACTTGGACTGTAACGTCTACTGATATTTCCATCATCTTAGTATCATTACCACATCCTAAAGATCGTGGCATTGACGTGCACTGTCGTCATTGTGGCTAACACTCGGTGTCCTCAGGTCATTTCCTTTAATTTGCACCTAATGCTTGATCTCTTGTGTGATATTTCTACAAGTAATACTTTTCCTTATGCATGTTCGATTTGATTTCCGTGTGCTTCTAGATTATCCTTAATTTATGGACTTGTATGTGCACATAAAAATTTTTCTCACTATATACTTACATAACACTTTAATCAATAGTCACCCCTATTGATCATTAAATTTTCATTCCTAATAAAACGGTATATTTTAAACCTAGAACATAGTTCATCGTTTTAATTTAAAAGTGGCTTATAAAATAATATTACAGTTCGATTTTCGGAAAAAAGAACTCTTTATGTATATATACTCGTGTCCATAAATTAAAGATAATGCAAGCTCAGGTAAAGTAAGAGAGAGAGGCAAAACGGTGATTTATTTGTAAAATCTATTAAACAAAAGTTAAAGAGAAACAAAGTTGCTATATGTTTGACATCATTAATAAAAATTGCGATTTTTATTCCCTGGGGCAAATTTAAAAAAAGAACCTATTCACAAAACTCAATATAGCATGGTTGGTATGATGGTTAATACATAAATATGCATCCCAGACGATGCAATACAGGCCGTCCAACTCCTAGACATGCTGAATATCAAATTATAGATCTGATCTTGGGGAATATTACACTACTCATCAAGCAATACACTCCAGAGTTCCGGTAGACATGTGGGAGGGAGTTGATCTGTGCAATTCGTCGTCCAAGCATAGCCCACGCATGTTCTATTGTATTCAAGTCCGATGAGTATGCTGGCTAGTCCATATGAGTGATATCCTCCGATTGAAAGCATTCGTCTACAATGTTTACACGGTGAGGATGGGTGTTGTCATCCATAAACAGAAATTCTGCACCCATGACGCCCCGAAACAAACGTACATGTTGTTCCAGAATGACATCCCGATACACGTGGCCTGTCGTAGTTACATTCTGAACATGTACGTTAGTTCTGGAACCCAGAATAATTCCTCCACAAGCTAGCAATCCTGCGCCACCGTAACGGCGTCGTTCAGTGGTGTTCTCTTGGTGGTAATGGGTACCTGGCCTTCTCTATATGAAAGTCTTGCGAAAATCAGAATGAAAGCTAAACCTTGACTCGTCGGAAAACACCACACAAGACCACTGTTGAGGTGTTCACAATGCATGCTCTCTACTCCAGGCTAACCACAGGCGACAGTGAGTTGCGGTAATACATCTGACAGGCCTACGAGCATATAGACCAATGTGCCCTAAGCATCTATACACGGTCTACCTTGAAACTGTCTTTCCGGTAGCTGAAGAGAGCAAATGAAACAGGTCTGATGCTGTGCTCTGTCTGTTTCTTTTGGCAGTAACTGCCCAATACCGGTTCTCATTTGGCGTTGTAACTCAGGGAGGGGGGATTATGCTGTAATGTCTACTCACATTACCATCATCTTGCAACCGTTGCCAAAGCCTGGAGATGACACTCTGGGCGATTCCAAGTTCCTCGTATGCTTCCAGCTGAGTACGACTACATTCCAGACGGCCGATAATTCTACCACGTAAAACATCATCAAATGCTTCCTTTGTGCCATAACTATGCTGTTATTGCACTGAAAAGCTTTTAAAGCGCTTGTGAACAATTTTACTTCTTTGTAACCGTTCCTTGTATACCCCTCTCTTACACTTTCGTCATTGTGATGTACTATCGCCACCATTTGGTGGTTTCTTGTAATTTGCATATTATTCTTCAAGATTTGTGTGATAATTGTACATGTGAAATTTTTATTTTAGAGTTCAATTTCTGTGTGATTCTGAATTATCCTTAATTTATGGACATGATTGTATATATAATATAATATAATATAATATAATATAATATAATATAATATAATATAATATAATATAATATAATATAATATAATATAATATAATATAATATAATATAATATAATATAATATAATATATAATATAATATAATATATAATATAATATAATATATAGTATAATATAATATAATATAATATAATATAATATACAATACAATACAATACAATATAAAATTAATATTAATATTAATATTAATATAATATAATATAATATAATATAATATAATATAATATAATATAATATAATATAATATAATATAATATAATATAATATAATATAATATAATATAAGGCTTTGTTTATAAATTGACAATCTAAGATTTCTTATACATGTATTTCCGCGAAAGTAGCATCTAACTCTCAAATGAGTGTTCTTATGCTATATGAAGATCACACATTCAGTAATTTTAATCCGTATTTTCCAGCTTTTTCAGAATCTCTTATTTAACTACAAATCAAAAATGTATAAGGTTTAAATATTTTTTAATGAATTATTATTTTTGTGATTTCACTCTAAGAATTTCTAACCATTGTATCTCAAATGCATTATTTTTTCAATTGGATTTTATATTCTTCTAGTAAAGAAATTCTTCATTCTAAATAGCTATATATATGTGTGTGTGTGTGTGTCATTTCTGTAAATTCACATCGAATCATTTAGACTTTAAGGTCACTAAGTATAGTTTAATGATTTTTCTGGTGAAAAAAAATTCCTGTTGTGATTCCCTGAGATCAAGATTTTACAGAATGTTGCAAAGAAAGAATTTCAAGAAGATGTAATATCATTGAAGGAAAATTCTGATTCATAATTTATATATTTTTATTATATTACTGTAAATTTTATGATTGGTAAATAAAAAGTATGTAATTAAAAAATATTAGTATAACTTTATTCTGATATATTTTGTAGAAAATTTATTTTATAAAGAATATGTGTCTATATTAATACTATGCTCATTTCAAATAACTTGAGTTATTAATAAACTATGAAATAATTATAAAAATATCTTAAATAGCAAATATGATTTTTAAAATTCCGTTATTACTTACTATTTGTTTTTTATCTCTTTTTACCATCCATTCCAGTATCATGCTGTCTGATTTTCCAGATAATTCAGATAATCGGCATCTTCGTATAGCTTTTAAAGCTTGTTCCCAATGGGGCTTCTGTCCATGGTTTAATACCTAAATATATATGAATGAGAGATCGCTTAAGATTAATTAATAACTCGGCATTTATTCTTAAATTGTAAAACTAAAAATCAAATTAAATTAACAATATATAAAAATAAAACAGTTATTTTTTGTTATATTAGAAACTCTTTTTAAATTGTAGGAGAAACTGATAATTTACATGATGCTTTTTTTTCTGATTCTTAAGATACTAAGTTGTTAAATTCTCGAGTGGATGTTTTTACCATTATAACAGAAAAAAGTTGCTTTAAAATTATGTTAGTTAAAAACAGCTAAAATCAAAATTCCTGAAAAAAATGTTATACGAAAAATATTTTAAATTTCTAGAAACGAAATTGTATGTTAAAAGTAAAGTTTAACATATCAGTTTTAAATAAAAAATATTTCTTTGTTTCTGTTTATATTTGAAATAATATATTTTATTAGTTAAAAAATATATAATTTACACTTCATGTTTAAGTTGTCATGCAATACCTTTGTTGTACCTTCGGGTCTTGAGTAATATTCCTTGGCGCAAAGGGAGATATTTTAGTTTTTTTCAAATAAAAGAGATCCAAATGAATATAAGTTTTCCAAAAGTGTTAGATTGTATTACTGAAAAACTCTTCAAAGAAAAAAAAATGAACGACAGAAATGTCTATAAGAAGGATTCTGTTGTTATGGATGAATAGAAGTTATTTAGCCATTAGTTAAATTTAGAAAAATTGAAAAAATGTCCAAGAAAAGTAAAAAAAAATAATCTTAAATAGGCTAAAAGTAATATCTAAGTATCTCTATATGTATAAAAATAAGTTAAAGCAAAAAGCAACAATAAAAATAATTTTATATTTTGAACAAAATTTAAAACAAAGAATTTCAAATCAAGATTGATTTAAAATATGTAAAAATAAAGTATGCAGTCTCGCATCGGAATTATAAAATAAATCAAATTGATTTTTTGCTTCATTTTAAAAAATTCAAAGCGAAAACATTAAATTTAAATACAACTTTTCCCGGAATTTGTTTTTAGTTACCTTTTTGTTTAAAAGTTAATTTTTAATAATAAAATTTACAGGAAGCACAAGATAAAATTTCATTATTTTCTTTAAGCATATCATTCTAAGAAACTCACAGCAAAATTCTGAAATTTATGGACCAAACATTATGTTTTTATTGTATAAATTGTTTTATTGAGCCGAGAGAAATCGCTCAAGAATTTCCCATCTCGTAAGACACTTTCTTCATACTAGAAGCTAAAACTTTAATTTACGTAATAATGACAAATCTAACATCTTTTAAAGTCATTATAAAGGATTTAAATTTAAAAAAATGTATTAGATGCTTGGAACAAAACAAATATTAGGCAAATTAAAATAAAATTTACTTGGAATAAGGTAACATATAAATTTTATCTTACAAATTAATCAACAACGAAACTCTAAATATATGGAAGCTATTGATAGAGAATTAGCAAAGGGAATTGCATGTTTCGTATTAATAATTAAATGTTTCCCTTGCCAAATCGATTAAATCTATTTTTTTTTTTTACCAAATTTTGTTGAATTTTAAATTTAAAGCCATGTGTAATATTTAATTAGATGTATGCAGAAGAAGTTTCAATTAAAAGAATTTTCTTGACAAAAACCATATGTAAATAGCACAAAAAAGGCTGATATTAAAAAACTTTATATACTTTTTACCAATTTTCCAAACTTCTTGTTTTATGAAGTTAATCAATTTGGCAAATGAAGCATTCAATTATGCATTGTTATTTTATAAACTGCTGGTGTTGAAAAACATTGCTTTCAATTTTTAGTTTTAAATATATTTTGCAGAATGTTGCAAGCATTTTAAAAAAAGAGATTCAATAGATATTTTCCTTTTCTCTTATTTGGCACTTTCTCAGCTGTCGCCAAATTTTTTTGACCTCACGTACCAGTCAATTCACAATCCCAAGGAGCTCTAATAGGATTTTTTATGTGTGTTAAATACATTTATAAAAAATGTGATCTAAGAATACATAAAATATCCCTAGTTAACGAAATGAAACTATATTAATTGTTACCAAATTATAAAAGCCTTACTAATAAATTTTAGTAAAATAAAGATAAGCGGTATAGCAAAACAATTAAAAAGTGGTTTAAGTAAATCAAACTTTTAACATTATACATTCCTAATTTGATGGATGTCCCTGCTTACTTGAAATAAGATCTCAATAATTATCATAAAATCATAATAAAATTATACGCATTATTCCAATAAATATCAAATAAAAGAAAATATGCATATGGTTGAGATTTAGGATCATATTTGTCTTAAAAAAAAAAAAAAAAAAAAAAAAAAAAATTACTTAATAACTTAACTAATATATTGAACTCAATACGTCCGTAAGCTCAGCTTTAAATGCTATGCATGAACTGATACAAATATAGGACATACCGGAGAGTGAAAAAAGTTGTGAAACGAGAAGAGACAAAGCATGTAGCTAAAACAATGTCGCGACAGCAGTAAAACTTATTTACCGTGCAAGAAAATTTAAAGAAAACTTATTTACCGTACAAGCTATTCTATGAAATGGCGTTATTCAATGGAAATATAGGGTTTTTATAAATTTACACATTATTTTGAAATGTATTTTAACACATAACTTAACGTGATGAATTAGAGTATTCCACAATTTTCTAGAGACCTGCGAAATAACCTCACGGACCACCACTTTGGTGATCGCTATCCTTTAACTGAAATACAGCTACGTAAAAAATATTGTCTATTTCTGTGAAATTTTAAAGTCAAATTTATATAGTCTGAACTACACACACACACACACACACACACACGCACACACACACGCACACACACACACACACACTCACACACACCCACACGCACGCACGCACCCACACGCACGCACGCACACGCACCCACACGCACGCACCCACACGCTCGCACGCACACACGCACACACACGCGCACACACACACGCGCACATACGCACACACACACACGCGCACATACGCACACACACACACGCGCACATACGCACACACACACACGCGCACATACGCACACACACACACACGCACACACGCACGCACACACACACACGCACACACACACACACACGCACACACACACACACACACGCACGCACACACACACACGCACGCACACACACACACGCACGCACACACACACACACACGCACGCACACACACACACACACGCACGCACACACACACACACACGCACACACACACACACACACGCACACACACACACACACGCACACATCTTTAGGGAACTGCAAAATATTGTACTATTTAAAAATAGAAAAAATAGTTCTCAACACTGTATCAGATGCATTGTGATTCAAAGTTCTCATACTTATAAGAATATTTTTTTTTTCAAAATAAATGACTAAACCAAAAATGTAAGGCAAATATATTTAAATTTCTTGCACATATTTTTATAAATGTATTGTAATTTTCAAGACGTGAAAGCAGCTGAATGGTTAACCGTTTGACCTTCAGTTCGAATTCCACCTTGGGGTTGGATGCTTATGAGTGGTCCAAAATCCAATTTAAATTTAAATCTCGGTGTAATTACTCCTCGTTTGCCAAAAATGACCAATGTGCGACAAATAAACCGAAATGTCAAATCGAAAACAATTATTAAGAAGAATGAATTTTAATTATTGTTACTTAGTGAGAGAGAGAGAAATTCATAGTATTAACATCTTTAATGTTCAGAGTTGTTGTAGTTGCACAAGCATACTTCCAATACACCCTAGATCAAGAAAGTTTTGATACTTCTCTGTACCTTGCCCAAAGTTGGGTTCTACTATTTGGGTAGGAGCAGCTGGGAGGTGAGTTTATGTAGTTTAGAAGCAGGGACCAAGCAGAAGAATCCCAATAACTACCTTGTTACTTTCAAAGATATTATTTCACATGGAAGACATTTCGTTCACGACATATTTAATAGTCCTTAGCCACCATCAGTGAACACGACGAATCTTTGGTTGGGTTGACTCTCGAACACATTGCCTTTCGAGAACGAACGCCCTACCAACCAAGCCACAGTGGCCTTAACCTTTCAAAGTAGAATATTTAAGCCCTAAATGTTCATAGAGGAAAAGTATTTCAAACTTAGAATATAAAAAAACTTCAAACTTTAATATGTCACTAAGATTTTAATATTTATTCATCCAGTCGTCTGCCAGAAATTAAAAAAATAGTTTAATACAATCTGTGAATGAGTGTGTGATTTAAATAAAATCTTAATAACATTTATAAATCTTTTAATAATTATTATTATAGAAAAATCGCTTAAATTAACAAAAAAGTTATGTTAGTTTAAAATTATAATTTTTACATATTAATTTTTAATTTATTAAATTAAGAGAGAATTTTCTTTCATTGTTAGAAAATAGGAGAATGTATATCAAGCTTAATCAAAGACTGTCATGTTAATAGTCTTTATATACAATGTGAAAGATTCTCCATATATAATGTTATAGCTCTAAAATGTTATGTATGTTTGAGTAGTCAAATTTTATAATTTATATCTGAGTCCTATCTATTCTATCATGGATTAAAATAATTATAGAAGTTTTCATTATCAATATTTACATTAAATTTGAAACATTTTAAACTAACTAACACATATATTTGGCATTTTCATGGGACGTTGGTTATTCGTATATTCGTATGGTTATCGATTCAATTGTACATATATTCATTGCGGACCACAAGAAACCTTTGAGGAATGAGCTTCAATATGATTAATCTGAGCATTATAATTTACATTACAATATTGTATAACAATATTAATGTATAAAAAATTGTGTAAGAAAAATTTTCTATGACTTTTCTGTCAAATGGATGTAAAATGAAAGAAGAGTAAAATATGTTGCTGTTACTAATGGCACTTTGACAAACCAAGCTACCTCTGTCGAAGGTGTGTGATGCGAATTTAAATTAGTAGAGTAGGTTTTTCGTTTAACTAAAGCACTACGAAGTAGAGTAAAACGTTGTTGTGTGGAAAGAGTAAACAACTCATCAAATAAATGATTGTTAAACAAAGTGAGATGGGAAAATGACTAAAAGATAATTATTTTCTAAAAAAATTAATTATAAAACTAATCATACTTATTTTGGCATCGTATGCTTTCGAGTAACCGAAAAATAATGAAGCTCATTGATTTGGAAGAAGAATGATGTATCATTTTATTAGCTTGTAAACTTAATTTAAAAATGTAATTATAGATATAAATAGTTAATATAAAATGAATTTTCTCACTTGCAATGTTAAAGCTGATGCCACAGCTTTTATATCTTTGGGCAGCAGATACCTCCCTGAAAATGGCCTCAATAACTCTAAACCAATAGCAAGTTCACTCACAAATGTCCCACTCAGTGCCCATAATCGAATTGAACCTTTGTTTCCCGCAGTGATAACAATGGCTGTTTGATTGCTGTAACTTATCTTCTGAATAGGGCCTATGTGAGCATGGTAACAGTTTAAGAGAAACGGTGCATGTCCAAATTCCGCCCCACCCTCTAATTCAAACTTCGATTTCAGAGCAGGATTATTGTCAATAAGTCGTTGCATACGTAAGAATGGGTAACAATCTTCAAATTGCTTTGTTTCATGTGCATTTGAAGGCAAAGAATGAAAAGAGGCATAGTAGTCTTCCAGGTTATATGTACGTACATAGCCAAGAGTATCACCTTTAGAAAAAAGAGAGCAATTGATTACTATATAAAATAAATAAAAAATTATAATGAATAGAAAATATTTTACTTTTATTTACTAAGTAACTTCTATATTTCCCTGTCTAAATTTTTTATCATCCAAAAAATTAATGAGTTACTTAACTTTCGTTTTCCAAAAATTCTTATTTTCACAAGGCAATTTTTCTATGCCATTATTTTCAACAAAGAAAGCTTTTTTTATTCTTATGGTTTATAAGACAACGCACGAAATTTTCTTAATATAAAAGACATTCACCTACGATTTAGTGCTACTATAGGCCACACATATATTTGTATCTTTAGAATGACTTCAGAATAAAAGTAATTATAGAAAAATGATATTAAACTATTTTTATTACATAATAGGTAATAACAAACATAATAGGTAAATGCCAAATTTTGACAGTAATTCAGTTTCTTTTAAATAAGATGATTAGTTTGAATTAAGATGATATAAGTTAAACACATAAATCAAAAAGTAAAAATAAAATGTTGAAAAGAAAAGGGGTATTTCTAATGACATGTAATGAAAGAATTTTTCATTAATGTTCAAAATATGAGCATAACTTTATTCATATTTTTTATTAAAATGTTTATTTTAAAAAAATTTTAAGAATAATTTAGTTTTGAACAGTATTCTCCGAATGGGAAATATGTACGGAAGTGAAATAAGCAGTAATGTCTCTAAAGCCAAACACAAAGCGAATATTTTGAAGTCTTTATCATCAAAGCACTAATATTAATCTATAAGTCAGCTTGCTTCCTTTTAGTAACTTTTTTATTTCTCAGTAATGAAATAATTCTAGCATCCAGTGCTGACATCCGTTTGAAACAGAAGAGCTGTAATTGAATTTCTGACTGTTGAAAGTTATGTGCCGATCAAAATTTATCATCATTTAATTGCAGATTGCAAGGATGTCTGTGTTGATGTCTCACACTAAGTGGTGAGGAGCAAGGATGGAGGAAAACCAAAATCCTTCGGCAAAAAATCTTCAAAATAATCATCGAAAAGGATGGACAGCTAAAATCTTTAATGAGTATTATCAGTTTTAGGGGGACAAGTTGATTCGAGGCAATTTTTAAAACAAAAAAATTATATGATCGCAGCAATGCTTGTCATTTTCAATAGTAGAATAAATATTATTTATTTTTCGATAAATAACTAAATAATAATAATAGTATTTATTCATAAATAATATTATTATATATATATATATAATAAGTAAATTTTTTATTTATATTTATAAATAATATTATTTATTTAATAATAAATAATGATATTGTTTTTACTTTTCGATAAATAAATAGCATTTATTTTATTCATTAAAGATCTGCGTAATAAGTAAATACTCGCTGTTTGGATGTATCGGCTGCTGATACCTGACCAGTTGAAGAGGAGGCTTTGACAGTAGCTGCTTTCGCAATATGAACAAGAAGGTAACGACTTTCTTCACAGATTTGTTACTGCTAACGTACCAGAGATACACCTCATTACGACTCGGAAACAATTCATCAAAGATAAACAGATAATTCTGCACTAAGACAACGCTCGTCCACAAATAAACCACAAAACTCGGAAAGTACTTTAGTTCTTGAGGTTCATGGATCTTTTTCCTCAATATGCCGATAATTAGGTACTTATACTCTCTTTTGGCTGTGTTTCAAACTTAAGAATAAATTTAAAGAAGAACGCTGCAATCATAAAACGGAAGTGGAAACAGTAGTTTGGCAATATTGTCACCAATAGCCACCACAATTCTTCACCGAAGGCATGGAAAATTTTGTTCCGTGTTGGGACAAATGAGTTATCCATGATAGAAATTCTGTTGAAAATTGATTTTTCCCCTGATATTCATATAAATGCTATTCGACAAACATAAATAAAGATATTTTGAAGAGATTACTTTGTGAGTGTTTTTACATGCATTTTTTAAATATTTTTTAAGTAAGAAGTTGACATTAGAATAGAAAAATTAATCTCGCATAGTTTACTTGAAAAAAGAATTATTTGTGTCCTTAAGTGAAATCAAGCGCGTAGGAGTAAAAAGCTTATATAATGAACAGCACTTTGAACTGAAATAATAATGTTTTAATTAATTAAGTCACTTAAAAATAGCATAATAAACAACAGTATATAATATTAGAATATTGATCGAACAGTAAATTTTAAATAATACTTATTACAATTTGTAATGCAAGAATTTGTTTGACATAAACTGAAATGATAACTGGATAATCTGACAGAGAACTTATTCTCATAATCAAATTTTACATTTCGAAATTTAAGTCATTAATGTTTAAAGAATATTGCAGAAAAATTCTTTTATCAATATTGTGGAAATATTAAAAATAAATTAACATATATTTAGTAGATACATTTTTGTTCCAATTTTCACTGCACCTATCATTGTAGATAATTAGGAAAATTTTAATAAGATAGCATTTTGACACACTTCCAAATATTTTAGAAGCCCCTTAGGTATTTTGTGTATCTTATAAAATAGATATCACTCAAATAAATAATATGATTGTTCTAAAATATTAAAAAAAGTATTATGTAGGTATAGTCAGAAAAATATTGTCAAAAGTTTTTTTTTTATTTTTTTTTAAAAGTGGTAATTTAACCTTAGGAATGTATTGAAGAAAGAAAATACGTTACAAGTGCATAAAAATACTTCCGTCTCACGATGCTTTAAAGCAAATAGTATATCAAAATATAGATCTTAAATACATTACACAGTTAATGAAAAATCTATAAATAGTTAAATGGAAATGAAATTGGTACATACCTGCTAGCAGGATTGTGTTAATATCATTTGTCGCCAAGCAAAGTATACTATCATATTGATTGAAAACAGATCGAAATCTCGATACAAGGTGACTTTGATTTTCTCTACTCGTACATATGATGTTCCAGAAACGTATTCTACCATCACTACCACAAGAGACCAAATTAGCCACAATAGGCTCCATTTTTCGTGCATGAAGGAATAGAATTTGGTTGATACGACAGTTCTCATGATTGGCGACTGATTTAGTAGAATGAGAATCATCTGGCATCATTTCTATAGCGTTAATAATTTTAAAAAGTATGATAAGAAACATAGATAAATTGTTTCTGATTGTGACTAAGTGAAACATTTATTTAGGAATTTTAATACAACTGTTTGATTTTTAATTCAGTTTTCAATGCATTTAAAATTAATTTCAAATATTAAAGCAGATTCTTGGAATTATAAACTGCAAATTAAAAGAAATACATATTTTTTTATTGATAATGTTATTAAATAAAATAGCTTAGCAAATGGTTTTATTTCAAGAAACCATCTCGCAATTCGCTCCAAATAATAAAGGAACAAAAATGTATTGATCGTTTAAAACAGTATGTAAGTAAATTAAGTGATGTTAGAGTCTCTAGTGCATATTGCAGAGGGAGAATAAAAAAAAATTAAACTATTTGTTTCAGCTAATCTTTATTTTTTTAGATATTTTGTTTTAGAGAGAACGAATGCTGGAAGATACAAATTTATACGCATTACGAAGAAATAATTTCATGAAACTGAGAGATTTAAAATGACATTACTTATGAAACTGAAATGATAGTGCAGATTCAATATTTGACTTTTGATCTCAATTTTGTTTTATAAATCGGTGTTAATCTTTTTTTCCCTTTATTTAAAAAAAATAAAGCAATATTGCAAGCAATCATTTATAAATAAATTACAGAATGCACTAATTTCATTTATTAAGATTTTGATGATATAGTAATTAAATGCAAATAAATACATTGCTATACAGCTTTTACCAGTAAACATAAAATTACTGATATATGTTATTAGATAATAAAGTCAGGACAATTTTTTTGTTTGAAAATCATCGAAGTAATATTTATGAAAATATTATGGGCTTAAAGAAAATTCAATAACATGAAAGTATACGAAATAATGATTATAAATTCTTGCTTTTGTTTGCTGCCAATTAAAAGTGAAAAGCAATTTTTAGGGTAAATGAAACCCAATTATAAGCATAGCCAATACGAAATAGAGTATGGACTGATATTATCAGATTAGCACATCCAAAGAAATATTATTTTATTTTAATTTTCGTATTTAAATAAGGTAAAACCTGTGTGTTTATGTATCATTAATTTAATATCATGAATTTATAATTTCAGGTGATTTTAGTAATTTGTAAAAATTATGTTATCGTTTTCATAAATTTTCCTTCAAATTTTTACGTATTTCTTTCCATTACTTTTTAGTTATTTAAGAAAATGCATGTTAAGAAAAGTTATGATTGAACACCATACAAAAATCATGTACTTATTCTGTAAAGAAAAAGCATTGAAGTCGGAACTATGTTCAATTTTTAGATCGTAGAAGCTGTTTTGTACATATTAATGTTTTTTTTTCCTAAAATATTGTTTAAGTAAATGGTGTGCTATGCTGTGTGATAAATAAGAAAAACAGTAAGGATAAAAAAATCTAAAGTCTGAAAATTATACTCTGTATTGTTGCATATGATATCGCTTAGTTACTTCATGTAAATTTATCTATTTTCCAAACTAGTCAACCATCTTAAATTATGAAAAATCAATTGTAAGTAATTTATGAACATAATATTTTCAGAGATCTTTTTAAGCTATTATTAAAATATTTTTAATAACACGAATATATTCTCTGGAGAATATATAATGTCTACATGCGGTCTTTAAGAGCTATAATTATATTGTTTTTATTATTCGGTTTTGGTTTTTTCATGCCATTTGAAAGGAAAACAAATTTCTTTTAGTTAAAATTTATGATTCTTTCTAGACGCGTAACATATGTGTTCGCGTAACTAGACGTATAACTAAACGCGTAACATATGTTCTCCAAATTTTTGCAAAGCATGTAATAGTTATGCTTGCTTTTTTGTTATTACTATTGTCGTTCTTGTTTCTGGTCTCATCTGGTGTAGCAATACTACACCAGATCCACGAGCCCCTCCATCCCCATAAAATCAAGAAACAGCTGGGGATTCGAAAGGAAATCTTCCTTAGTAAATCCCAGATGCAAAAGAAGGGGGTCGACACTGAATTTACAACAAGTAGGATTGAGCTTACATTTGGATTAAATTTTAAGTCCTCAAAGATGGCCACTAACAAACTAAAACAAGCAGTCTGGTCAGCTCTAGAACTCTTGAAAGTAATGAACCATCAGGACCATCGTTAGCTTGCCAATCATGAGCAGGTATAATGCATTGGTAAAGTGTAAGGGGGACAGCTTGTATTGGCCAAGGCCTGGTGCACTCGAGGGTTGAAGTGGATTGGCTTTCACACCCAGGGTGGCCCTACCAAGAGTCAAAAACTCCCGACGTATTTTACCCACTCCTCCCTGGAACATCCTTCTTGACATGATGAGGCCACTAGCAGGACTTAAGGGGGTTATTACTATAGTGGATGTTCATACAAAATTAATGATACTTTAAAATCTAGCAAAATAATGAAATCTACTGAGAACAATACACAGAGAATTTTTGCATTTAGGAGATTTGAGCAAATTTTTTAAATGATAGCTGAAATGTTTGACATTCTAATCATTTTATTTATTTTTGGAATCCACTTTTTTTATAAATTAAAACTGGAAATGTATTTTAGCTCCGGCATCCCTTAATCATGATTTATTCATCAGAAAAATATATGCTTATTTCGTTTGCATTGGGGAAAGATGTTCTGCAGAGCAGCTTATCTTTGTTTCTAGAAAGTTCATTAATTTGTTTTTAGAAAATTCTAGTAGTTCATTTTCATGTTTCTCTTTTCGTTTTTTTAATGTTCAACGGTATACAATAATTCTTCTTTTTATGATTTAATGTTTGAAAAATAATAAGAGCTCATTTTGAAAAAAATCCATAATAAATAGAGTATTTTTACATGATGAAATTAGGTATCAGCAGATATAAAAAAACACTTGGGTTTTTTGTTATAAAAAACAATTAAACTGTAAATCTTTTTCTAATCAGTCATCACGAGCAGAAAATGATCATCAATCAATAAGCCAATAATGTGCGATTGAATTTTACAGCTAATGTTCTAATTTCTGTATTTATTATAAAACTAATTATTTTTAAGTAATATATTGCACAAATTTCCAATTAGTTGATTTTCGGAAAAGAGTTTAGTCGTGAAAATTTGCATCATAACACATCTTAATTTTTAATCATATTTTAAATTCTTATTGGAATGATTAACATTTTCGATATTATTTAACAGGAGCACGTTTTATGATAGTGATGTGGTAAATACTCAACTTTTGATGATTAATTGAGGATTATTGAATGATATAAATTCCTAAATGTACGTAGACTCCAAAATCACACTCTCTAATAAAAATTAATTAAAATTCGGATATTTCAATCGAAAATATAATTGGAAAGATAATTTTTTTAAAAATATTGCTTAAAGAGAGAGAGAGAGAGAAATTTTTAAATAAGCAAATGCCATGGTAAACCTGCATTGTTGTCCTTCATTCGTAATTTAACATCGGCAGTCTTCCAAAACCAAATTATTATCTCTCCATCACACGATGAAGTAGCTATGATGTTATCACCGTAACAGCTCATGCTTGTAACTGGTTGGTCATTTGCCACATTAAATTTCAAATCATCCACTTCGCTTTCACCATCGTCATAGAAAGAAATTATTTTTCCTGATGAACCGCCAGCAAATATTTCGTATCCAACGAAAGACAGAGCTAAAACTGAAAAATTTGCTTTGAATGTTTTCAGACAAATTCCTAGAAAGACATTCCAAATTTTCACACTGCCATCTTTTCCTATATTAGAGAAAGAATAGTAATTAAACTTTGAAGGAAGGATGGCTTAAGTAAAATATGCATTCGAGTTTACAAATCTTTAAAGTTTATGAAAAATTTTAGCTTTCTTTATTGAAATGGTTTAAATACCTATTCAAAAATTTAATTTTGAGTCATATAACTTAATTTCATACGTTTTAAAATTTTATTTCAAGAGTAATATCAGTATATCAAAAATTGGATGTTAATAACACTAAAATTTTATTTCAAGAGTAATATCAGTATATCAAAAATTGGATGTTAATAACAATAACATATGCAAATTATATATATATGCGTGTGTGTGCGTGCGTGTGTGCGAGCGTGTGTGTGCGTGCGTGTGTGCGAGCGTGTGTGTGCGTGCGTGTGTGCGAGCGTGTGTGTGCGTGCGTGCGTGTGTGTGCGTGCGTGTGTGCGAGCGTGTGTGTGCGTGCGTGTGTGCGAGCGTGCGTGCGTGTGCGTGCGTGCGTGCGTGTGCGTACTTATCTATCTTAACATAGAATTTTATTCCACAAATGAGCTCGTTTTTTCCCTGTATAAATGGGTTGTGATGATTGTCTACCCTATAAACGGGTATCTGTGGCATGTGTGTACTAAGGAAATCGGACTCCACACCAAAATATGGTTCAGTTGGAAAAGTGGAGCAGCGCACCCCTTAATGCCAGCCTAGCTTGCTCAAGACAACAACCATAACACCTTATAATATCTGTAGACAGCATAATTGTTGAAATTATTATAAGATTTTTTATGTCTTCCAACTTTTAATATTGGACAGAGTTCACTACAGACATGCAGGTACAAAATTGAAATGCAATATCGATTTTTAATCGTTCAAAAGGGGATTTGGAAGTGATTCAAACATAAAATATCTTCTTACAATAATTTCTTTGTTTGAATTTTGCTATGGGGCGAGAATATTAAACTTAGTGAAATGACATCATATGACATAATGTAATTTATAGCTTAATATAACAGAATGCTATTATAAGATCATTCACACATCTGGTTTATTTTTCTGTTAGGAAGAATTTTCATTGACATTGGTTAGATTAGTGATCAACATATTATCCCATAGACATGCAAGTAGAAAAATTGAAGTGCAATATTCATTTCGCTCAATCCAGAAGTGGATTCAAGCACGAATTATCCCACTTTAAAGAATTTTATCCAACAAATAAGTTACTATAAGACTATAACAATTAGTAAAGTGACATTAAGTAATAAATAGCATAGTAGTCGAAATCTGTTTTTTTTTTATCTCATCTTATGAAGATTTTTTTTATCTCATCTATTGTCGTTTTTATTCAATATTTATTAAAAGTAATTATTAAAAATTATTTAAAATTATTAAAATTACATAAAAGTAACTGGGATTAAAACCGAAATCTTTAAATCTAAAGAACATTTTCCTATAACTCAGCTATACATTCTCTACATTCTCTGTCAATTTTTATGAGCCATTATATTCTATTATTGCATTGTTGCTCTATCATTACAATACCACACCAAGTATTGGAATATCTCATTTGGTCCCTGCCTTTAAATTACGACTATTTAATCCTCTTGGGACTATTATTTCTTACTCACTGAGTACCTCATAATATGAAATGTCATCAATGCCGCCACTTACTGATACCAGAAGGTGAAAGATTTCAAGTGGTCGGATACTAAAAAGAAAAGTAATAGAGTTTAAAATATTATCTTCCAATTGCTTACTGACTGAAGCTTGAAATACTTTAAGAATGATTCCGTACCCATAGTCATATTCATATAATACCAGGTAGAAAACATAATTCTTCTTCAAAGTTTTTAGATAAGAATCTTGATTAAAATGTTGAACAATGAAGTAAGTACTTTTGAATTTTATTTAAGTGTTGTTGTTGTTACTTATGACACTTGGACAAGCCAAGCTCGCTATGCCTTTGCTATGCGAATTTAAGTCAATAAAGGAGCGTCTTGTTTTTTAATCAGAACACCACAAAAGTGAAAGTACTTTTAAAATCCTCCAATTGATGGCACCACTAGAGGATACATTCCCTCAATTTTGACACTGATCTGAAGGGGGAGGAAATTTTCACATGAATATTGCACCCATGGTAACTGCTCAATGACCGCCCACAGGACTTTCGATTCCACGGATTTAACGAGCACGTATATCGCATGTACTCGGTAGGTCTTTCGGAATCGAAGACCGCCCTTCCGGATGGAAGGCCGATACCCTAACCACTAGGCTACCACGGTCCTTACTTAAGTTATAAGCTATATTAGACCAAATGCTCATTTTTTTAAATATAAACATTTCAAATGCTATATTTTAAATGCACATATGTTTTCAAGTAAGTTTTTTCCAATTGATATTTCAAATTTTATTTTCCTTAAAAATTCAACTGCATAACCTAATTTTTAAATTATTTATTTCTATATTTTTGAAAAATTTGAGGGATCCGAAAATTTTTATTTGAATTTGACATAAAACTAACTTAAAAATTTTGACACTTAATCCCCATATTTTCATTTAAAAGGAATTAATTCCACTGTAATTTTATTTTGCCATAAGAAATTTTTATTTTCAATGCCAAAATAAATTTTTATCAGTATAGTAAAAACTAAACACCAACAGTTTTTTTTTTCATTTTTCAAGTTAAATTAATTGCTTTATAGTTGCTTTTATTCCTAATGTTAATATTGATTTTCTATTAGCTAAACTTATATACCCAATGCAACTCAATAAACAGATTTCTGAGCAAAAATTTTATGTATTACATTGTATATCATTTTCAGTTCATGTTTACATCGCATCGTAGAGCAAAATTCTACTCTTCTGAATTTACTATGTGTGTATGTATATATATATATTATATATATATTAATTGTATTTATTTAAACTATTGATTCAGACTGAAAACATATTTGGTTAAAGAACCTTAATTTTATACAATAATAAATATGTAACCTAACTATACTATCCTTATAGTAGAAAAGTAAACACATGTTTAAAGAACAAATGTTTTTAAATATGATTTAGTATACTTTGTAATTTTCGCTAAATTGTGTTATTAATTTTATGCTTGAATTAAAAAAAACTTGTATTAGTTAAAAATACAATGTTTTAAAAAAATATAGCTCAATATTTGATAAATTTCTAAGATGTTTATAAAATTGAACTTATACATTTTTCTGATAAATGTAAATAAATTTTTTCCACATAGCCTTGATTCAATTCAATTTTTAAATTAAAATAAAAAATCCAATATTGGTTTTCATTTTTAATATAAAGTAAAATGCAAAGTAAGATTTAAAAAAAAAAGATTCATCATACATATTTTAAAACATTAAGTTGTTTTCAAAAGTAATCTGTAAATTTTTATTTTTTATTTTTACACTATGATGACATTCAAAATTCTTTTGACATCATTTATTTACAATAAAATATCCTCTTCCTTATCTAAATTTTGTAAAAAAGCTATAAGAAAACTGCAATATGTTGCCCAAGAATATTTATTATTTTCTTTACAAACTATGATAAATTCTGTTTTTAGAAAAAATAAAAGAATTTAGGGGTTAATAAAATAAAATATGTGAATCTATATGAAAGTAAGGCAAGAAGTATTTTATTAGTAATCACCGTGAAAACAAATCTATTCATTGAAATTTCATGCAGATTCTTATATAAATATTATAAAGATTTTTGCAGAATTAAAAATAAAACAACTTTGAGTTTAACTGAGTTATTTTCTTAGATTAATTGAAAAAAAGAAGTATTTTCAATTTGTCGTTCAATAAGAGTACAAAGGGGAAGAATTCAGATTTTCTCAAGAAAATTAACAGTATATAAACTTATATTGAAACTTTATATATTTTCGTCTAATGACATCAAATTTACTCCTTTTTAGTTAAATAAGGGTATAAGTTATGACGGGATAAAAATACGATTCTAAAAGAACTCAGATAAATAATGAAATTTTTTGGTGCAGATATTCTAGACCTATATATTTTACGGAATAGCTCGAGTTATTGCACAAGCATTGGTATTATTTGATCTGGTCTTAATCAACTGAAAAGATTGCTTCATCCATCTTATTATCTTGAAACAAACTTTCAAAATAACATTTCATAATGCCACATCAAACTGGTGAGATGGAGGCTTGTTACTGGAAACTACAATTTGCTTTTAAGATTCTAGTACTTTTCCACTCTTTAATATATATATATATATATATGTGTGTGTGTGTGTGTATTTATGTGTGTGTGTGTGTATTTATGTGTGTGTGTGTGTATTTATGTGTGTGTGTGTGTATTTATGTGTGTGTGTGTGTATTTATGTGTGTGTGTGTGTGTGTATTTATGTGTGTGTGTATAAATTCTGATTAATTAATTAATAACTATACATTTTATTTCAGTGAATGTATGAATGTATTCAGTCATAAAATTAATTTCAATGTTTTCTCAAACTTAATTTCCAACTAAAGAAGAGAGAATTTTTACAAACATAAGTATAAAGAACAATTTATAATGTATTAATTTTTAAGGATTTTTTATAATTAATATAAATGTATTTTTACTGCATATATTAAAGCTCTATAATTAATAAAATTGTATAAATTTAAATCAAATAAAATTTACTGATATAACTAATTTTTGTACGAAGAAGAATTTATGGAAAGCATGCAATAATGAAATATATAAATAATGTATTTTGTGATTATTTCAATTTGAAGAATCAATGTGATCTTTTGGATACAATTATCAAACAATTTTCAGTACAAAGATAACTTATTAGGTTAATAAAGAAGTTAATGAGTTTTCATTGAAGAATAATTGGCATTTAAGCAATTTAAAATATTTTGCCTTCCTTAAAAATATCATATCCTTTTTTAAATTAAAAATTAACATAGAAAAACTAATCAAATTTAAATTTAGAAAATGTACGCTCAAGCTTTCAAACTTTAAAATTGTAAAATAGAATTAAAGGTTTTGAAAGTTATATGTTGGAATTTTTTATTCAAAAATTTAATCTGAATACAGAAAACCGTTAAAAATTTTAACTTATATTCTTTCAAGATATTAATAAATAGCCATAATAAAATCATTCATTAAGCAATTATTATTAAGTATTGTGTAATGTTCATATAAGTATAATACATTTAACTTTTCATTTAATAAACCTATGAAATTTAATGAATGATAACACTTTATAACAGTCGCATAGTTTACTTTGATATTATTTGGGTATGTTAAAAAATATTTTTAATTAATATTTACTCATTATCTCAAAAGTAACATTTTTTCCTGGTTGACTAGCATAAGCTAAAAAAATTAACTTCATATGTACAATGTTTAAAATTATAAAATTAAAATAAATACAACAAATTATGAAGTTTTTAGGATTGTCAGTATTATTCAAAAATGTCTGCTCATGTAATCAGCACATGTAAGCGAACTTTGATTGTCTGTTCTGATGCATTTATTTGAAGTTCAGGGCATTTATTAAACTTATCCAAGCAATATTTACATTTTAGAGAGGAAAAAAAGAAATGATAAATTAAATTATTATTTATCCTCCAGTCACAAATTATTTATTATTAATAGCTTTTTATTTACAATAAAATATTTGTGACAGAAGTTTTTACCCATTATGATTCACGCTCAAATGCATTGAGTACAAATGGAACTAATTTTTTGTTTACATTTTTTATGAAAATCTTTTATTTATATTTCCTTTCGTAGAGCTTACCTTGAAACTTCTTTAATATCTGTGTTTCCTGAAAAAAAGTCAAATTCTAAGTATTATGTAACTTATTGCTACCTTTCATAAGATTTAATTTTAAATTATTTTATTTATTTATTTTATTATTTTTTTAAATTATTGTTAAATTTCTGATTTTCGGTTTCGGGCAGCTTTTGGAGAATATTTCAGTATTAAAATTCCTCATAAATGTTATTTTACTTTCTACTAAAAACTAAGACACTAGATTATATTTTCTTTAATATGGTAGGAATTCGATTCAGCAAGTTCCTCCTACTTACCAGCAGTAAGAAGTCTTCTTCCTGAAGGATCAAGACCAGCAACAGTGACATTCGCTATCTTAGTGAAACCCAGTTTGTCTGTCGTGAAATGGATATCATGAAATTCGCTAATCAAGTTCTTAGATTCTGCGTCCCAAACTGCTACCGTAGAATCATCTCCCACAGAAATCAAGCTATCAAAGGCATTGCTATATTCCACTAAAAGTATGCGCTTACATCCGGGATGAGCCCTTGGCCGATGAACGGGCCTTGTGATCTCCAGTACTGCTATACGATAAGTTGTTATGATTAATTTACCTGTAAATTAAACTAACAGAATCACTTCTTGTTTTTGCTTTTCTTCTAAATAAAATCTATACATTTTTTCTTCTGTAGCATTATTTTTTTAATATAGAATTTTAATTTGAAAAAGGAGTTTGCTTTTCTTAAAAAAATCACTCTTTTTTTAATATACAAAAATTTATTAAACAATTAATAAGTATATTTATTGATAAAAGTGAAAATATATTTAACTGTAATTAGAAATAGTGATAAAAGGCAGAGAATCGTTCAACTGTTACAAATTAAAAAGACAACTTCAGAAAGAAAATGCTTGAGAATAATCTGTTTAATGTAAAACAGATTAAAAAATGCATAAAATGAAATAGAACATATGCGTTAATCTAGAACACATTAAAATGTAACTTGGAGATTTAACTTTAATTTAATGTTTATTTTATTTTTTTTATTATATTAATTTAACTTTAATTTTATATATTTTTGTATATTTTTAATTCATGTATCCTAAAATTAGTTGCTTTTAAAACTGTTGTCCTGAATGTTAGTGGAAATTTGTGAATGTGGAAATTTTATAAACTTAATTTCAAATTAATGAAAATGTTACATTAAATCTTCGAAAATCTTCACAAACTTATTGATACTTTCATAGAATTATTTTTTAATATTTATATTCTAATTCTGTTACTTTATTGCAAGGAGTACAAAAATAAAATAGTTTTAATAAATTGTTGAAAAAAGTAAAAATCAGAAAATCTAGAAAAATATTGATAATGCAAGACACGTGTAATTTAAAACCACTTCCCCTGCCTATTTCCTGATTATTTAAGAAAATTTTAAAATAACTTAAATTTTATTAGTAATATAAAAAATATTGTTCAAAAAAAATTTTTTTATATATACATTCTTGCAAGATTAGGTTTTAGACTGAAAAATTAACATTATATAATTTATACATGCCCAAATATATTAAAATAGTTTTTAAATGAAAATGGAGATTGCGTTTTCTAAATAATTGTTGTAGAGAAGGCCTCTTTCTATAAATAATTAAAGATTCATGTGAATACAAATAGAGTAACTTGTCGGTTTTTTCACTCAAACTTTGATATCAAATTGCTTATTTTTCAAATTATTTTCGAAGTAAGTCTACTTTTGTAGCTTTTGATCAATTTTATGCGCAGATATTAAATTTTTAGCTCATATAGTTTTAGTTCTTAGCAATAAATCAATTATTTCATAGAAATCAAACTAAATTATAAGCACGTGGATATTTTGCAACAAAATTTAAAACTGACTAAGAGTTGTCGTTTATATCTCTTTATGTTAAAAAATAATGCCACAAAACTAAAAAATCAATGATTGCTTACCAACTTCGGAGTCCAAGAAGAGAAAAGCAAAGTTCTGTGAATTGGGAAAGTCAGATGCCTTAAATTTTATGATTTGCAAGCACGTTGATCGTAACATATCCCAGATTCGAATAGTTTTTTCCCGATCGGCGGAAATAATAAATAATCGATCATTGTCTACAATCACGTGTGTTATTGATGAAAAATGCCCCATCAGGGTTTCCTGAAAATATATAAATTTTATATCTTATGGAAAACACATTAAATACTATCATATTTATTTCGATGTAAGAATTTTTCCGAAATTAAGAATTCACAATGGAGTTAACATTGCTATTGCATTTTCAGATTAGTTTGATCCCTGAGAGAAAAAATAGATATTAATAATTATATACTTTCCCTAATTTTTTTTTCTTTTAATATGTGTACAGAAATATGCAAAACTAATTTTTGTGTTAATGTATACTTATACATCTTTTGGAAACTTACAAATTATCTTCAACAGTTTGTTTGGTAAAGCCTTAATTCATCATAAAAATATTAATTGCTTTTTCATTCAATTTACATATTCACTGTCCATTTAGATAAATAATGTAAAATTGTTAAACTACAACTATTTAAAGTTTAATGAATAAATTTCTAAAAAAATTAAAAAGGCTTTACCACTGTTATACCATGTTGATATCCAGAACATGAGTAAGAAAATTCTATCATCTTCAAACAAACTTCAACATTAAAAATAGTATTTATATCACCTAGTTTTCAATTATGTAACCACTTTATGAAATTGAAACTCTTTTGTCGAAAAAAGAAATTGAAATTTGCTAGAAATATTTAAATATTACTTAAATCAAATATTGAATAAAAATTAAAACAATGTTTATTCTCTTTGATTTTTTGATATTAATTGAAAAAAACAAAGTGGCTTTCGATTAATATCAACCAAAGAGAAGAATACTTAAATTTATCAGCAAGGAGTCGAAGTTCCTTATACATACTTAAGCTTTCGGACACCATATATCAGCACTTCGTTTATGTGAGTTCATTAATGTGTCATTTCGATAAAAATATTTCAATTTTTAAAAATAATGTGTAAAAATTGTGTCGTTTTCATTGCCTAACCACACTGGAGTAGAAATGGTGTTCAACAAGGTAAAAGCAAACAACAGAAATTCCATTTTCCCCTCGCTCCAAATTTTGGGCAACCTAATCTCACATACTTAAAATGAAAAAGACTGATCCATTTCTATAGATACCTTCACAGCTTAGTCATTCAGAGTTCATTTCTTGAAAACTCGAAAATAGTTTGTTTTACCCAGTTAGATGAATATTCATTTAACTTATCTGCTTCACCATATATTCATATTCTCATATTTTTGTGAACTCTCTTTACTCTTTCGTTGTTTTTATAATTGCTTCCTTATTTTTACTCCAGAACCAATAGATCAAGTTAATGAGAATGAAACTTAATTATAGCACTGAAAGTGAGGATTTAAACTTTCTTATGCTTCCCAAGAAGATAAAAAAACTCTTCGAAGATGATTCATCAGAAGAAGCATTCCTTTCATCAGGAAAACCATTGATTGCTTCTTTGAGGTATTTCAAAGAAACGAGACATCATGCAGCTATCATCATTATAGGAAAAATTATTGAGATTTCAGAAGGTGTGCAATTTATTTGTATCTTGGGAGCACTTTGGAATTTTTTTGTGTCGATCATGTTGAGTCTGAAAAACGCATCTCGTATTTCAGCAATAAAAGTTAATGAATTAGTTTTGAAAATAAATACATTTTTTATATACTTAGTTATTAATATCTTTATGCGTTGAAATGTTATGCTTTTTATTCTTTTTAACTAAAATGAATGTAATATAAAAACTTTAATAGACTTGAACTTTTGATATCAGAAGATTTAAAGCTAATTTTACATATCTTTCTAATTTTTAAAATGATTCAAAATGTACAGAAAATAAGTACTGATTTGTTTATTTTAAGGGATAATTATCTTATAAAATATACTTAATAAATATTTTTTTAATATAAGACGAAAATAAACGCTTTTGATTTGTGTCCCTTCCAGAAAATATGAGTAATATATGTAATTAAATTTGCAATATTTTAATTTATTATACACATGAAATGTGCATAAGGCAATTGTGCATATAATGAAATGTGTATAAAGAAAAATTCTTTATACATATTTCTATGGTGGCTATTCATTTAAAAAATATTTTTAAATGAATAGACTCAAAGAATTTTACGTATTAATGGAAATAAAGTGAAAAAGCTAAAAATTCAAAATGAGACGTACCCATTTTAATGAATTATATCCAATTGAGAACACCGAAACACTTCTAAAAACCATTTTTGATAATAAATCAAAATTCGTCTTCGTAAATTTATAATTTAAAAATTAAGTATTAAAATTTGCTCAATGATCTAAAACATTATCATAAAAGAAATTAAAAAGAGAGTTTAATGCGTGCTTATTAATTTCACTTTTCTTTAGTGAAATTATTTAAAAAATTTAATTAAATCAACACATTGCTTGTGTGTAAAACACTTATTGAGAATTTCTAAATGTCTTACATTGCATGATACATTTCTCATTGGATTCCATAACTTTATTGTATGATCTTTACCTCCAGTAACAACGCAATTCAGCTTTTCACAAAAGTCAAAACAAGTGATTCCACCTTCTGATGAGAAGTTTAAGCTTTCGTTGCGATTCATGTAGTGAATGAGCATTGCCCTTTTCGTACTTACTGAGCAAGATATTATTGCACGAATAGAAGAAACATATTTAACCTGAATAGTAATAGAAAGAAAAATCAAACTATAATTAATTAAAAAATGCATAGTAATCAAAAAGCATATTTAAAATTAGACAATTTAGAGATTAAATTATCGATTTTTCTCAAGTGATTTCTCAACTATATTTTTGCTATTATGTTTTAATAAATGATTCTAAGTAATGATGAAAGTTTCGATATAACTAGGTATAAGATGATAAAGGTTCTTAATATCTACTTATGACAATAATCTCTAAGGCATTCATCAAATGTTCTAAATCTGCGACATCTTGGGGTGAGTAATGTGGTGGTCTATCATATCATAAGCTTTTTCACTCGGTGTAAGATCTGGTGACCTTACGAATCTTGGTAGATCATGAAGAAAGTTCATAGATATGCAAGCCAAAGGATTTTGGCCTCATCTTCTTGAAAACTGGCTATAGGATGATATGAATTAAGGAATACGATACTGGTATCAGAATGAATTGTTGATATTGTCTAGGCTGACATTAAAGGGTGAGCAGCTCCACTTTTCCCACTGAACCATATTTTGGTGTGGAGTCCGGCTTCCTCAGTACATACATGTCATAGGTACTCGTTTATTGGGTAGGCAAACAGTCACAACCTATTCATACAAGGAAAGGTCAAAGACAGAATAGACAGAGAAAGTACATCCATGCTTGAACAGGCATTCGAATCCAGAACCTCCCTAACCGCCGTCAGGTACGCTGACCACTAGACAGGGTAGGTGGCCTCATCATGCATTGAGCATAGGAAAAATATTCTCTCTGAAACTTGTATTCAGGATAACAAAAAACAAACAATTATCGTAAAAAGTAGCATCATACACCATCACAGCAGGGTTAATGGCTATGTTATAAGATAATGGTTAATTGAGACCGCTTACTTCAGGCCATCATACACGAATACTATTACCATCTGGTGCAAGAAAGAAGTGGGATTCATCACTAAACACTATGCCCTGTCAATCTGTTGGCTACCATGATGATTAGTTGCGACTCCACAGCAGATGACTCATTGAAGGGTTGAAGGCAGATATTTTAAAGGGTGATGCGAGTGCTCGGCTAAGTACTTTTTTGTAATAGAATTTTTTGGTCAGTATGGTAAGAGAACAATAATAATCTTGGAGCATTATGGGTCCAATTACATAATCATTCGTTTTTTCTTTGTATTACTTTGGCATTCCAGACCGTTCATTCAGTCCATAAGTTTCGTTGAACTAAAAACAGGCAACTGTGTAAATGCAGGAGGAGATGATCTATTTGCTCAGTTTGTTTATCTAGTTCCGCAGATTTTTACTGTGTACTTACATCCGAAGCCATCCAATTGACTGTAATGACATCGGCAACCTCGAAAATAGCAATATATATCTAGAGAGTCCCTTCATTGTATGTCTCCTAGATCAAGGAAAAATAAACGTCCACAATTTTGAAGATTTTATATAATGGAAATACTGTAGTATTAGTAGTAGTGTGCATTTGCCGGAGCTGGCGCAGTGACGTTTAGACCACAAGCCCGCCCAAAATAAAATCTTCACCCACTTTTTAAAGCAGTGGTGCAAAAAAACCACATAAAAACCCCACCTACTTTTAGATAGTAATGGCCCTATTTTAGCCGCCACCAAAATCGAATCCACTTTTAGAAATCAATGGTATGAAAAAACTATAATTTTTCGACCCCCTTTTTAAAAAAATGACTCTTAAATACCCCATTAAAACCTCACCCACTTTTATAAAAGTAATGGTTCTATTTCAACCATACCAATTTTATAAAACAGTGGTTTAAAACTCGCTATTAAAATTATACCCACTTTTAAAAAGTAATGGTTCTATTTTATTAACACATATTATCCGTGAAAAGTCGCTGAGACAGAAGGGTTTGCTAATAGTAATTCTTTTTCCCTTCTAGATTTGAGCTATTTGAGTTTAAGTTAAGTACATGTCATAGTTAGATGGTTTTGTCCTATCTATTTGTAGGAAAGCTTCTTCTCCTTTTTGGTATGCAGATTTTAATTTAGCAATCTGATGATCGCTTAGATGTACTTTGGTTCTTACGTAGTTACTCATTTATTTAATAATTTTTTTTATAGTATTCTTTTACTTGCTTGTTGTTTAGAGTTCTTTCTCTCAATATTGTATCCAGTAAATCAGCAGATTGAGCATATAACTTTTTACTCTTGGATTAATTGCATACTTTATCGGTGAATCGAGTCAAAATTTCCAGTTTATCTTCCACCCCTTTACCGAGGTATATTTCCTCTCTCTGTAAGTCCCTCAGTCGCTCTCGATAATAATCTAAGGTAATCATATGTTCCCTTAAATAATCAGCTTTATATAATAGTCTATCTTCTCTTTCCTCATCATTTTTTAGTCATTCTATCAATTTGACTCATAACTGCATGACGTTTTGAAGAGAAAATTTTAAATAAGTACTCTTTACTCCATTGATAACTTCTTGCAAAGCATCATTGGATTCATTTTACAACTTTGAGGTCTTATCCAAATCTTTATCAAAATAGAAGACATCTGGAGTCACTGGAGGCGGTTCAATCTCAAGAGGAAAGTTATCAACAGCATCTTTTATAGCCTTAAAATGTTCTTTTCTAGTAACATCTTGTTATTGAAGCTTCTCGGTTACAGGCTGGTGAAATTCAGACAATGTTTTCTACAAACCTAATTTTTGTTCAAGATTTTATTCATTGTTCTTTCTAATCTTCACCTGAATCTTAAACACTTTCAGGTCAGTCTTAACTTCTTCTCTTAGCTTCTTATTTCGCTCTTTTTGTAACACATTAATTTATTAATAAGAAAATTATTTTTTACTGGAAGGAAATTAAGTTTTTACTGAGAGCAAATTATGTTTTTACTGGAAGCAAATAAGCCGTCACCATTCTAAAGTTTAATGCAACTTTAAAAAGCTGCAGTAAGGACCTCGGCTTTTAGGAGATGAAATTAAATGGGATGGCTAAAGCCAAGCATTGAAAAAGTTGCGTTTGGGATTCTAACCTTTAACGTTCTTTAAAAAAAACTGACGCTGTGTTCACAGCGTTGGCTTTTATGAGATGATGAAAACATTTTCACATTAAATAAAGATGATTCCAACTGAAGATTATACAGAACCAGAAGAATTAGCAGATGCAAATCAGCATTATTTATTACCAAAGCACCCTTTTAGACTTCTGGTCGCTGGTGCTTCAGGTACTGGTAAAACGAATTTATTGCTGAATTTTATTTATGATAATCTCGAGTTTGATAACTTGTTCATTTGTGCTAAAGATATGTTTGAACCCAAGTACACTAAACTGAAAAAAAGTACACTATGTTTGATAGTGTGGATATTAAATATATATTAGCAAAGTATCCCAAAAAGAAAAAGGAAAATTTGCTCGAGTTATTTGAAAAATACTGCAAGAAAGAAACCTTATTCTCCTCTGATACAAAAGATTTTTATTACAGTGGACGATCTGGACCCCTCTTGCAAAAATGTTGTTGTCTTCGATGACTGCGTGACAGAGAAAGACCAGAAGAGTATAGAATATTTCTTCATCAGAGGTAGGAAGAAGAATGCCTCAATCATTTACCCCTCTCAGTCTTATTACAGAACGCCTATTGTTATCAGGAGAAACTAACTATTTAATATTTTTAACCTACAGCAAAGGGAGATTCAACAGATAATAAGGGAGGTAGATGGTAATCTAACGAAAGAAGGGTTCAATCGATTGTACAAAACGTGCACATGCAGCAACCATATGATTTTTTATGCTTGATTTAGTCAATCCGGGTTTAAGATACCAAAAAAAAATATTTCAGCCCTATCAATAAAGATGGAAGAATACTTACGGAAGAAAATTTATGTGTATAGAAAGAGCTACCACCATCATCATAAGATAAAGGTTTCACTACCCATTACAAAGTTCCTCTGCAGTTCACTGGATTTATCCGCTTTTGCGATAATACCCTTAGCCGCTCTGAGATTAAGTGCTGGTATAGTTGAAGTTATCGAAAAATCTATGAATATTGTGGAAAGGAACGAAGAATATAAGCAATCATACAAGTTTTATAAGCAGCTGCTGAATTCATTCAAATCAAATGCATTATCAGAAGCTTTTACCAAATCTTGCATTACCAAATCTTTATCAAAATAGAAGACATCTGGAGTCACTGGAGGCGGTTCAATCTCAAGAGGAAAGTTATCAACAGCATCTTTTATAGCCTTAAAATGTTCTTTTCTAGTAACATCTTGTTATTGAAGCTTCTCGGTTACAGGCTGGGGAAATTCAGACAATGTTTTCCACAAACCTAATTTTTGTTCAAGATTTTATTCATTGTTCTTTCTAATCTTCACCTGAATCTTAAACACTTTCAGGCCAGTCTTAACTTCTTCTCTTAGCTTCTTATTTCGCTCTTTTTGTAACACATTAATTTATTAATAAGAAAATTATTTTTTACTGGAAGCAAATTAAGTTTTTACTGAGAGCAAATTATGTTTTTACTGGAAGCAAATAAGCCGTCACCATTCTAAAGTTTAATGCAACTTTAAAAAGCTGCAGTAAGGACCTCGGCTTTTAGGAGATGAAATTAAATGGGATGGCTAAAGCCAAGCATTGAAAAAGTTGCGTTTGGGATTCTAACCTTTAACGTTCTTTAAAAAAACTGACGCTGTGTTCACAGCGTTGGCTTTTATGAGATGATGAAAACATTTTCACATTAAATAAAGATGATTCCAACTGAAGATTATACAGAACCAGAAGAATTAGCAGATGCAAATCAGCATTATTTATTACCAAAGCACCCTTTTAGACTTCTGGTCGCTGGTGCTTCAGGTACTGGTAAAACGAATTTATTGCTGAATTTTATTTATGATAATCTCGAGTTTGATAACTTGTTCATTTGTGCTAAAGATATGTTTGAACCCAAGTACACTAAACTGAAAAAAAGTACACTATGTTTGATAGTGTGGATATTAAATATATATTAGCAAAGTATCCCAAAAAGAAAAAGGAAAATTTGCTCGAGTTATTTGAAAAATACTGCAAGAAAGAAACCTTATTCTCCTCTGATACAAAAGATTTTATTACAGTGGACGATCTGGACCCCTCTTGCAAAAATGTTGTTGTCTTCGATGACTGCGTGACAGAGAAAGACCAGAAGAGTATAGAATATTTCTTCATCAGAGGTAGGAAGAAGAATGCCTCAATCATTTACCTCTCTCAGTCTTATTACAGAACGCCTATTGTTATCAGGAGAAACTAACTATTTAATATTTCTAACCTACAGCAAAGGGAGATTCAACAGATAATAAGGGAGGTAGATGGTAATCTAACGAAAGAAGAGTTCAATCGATTGTACGAAACGTGCACATGCAGCAACCATATGATTTTTTATGCTTGATTTAGTCAATCCGGCTTTAAGATACCAAAAAAAAATATTTCAGCCCTATAAATAAAGATGGAAGAATACTTACGGAAGAAAATTTATGTGTATAGAAAGAGCTACCACCATCATCATAAGATAAAGGTTTCACTACCCATTACAAAGTTCCTCTGCAGTTCACTGGATTTATCCGCTTTTGCGATAATACCCTTAGCCGCTCTGAGATTAAGTGCTGGTATAGTTGAAGTTATTGAAAAATCTATGAATATTGTGGAAAGGAACGAAGAATATAAGCAATCATACAAGTTTTATAAGCAGCTGCTGAATTCATTCAAATCAAATGCATTATCAGAAGAGGTGTATAGTAGAGAGGATGATTTTATCAATGATTCACTCTACTTACCCAGAGAAAAATACATGAAAAAAACCCAACAGAACGGCTATGAATACGTGAGTAAATAATTTTTTACATATAAATAAATGAAGAAAGGCAAAGGAGTTATTAACTCTGCAATAAATAATTTATTGTTTGAAATGCATCTGCCTGGTCACCAATTTACTGGGCCAGGTACTCAATTGCTCAGAGATAAAACTACATTAAATCCCGATTTAACATACAAAGAATGGAGTAAGCCCATTAATAGAGTCAATGAAGCTGCTTATAAACATAATGTGTGTTATCTTTAAAAAAAAAAAAAAAAAAAGGATACCGAAACAAGAAACAAGGGGTGTGACTCAGACGTGATAAAAGAACTTGAGGATATTTCTAATCGAACTCTCCGTGAAAGGTTAGATAGAGCTATTGTGAAGCCAATTATCAAAGAAAAGAAGACATTTGGAATGGGCTCAAAAATGTACTGACTAAAATGTAAAAGCCACACTCAGATTAAAGATGCACAGCACGCTACCTCTAAAAACGGCAGACCTATGATGAAAGGAATCTGCATGGATTATGGTTCTAAAAAATGTCGTTTTTTACCACTAAAGGGGTAACTGAGCATCCCAAAAAAGTTTATTACGATCCAGAGACTGGATATTGAGGTATAAACGAACTCAGTAGAAAAACAGGCTTAAGTCGAAAAAAAGTCTCAGATTTCTTACTTTAGCAATATGTTTACACAAAACATAAACTACTCATCAGTAAGTTTAAAAGAAGGAGAACTTATGGGTCACACATTGATGATTAATGGCAAGCAGATTTGTTATTTCTAAAGCCATTTTCAAAATCGAATGATGGCTACAACTACTTGTTAACAGTCATAGACATTTTCAGCAAATATGGTTGGGCTGTGCCTATTCGTAGAAAAATGGGAGAAGAAGTGACTAAGGTATTTAAGAAGATATTTAAAGTGAGAGTTCCTCTTAAAATCCAAACTGACAAGGGGACCGAGTTCATCAACAAAGAGACACAACTTCTGTTTAAAGAGAACAAAATACACTGGTTCACAACTGAAAACGTTGAAATCAAATGCTCCGTGGTGGAACGATTCAATAGAACTCTAAACGGTAAAATTCGGAAATATTTAGCGGCTAACAATACCAATAGATATATAGATATAATTGGATCAGTTAGTGAAAAATTAAAACAACTCTTACCACAGAAGTATAAAGATGAAGCCAGTAGAGTCCAGTCTAGAAGAAAACAGTGGTGATGTCTACCGCAATTTGTTCAAAGAAAAGGTCAAACATAAGCCTAAATACCAAGTAGGAGATAAAGTTCGAATATCAATATATAAAACGACTCTTAGAAGAGGTTATCAGGCAACCTCTACAGAAGAAATATTTGTCATCTCTGAAGTATTAGAAACCGATCCAGTCACTTATAGAATAAAGGATTTAAACAATGAATATGTAAAAAGAACCTTTTATTAAAATGAGGTGGTAAGGTATGATAAGAAGGACAATGTGTACAAAATCAAAAAAATTCACAAAAAGGTGGGGAATAAATATGTGGTGAAGTGGTTAGGTTATCCAGACAGTAACTGGATAGATAAGAAAAATTTAGTTTATTTTTAATAGCTGTCAAAAGCTATTAAAAATTCCAGTTTAAAGCTTCGAATACGGTTCGATAGATTTCTTCATTCTGATCAAACGTTTCCTTCATTTTAGATAACTTAAGCGATACCTGAAAATCTCTTTTCTGCAACAGAGGAAATAAAATGTATTCATTGCTGAGTAAGTTTTTCCGTTCTGGAAACAATTCTTCATATTTATGGATAAATTTAAAAAACTCAACCAAAATCACATCTTCTATGGAGATATTAAGCCCGTTTAACCATTTATTAAGATTTTTCACTCTGCTTTGCTTCCTCTGTTGCATCTTCATCATCAAGTATAATTGCTTTCTATCTAGAGGACGTTTATTTGGATTGTATTTCATTTATGACATGTCATACAAACGTAAAATTCGCAATCGTCTTTTGTTACAAATTTGTGCTCACACTCTTGAGTTTTATTTTCCTTTGATTTGTCTATAAACCAAGGAATCTTATTATTTCTATCATTGCTTCATCCAATATTTACTATTGCAGGTCTTCTATTTAAATAAAAAAATGCTCACCATTAAAAAATTGAATGAACCCCCTAAATATTTTAAGTATTTAAAGAAACATTATTTATATATAAAGATATAAAAGATGGAATCTAAAACCGTTCGGCAGTTGCAAGACTACTGTTGGCAAAATAATATTCGAGGATACTCAAAACTTAAAAAGTAGGAACTGATTGAGCTCATTCAATATCATAATGGCTTTTCCAGTTTCCATAATGACTTGTTCAGCAAGTCCAAGAAGAAAAGAGATCTTAAAATCAGGTGTTGTGGTAAGTTATATAAGGAATCTAGCATAAATAAGCACTTGCAAACTAAAGCTCATCAAAACTCTAAGCCTAAGAAAGCAACCACCTGCCAGGAGGATGATTTTAACAATATGCAGAGCCTGCATCAAATGACCATTAACCAACTACGTGAATTTTGTCGGACGCGTGGTATTAGAGGCTATTCCAAATTAGGAGGGAAGGTAGACATCATAGTATACATTGAGAGCGCATTGTTCAACCGTCACTTCGACTTCGATTTTGACCTGTTTTCAGATACGCGGGAGAGAAGGCTATATACCCCCCATGAATTTGAGATGGCCTATAAATCTCGTTTGAAGACGTATGACATCCAGAATGAATTACATCTGTTGCTTCCCAAAGACTTTTTGAACGATGTTTCATCAGTAGTCCGGGGACTCATCACTAAACACCTGAAGAGGCTGCATGGTCCGAAGGTTAATTTCCAATTTCTCTGTGATTATCAAAAAGGAAAAAAATGGAAAGATGGCAGAAATGGAGAATAACTTCAAAACGGAAAATGAGGTCATCTTAGAATGAACTGATTTGGTTGCCTATTACAAATCAGTTATCCGAAAGCTATTGACAGAGATGGAGGAGTTTGTTGCAAGAGGTTCAGACTGGACGCTTGCCAGTATTAAGAGCATTGAGGTGAGAATCAATAAATTTAACCCGCTGAGTGGGGTATCCTACATTGATCTACGTAAAAGAATTAAAGCTAAAAAAGCTGTCATTAACGTACAAAATGAGGATAATAAGTGCTTCATGTGTGCAATACTGTCTGCACTGCACTCAGCGGGAAAAGATGCCCATATGAAAATAAGCTAAAGTTCGAAGGCATTGAATTTCCTGTAAAAATAGAAGACAGAGCACTCGAAAGGTTTGAAAAGATGAATACTCTATCATTGAACATTTATTCATACGACGAAAGGGGTAATTTATACCCTTTAAGAATGACTAAGAATAAAGTTGAAAAACATGTTAATTTGTTTTACACAAAAAACGAAGAAGGGAACAGCCACTATTGTTGGATAAAAGACATGTCAAAATTAATAACTGCTCAATTAAGTAAACACGACAAAAGAGTATATCCCTGTGAAAGGTGCCTGTTATTTTATCACTCTGAGGAAGATCTGCAGAAACATGAAATGGATTGTAAGAAAAATAAGGCTGTTAAAATAGCAATGCCTTTAAAGTTAAAAAATTATCATAAATCATTACGAGTATCTTTCACGATAAATGCAGATTTTGAATGTTTAACGACTAAGATCAACCTATCAACCTGATGGAAGCGCATCGTACATGCAAAAATACCAAAAGCATGAACCAATGATTTTCTGTATTTACATCAAATATAAACATGAGGATTATATGCCACCCTTTACAAATCGAGGGCCGAATGCTGTTCAAGTATTTTACAAAGAGCTAAAGTCGATAGCCATAAGGATAAAGACAATTTACGATAAGAAACATCCGATCAAAATGACCGCTAAAGATGAGGAACATTTCCAAGTTTTTATCCATAATTTATCCGGATATGATGCACACCTGTTTATAAAAGAACTAGAGGGTGATAATGGAGACATTGACATCATTCCTAACACCGAAGAAAAATACATCTCATTCAGAAAAGAGGTGGGGGCAAAAATGGAAGAAACTGGTAAAGGAAATAAAGCCAAGCTCCCAGGACTAAAATTGAGATTTATTGATTACTATTCGTGAAAAATAGAATTACCTTCGAGGAATACAAGAATTGCCTATTGAAGCGTGAAGTACAGCACAGAACTATCTAATCAGAATCAGATCTAATCAGAAACACAAAACATGAGATTCATTCCATACATGTAAATAAGGTAGCCTTCTCTGGGGAAGATGACAATCATCATATATTGGAAGATGGTATTAGCACATTAGCCCTCGGCCAAAACGCTACAAAAAATAAGCTCTGTGAATAAAAATTATAATATAATAAATGACTAAATGACAAATGAAGTAGATTGGAACGAATTTTCTAAAAAATACTCTTTCCGAAGATGTTTTGAGGGGACTGGCAGAACTCGTTAACTGGCGATATATCTTCGAGTTCTCACCTCTGAGTGAATCATTCATAGAAGAATATGCTATTGAAGAAGATTGGACAATTATCTCTAAATACTAGAAAATGTTGGAACATTTCATGGATATACATGAAAATGATTTAAATTGGAAAAGCTTATCCAGGTATAAAAAAATGACAGAAGTTTATGGAAGAACACACCAGTTTCATTGATTGGAGAGAAATATCCCATCATCAAAATCTGAGTGAATCCTTCATTCAAAAATATCATGAGAAACTAGATATGGAGTTAGTATCTGTTTTTCAACATTTAGTGAAAATTTGATGAGGGAGCATAAGGACCGACTGTATTGGCGACATATTTCACGATATCAATCTTTCGATGAAGCCTTCGCTATGGAGTTCCAGAATAAAGTAGACTGGTGTTACATCTTTAAATATAAACTGCATATTCTGTCTGATCAATTCTTCGCTCGTCATTACAGAAAAATAGTTTGCATATTACTGGCTGAAATATGCAATCAAGAAGCATTTATAAACCCTTTTAATGAACCCTAAAGTGAAAAGATAGAAATTTATCTTTTAATGGTTTTCAAACTATTAAAAGGTAAGGCTTTGGAATTCTTCTATTTAATAATTATAAAACAATATTTTTCTTCAGCTCTCATCAAAACTCTCAATTATTTTTGAAACTTTTCTTCTAATCTTCCTAAGCATTCGATTAATACATCCTTTTCAGATGATGAAAGTATCATTGATTGAAGCTTCTGAAATTTTGCTCGAAAACTATAAATTAATGAGATGCGAGTGCATACCTTAATCAAATGGGTTTTCTTTTTATTCATTTCCATTTCTTTGTTTATATATTTGTTGTCTTTAAATACTTAAAATATCTCAAGTATATACATTTGTTTCCTTTTTAAGAGAACTTTTGAAACTATTGTTTTATAAGCTTCCCAGCTGAGGAAAAGGAGGTGCTCACCGAAGGGGGTACCCTTCTGTCTCAGCGACTTTTCACTTGCTCGTTCCGGAAAATATGAGCTAATAAAATAGAACCATTACTTTTTGAAATTGGGTATAATTTTAATAGCTAGTTTTAAATCATTGTTTTATAAAATTGGTATGGTTGAAATAGAGCCATTACTTTTATAAAAGTGGGCGAGATTTCAATGGGGTATTTGAGAGCCATTGTTTTTTAAAAGGGGTTCGAAAAAATATGGTTTTTTCATACCATTGATTTCTAAGATTCGATTTGATTTTAGTAGCTAAAATAAGGTCATTACTCTCTAAAAGTAGGTAGGGTTTTTTTCACCATTGCTTTAAAAAGTGGGTGAAAATTTTATGGGGGCGGGCTTATCGTCTAACCGTCACTGCACCAGATCTGGCAAATGCACACTACTAGTAGTAATGCGTGCTCATTCAAAGTTTTGAAGCATCAGTACATTTTGAATCGTTTTTATAATCTGCTTGTAAAAATTTTTATGTGGAATTTTCAGGAGATCAAATATTTTTAGAAATGCCATGTTTTCTTATGCAAAGTCTATATATAAAATAAATCATTTTATTACTTTCACAACAGGAGTATAATGAGCTTTGTCAGTGCATTCAAAATTCAACCCGATAACTTCACCCTTCATTAAAGAATTGAAAAGAATTTTTGGTGGTTCTAAATGGAAAGCTCTTCTAAATAACTTTTGAAAGAAAATCTCCTCCATGTTGATAACGTAAACAGTACCAGCAAAGTCTCCACAAATTAGTTTTTGTGAATCATAACAACTGAGACACATCACTGTAGATGGTAACCATGTGATTGAGAATTTGTGTCGAAATCTGCAATACATCAAAAAGAAGGTATCTGTAGAGTTATAGACAGTAAAGGAGAAAGTTTATAAGTATTAATAAAACTTTTATTATGAATGGTAAAACCATAAATGATTGATTTAGTGTATCAAAATATACGCTTTGATTACAGATGTTGTTTTCATCGTAATACACACACACATATTTATAAAATCAATTTAACATTATTAACTTTGTCAATAATTGTCAGATTCTCTGACTTGACAAACTTTTAGCTTCAATTAAATTAAACTTCCTTAACTTTTTCCTAAGAATGGAGGCATTGAATTGCTTGTTGTGGTAAATGACTCAAAATAATCAGAAAATCAAACTCGAAATTTTGCATAGATAATATTTTGTCTTCTGCGAATGTAATCAACAATTACAAGTGCTTACTTGTATGCATTTACAATGACTTACAGTTCGAGATCGAACACTGTAGACTGAAATTTTATTTTAGTCTTATACTACCAAAAATTCAACAAAAAAATCAAAATTCTTTATAAAACACAAAATTTATGGATTTCTAGTTTAAAATAAATTTTGGTATTGTTTTTGATTCATTCTTATGTATTAATAAAGTATTAAATTAATATATTGTAGCCATTATTTTGTATTATAAAGTAAAAGAGCATTAATAAAGTTTTCGTTAACAGTATTTTTAACTTTTTATGATCTCAAGTGTCTTTATTTTATTATTTTCGATGAGTAGGATAAGTAAACTGTACTTCAAAACTGTTTTTGAAGCCAACTTAACTAACAAAGATTTAGTGCTCTCCTCTTCCGTTCTGATTACGTCTTCAGAATTTGTTTAGTTCTCAAAGACACACTTGAGGTACTGGTGATGTAGTCCACTGATATATTATTACTATTCTCATTAATATGAAACTAGTAAACAATGTAAATATTAAAATTCATTCTTTTTAATGAATCGATATATTTCAAATTAAAATTTTCTTTTTAATTGCCACTCTGCCAAAATATACCAGATAATAATTTAACTACGTTTCTAGAACAGCTTACTTAATCTCCATAACGTATACTTATATTTTTCAAATAATTTGTCTTGTTTTTATTAATTTACATATACATAAATTTATTTCTAGAAAAAATATGATAAGCAGCTTTGTGTATCATTCAAGGAAAATTCTTTCTTTTCCACTGGTTCCGCACTGTCCATTTGTGTGAGATTACGCTATACACAACAATTTCTAAGGATTTCGATCTAGAGAAATAATTGCTAGAACTCTCATTCCAGATGTTGAAAAAAGATTAATAACCTCTCAATACAATTATAAATTGTGAAATCAAAATTACGGATGATAATAGTGGATTGTTCGGAAAGTAATTTCGTTCTTCCCTCCTGGATCTAAAAACGAATCCTTTTATGAGTGTGGAAATATGCTTAAAGATGGCTAAAGGTATTGAACTAGAATTGACAATTCACACAATTAAATATTTATTCTCTATAAGTTTTTCATTTTCATAAAAATCAAATTACTTTCCGAAAAACCTAATAATATAGAAACAGTGAATCAAATGATAATAGGCTGTCTAAAATTATTTGAAAAATATAATAATCATAATGGCATATATAAATCTAACCCAGATAAATAAATATATTTTATAGTTTGTAACTTATAAAATGTCAGAATGAGGTATTATTTTTAAATACTTTTTACAAGTTACTTTTAAATAATTTACTTATGAAATTTCATTTTTACAAAAATATTTCTTTATATGGCGTAAATAATCGTCTACTATATTGCAAACATTCAAGAACTGATAATCTTCAAGAATGACACCGTTCCCACCCAAAGGTATACGGTGGTGGAGCGCTTGCGACAGCAATCCAGCCCATCACGAGAAGACTCAGGTATTTAGGTGTCTCAAGGATCCAGAGGACAAAGTTGGAAATTCAAGTAAGAGCTGGTGCAAGGCACCAAAAGACTCGAAAGTGGGAAATACTCAAAGTTCTATCCATTGAGCTCGTTCTGACTGGAAGATTTGTGGGCCTACCAGGCCTTTATTATGACAATACAATAAAATACAGACACAAAATAATACAAAATTGATACAGAAATACAAACAGTGGGAAATGGTTATTTACAACATATACAACATAACAAGGTTATTTACAACATATACAAGTGAGGTTCACATTAACATTAGGTGGGGTTGTCTAAGTTGGAGGTCAGGTCATCTGTGGTATCATTGAGGTGATACTGCATTTCTTGTGTGAGAATCAAGAACTGATAAGTAGAAAATTACATTTGTGTACCCTATGCCAAGAAAATATTCACATAAGTTTAAAAGATTGACCTCTTTCCCACCCACATTCCCCCTGTAAAGAGAAAAAATCGTTCCATATATCGATTCAAAATAGAAAAATTTTCCAAATAATTATAAACAGAAAAAAAGGAAACTTTTCGAAAATGGGAAAGATGTCAAGAGGTGATATTTAATATTAAAAGAAAATTTCCCACACAAATAAAAGGAAATTGTAAAGCCTTTTAAATGGTCCATGTCGAAATTAATTACAGAAGGAAAACGATAACTCTAATAAAAATATAAAAGAAATAGGGCATTAATTTTCTGTTTGAACGACGTATTCCAGAAGCAGAACTTGCTATAGAATTCTCCGTAGAGGTATTCCTAATTCTATAGAATTTTTTGTGCCGGTTATAAAAAAAAATTTGGAGGAAAATGTTCCGAAGGGTTAGATACATTTATAATGTGTTACACAATTATAAGATCACCCAAAATATCACTTATTTTAACAATAAATTGCATAAAATGAATGATTCTAAAAGATTGAAATATCTGAAATAAATTATTTTCTAAATAAATCACTAAATAAAATATACTGAGTTAATTTCACGAAGCAAATACTTTTTTAAAATCCCTTATTTCATAAATATAAGGCCATTTATTATTTAATTCATACTTTTATTTTTTCTTTCCAAATTATATGTGAAGTGCAATTTTGCATATCAGAAAAAAAAAAAGAGTAAACGATAATATTATTAAGAACGCTTGAATTTAATTTGTTTTCTCTTTTATTAATGACGAAATTCACTATGTTGCGGGAAAAAGACTTATCTCTGCTAAAGGCCTATAAAAAGCTTGGCTTTTAAGATCATTGAAAAATTGGAAAGTGCAATAAATAAGATTTTCATAAATTTAAAAATGTAAGTAACTTTTATTTTGGATTCTGTATATAAACTAAAAATAGCTATCATGGATGAATCAAAAGAAATCTGTAATTATATATTTGCTCAAAAACCTGATTAATTCGAAAAATTCTCAATAGATATTCGCGTGAACGTGTGAACTGAAAATTTTGAAATTTATAATACATTTAATCATTATTTCAGAATATTTTAGATATATATTGCTTTACATATATTTTCATCAAATTACTTTAATTTAAAATAGTATGTTATTTATGAATAAATCACGAAACATTGGTTTAATAACTTTATAACTCACTATATCAGGTTTAAATATAAAAAATAAATTCATTTATTTCTCTTTTGCAGAAAAAACCCCTCTTGTAAAATTAGACAAAGAATCTACGGAAATTTTGCTAAAAGGATTTGGATAGTTGTTGCTTTTAGACATAGAATATGCTAAAATCAACAGCATTTACGATTCCATTTCAGCCCTGTGATTGTCAAATTTAAATTAATAATTTTCTTCCTATAATGTCATCAACCACTTAAACGAAATCAGCAAATAACCACTTAAACGAAAAGCCAAGTAGCACCACATCCATGTCTTTACTAATACAGCAGGAAATTTTCTTTTTCTTTTACTCACATAACCAGAATATTCACACAAACAAAAAATCGTACCAAAATATTTTTGTTCTAGATTCGTATTTAATAAGTAAGTTATTTATATTAATTTTACATTTAATTTTGCTAGTTAGTAAAAAAGGTGTTCAAGGTGGCTTAAAAAAATATAAAATAAAGTGATTGAATTTAACTCTAAGCTTAATTTCTTTTTATTAAAATTAAAAATTCAAAATTTTCCTTCATCATCAATTTATCAGTTTGATGGTGAATCGATTGATGTATTCATTCAAGTAGAAAATTTAACACAGTGTATTTTAATTTAAGAGTAATAAATTACATTGGATATAAATTGCAATAAAAAAATGCTCACTTAAAAAAGTTGCTGTTAAAAAAACGAATGTCTCCAGATGTTGTTGAAACTGCAATCAGCTTATATTTTGGAATACAAGCAAGCCCTGTGGCCATTATAGTCATATTTGCTGTTATAGAGAATAGATAATAATACTGTTAGTAACATATCATACATAAATTTATTTTTAGAATGATTGAAATTATCCTTTATCAACATGGAGGTTTCTAGACACCAATGAATATTTTAAAAGAATTATTTAAGAGAATTCCGTAACATTTCTTATTGAATTTGCTGTATCATTCAAATAAATTATACAAGATGTATTCAATTTTATATAAAAGAAACATTATTTTAATGATATTCATTGTTCATGGCAGTAGTTCCCAGAATTTTTTAACGGAAAAAAAAATACAATTCATTAGATTTCCGTTTCCTAAAAATAGAATTTCGTTTATATATGAAAATTTTATATGTAATACGAGGGTCATTCTGAAATTTTTGAGATACAACTAGGTTTTTATAGTTATGCTTACAAAATTTTAGGTGTGTTCAAAGTAGTCTCCTCCAGCATCAATGCACTTTTGTAGACGATTTTTCCACGGATTAAATGCCTCAAGCCATTCATTTCTTGGACTAGATGAAAAAAATGCATTTATAGCCACATCAATCTCATCTTTTGAATGAAAACGACGTCCACGTAAGTTCTTTTTTAGATTAATAAATAACCAAAAGTCGCTCATAGCTAGATCAGGTGAATACGGCGGATGTTCGATCACTTTAATTTGTTTTTGTTTAAAAAACTCAACTGTTAATCCGGCTGTATGTGATGATGCATTGTCATTGTGAAGCATTAGTCCTCTAACATCCAGTTCTTGTAGAATTTCTGGAAGATATTTAGTGGTATACCAGTTTGCTGTTACTGTCTTCTGTCCTTCCAACTTGATGGCTTTGACCAATCCCGTACTTCTGAAGTAAACGGCATCTCTTTTTTCAGTAGGCGTTGTTTTTTCACCATTGATGGAGTAAGATCATCTTCAAAGACCCATACATTGCTTTCTTGACGTGTTAGAACGTCAAAAAACTATATGTACGTTTCATCACCTGTTACAATTTTAGAAATGATGCGGTGGCCACCATCATTTAGCACTTTAAGAGTTTCTTTACTGATTCTGACACGCTCCTCTTTTTGGTGCTCAGTTAGATTATGGGGAACCCAACGGTAAACTACTTTTTTCATATGTAATTCTTCATGAATGATTTTGTGTATGGCTACAGATCCAATGTTAAGTTCCTTCTGTATCATTTGATAGGTACAGCGATTATCATCCATTACCATTTTTCGTATGGCAGACACATTTTCCGGGATTACTGCCGACGGCTGCCTTCCTTGTGTTCTTCATCCTGAAGAAAATTGCGACCTCTTCTAAATTCTCTAAGCCATCTGAATACAGTAGCACGAGCTGGAGATTCATCACCAAATACTAATTGCAACCGTTGAACGCATTCTTCTTGAATTAATCCTGCTTTAAAATCATAGAAAATCATAGCGCGAAAATATTCTCGCGTCAACTCCATTTTTTTCTTCTGTTTAAATTTATTCTACGCTAAACAAGTTGAAGTAAATCAGTAAAAAATCGTCTTCTGTGTTAAAATACTTTGCATTTTAAAATTAAACCGTTATTTTTATTCTGTAAATTCTTGTCTGCGTGTATCTCATAAATTTCAGAGTAACCCTCGTATATTAGATTTATTAACACACACACACACGTGTGTGCATCTCAAATTTTTTTTTTTCCATATAGAATAAAATAAAATATATCTAAATAAAAATTAATACCCAGATTCTTAGCTTATGAAGCTATGAAAGAGACGTTGATATAATGGCACAAATATATAACTTTTCTGTTATGGTATATAGTCAAATATATATATATGGGGGGGGGGTGAAAGCGTCACCAGAGAGCCATTTTCAGCCAGTATGCCGCTGGACACGCAGAAGAGAGGAGTAAAGAGAGACGACGAGGAGGAAGGAGAACGACGATGTGATGGATGAAAAAAGACACGATGACGTGAAGACGTTAAGTGATATCGGAATTTTCGAATTATAACTAACTAAGATGTTAGATCGTGATTTAATTTTCATTTGTAAATAGCTTTTCCTTATTTTTTCCAGAACCATAATTAAATCATTTAAGCAATAATATGTTAATTCCTAACAATGAAGCCCACAGGACCCATATGTATATATGCTATCAATAAATGAATTATATGAAAACAAAAAAGAAAAAAGCCAGCAAATAAATAAGTACTGAATATCAGTCCTCGTGCTAGAGCAGGAAAAAGCATATAATTGGGCAATCTCTACAAACTTTTCTTTATACAGCTAATAGCGCTGCCTTTTGTTTTCATTTGCACTACCTTGCCTATGCAAGCTTTTCCGAATTCTTATCCGGATCGAATCGAGAGCGCATGTACGGTATGGAGCGAAACTTACACGAGGATTCTTTCTCTGGCTAACTTAAGATGATAACCATAGCAGAGAAGTGTTTCATTTTAAGATTTTGATAGCATAATTTGAAACTAATTTATAACATAATTAATGCGATCATAATTTCCCAGTGAATCGTTTAATTTTTCATTTAATTTATTGTTTTTTTTTCCTGTTCTCTATACTTGAAACCTCATTTTGTGGTGGAAGTCAACCTTTTGAACAAAGCTAACTAAGTAAGAAATAAGGATAATTTTCCAAATTGCAATTTTTCCTATAAATTCGAAAGTTATGCACCGTTTTCCAGTGGAAGGAAAGATCTTACCGTTTGCTGTTTTACTTTCTGCTACTTTTATCTTAATTGTATGGCGGGAGAAAATTGTATCTTGGGGCTTACATTCTGACGATTCTAATTTTAACAGCTTTTTCACTTAGTGAATTACCAAATTTTATGTATATTTGTATTATTACTTATTCATTTTTATATACTATGTTATTTTATACATACACACGCGCGTGTGCGCGCATTGTGTATACCCGCTTTACAGCTTTTCATTTAAATTATTTAATACCTATTTTAATGAATTTATAGCTGAAACGTAGGGAATTTACTGTATATAATATAGATTTTATAATGGGGAAATGTGTACTTAAACCCCAGGGATTCAGCGTTTTTAGGGAGCATTATTTCTTCCAAAAACTTTATAAACATTTTCGATATATATCATGCCGAAGAAAGATCCAAAAAATTAAAAAAGTTTCTAACTGAAGTTTTTCCTCTGTAAACGTGAAAATACAAATTCTATAGTGTAACATATAAAAGTATGCATGATACAAAACATATTTTAACTTCTTACCTAATTATGAATTGTAGAGACAAACATTAAATGAATTCAATGAAAACAAGAGTAAAATTTTTAAAAAAATTTCAATCAAAATATTTTGAATTTTTTTTCTCGGCATATTAAAATAAGCAAAAACCCAAAGATTTAAAGAAATTACTAAAACGGAAATTTTGGTTGAAAACAAGGAAAACATGAATTTCGAAAGTTTAATACTTTAGGTTTCACCTTATAGCAGCAGGGGAGAAAATTATGGCATTTCGTACAGGAGGGCACCCAGAGGAAAATATCCCAAAAGAAACATATTCAATGTAATTTAGTAACAGGGACCAAGCAGAAGACCTCTAATACTTGGGCTTGCCACCTTCAGAAGTATCATTTTCAGTTGGTGGACATAACGACCACGACGTATGTTACATATCTCTGCCGTCATTAGCTAACAAGAGGTTTCTTTGTGTCGGTATCAAATTCACTTCCGATTGCGAGAACGACACTTTCCTGAATCAAGCCATACCAGCATAGTTCAAAACAAAAGTGTGAGTATCACAAAGAAATTTAATCAACAACTTTTCAAAACGATGTTTCGTCATAAAATGAAGTCCCGTATATGAGTTAGCTTAAAACAAATAGAATGTTTACCTAAATTTGTAAACTTTCCTTTGCTACGAAATTATTAAACATTGAAATCGGGATTCTTGATCATTGTTCTAATAAATTTCCAATCGACGACACAATAAGGCAAAAACGTATTCTTTGAAAAGGCCAAATTAAGTATTTTTCATAAATCGGAAAAAGAAAGTAAATATCGTTATTTTTTTTTAAATTATGGAAATGTAGAAAGAATGAAATACTTTTTTATTTATTTACAGAAATAATACAAGAATAAAAGAAAAACACATATTTCTTACTTGGAGCGAGTAGAATTATGGAGAGAAACATTACTTAAATTAATTACATGACAGCATGAGAAACTTCACAAGGAGTCGAAATTAGCGGTAATTATACTTTAAATTAATTATTAACACTGTAATCAAATTTTTTTAAAAGAATTAGTTTTAATTTTAGGTAAAGACAGATATATTTTCTTTTATAAGTTTCACTCAATGATTGATTATTTACTGAGAAATAGTTTTTAATTTTAAGTCAATTAGCATATCAAATGAGATATTTTCCTGTGACATTTTTAAGTATTGTAATATTCATTTTTGAAATAATTTCTATGTCCTTACACCAGATTGTCATTCAAATAATAAACGGAAATTATATCATTTCAAAATGCTTAAGAGTGATAAATAATATTTTTTTTTCATCAAAAATCTTTCCCTTTGAATCTCAATTATATATTAATTTCAAATAAATATTCAGAGTTATAAATAAATATTAAGAGTTTTTTAGAGAATTCATATTTTATTTTTTGTTGTCTTGGCTTGTGCTGCTGCTCCATTTTCCCAACTGAACCATAATTTGATCTGGAGCTCAACTTCCTCAGTACTCAGATGCCATAAATAACCATTTATAGGGTAGGCAACCATTTACAACTCATTCATACAAGGAAAGGACAAAGACAGGAGAGAGAGAGAGAGAAAGTACATCCATGTCCCAATCGGAATTTGAGTTCAGCACCTCCTTATTTGCAGTCAAGCCCGCTGACCATTAGGCAAAATGGGCGGCTTCATATTTCATTTGAATTTTATATTAAAAGTTCTTACTTCGAATATACAGTTATAATATTTTAATTTTTAATTCTCCAATAACAACGAATAATTTTATTTCTTCAATGATAATATGATATATGATTATGTACGTAAGTCCTTATTAGAGGCATTTTAGAAGCAAAACATCCAAATTATACTTTACTTAATGCAGCTTTTATTCAAAGAGAATTTTTTAAAAATGCATGCATATATACATATTATTCTCTCTCTCTCACCCACACACATATATATCCATTGATATACTTGACACGTGAGCTGTATTAAGTATGTCAATCTTGTTTTTAAACTGTTCAATAGGATTGAATAAGATATTCACCTCCATCCTCAAGAACAGAAACTTCTTTTTCAAAAAGCTTTTTTATAGTATGGCTCCAAAAAGTAAGCATACCATTGCGACTTAAAGATAAATAGTGCTTAGAATTTTCTTCGCCTGAATCTTCCACTCCTGTATTTATAGTCCACTGAAAAATACTGTCCAGGCTCTTAACTCCTGAATGAATGCTTGGTGTGGTTTGAAACAGATTGTCATCTGTATGGTAAAGAAAATTAATTTATGAAACATCTCTGAAAAAAAATTTTATAGTTCAGATGAAAATATTCTAACACTTCAAAATTCAGATTAATATAACTAAAAGTATTACATGTGTTTTTCTGGAAAATGTATTTCTCTTTGAGAAGAAATGTATTCTTCTTTGGCAAATGAATCTCTTATGAGAAGTTTTATTATTAATTTCTCATATAAATACATTAATTTTTTTTTGAGACAAGCAGATAAGAAGGAATAATTTCATTATATAACTGTGGAATTATCAAAAACTTATAACAAGATTATATGGAAACATATAACAAACATATAGTTATTATTTTTCTAATGAAAGCGTTTAAATTTAGAGACTAAAATATTCGCTGAATAATTAAAAAATAGTATCAGAACTAGTGACACAAGAAGAGAAAGTTTTATTAGAATGAGAAGATCTCTACATGATTCAGTTAATAATGAACTAATGAAGGATATTACATATGTTTCGAAATTTTAGGGTCATATTCTTATATGTTTTCTGATATATCGATGTTTTTATTATTATCCTTATCAGAAGTATAAAAAGGATTACAACAATTTTTAATATATTTTAGACTTTAATATTTTTTTAACTTAAATTATTTCTGAATTTGTATTTATTCATCGAAATTTTTTGATTATTAATTACATCTTTTATTACGATTCTTCTTCTTCATTGGATTTCCCAGTCTATTATGCTTAGTACAAATAACTGTAATTATGCTATTCTCTAAAACTGACCTAATTTTAATATTAAAGTTTACACTATCTTAATTACTCAAGCCTTAACATCATTTCTCATTCGACAAAAACTAATCGATCTGTATGATAAAGTTTATACAATTTCAACTGTGTGAAGCACGGCATTAAATTTTAGTACCATTCATCAACGGATTATAATTTTCATAAAAGAAAAATAAGTAATTGAGAAATATTATCTCTTGTTAAAAAGAGTTAATGCTGTATTTTGTATACATTTATAACTATGCATTTATAATTTACTCGACTAAGAGAAATTTTTGTTTCTATATTGCGCTACCTTTTTCGTTTCACTTCATTATATTACAGTATTCTGATTCATCCCTTTTATTAAAACTGGAAATTCTTATTATTAAGAACAACAAATTATTTCATTAGTTGCTATTTTAATTTATTTAATAATATGTTCAAATATTGTTATGAAAATTGCAACAAAAAGCACAAATGTCCAGCAACATTTATAACATTTTTCTATTATTTGAATCTACTCTAACTGGATTGAAAAATAGCAAAATATGTTGCTGAATGTTTAATTTCGCCTATCATTCATATATAGAAAAAATCTGGTATTAGATACTTTATCAAAACTGCAAGAATAAAATTAAAGACACTTAAATGAAGATTTAATGGCCAATTGGACTGCTACTAGAAAAAGAAGAAATGTGAAACTAAGATGTTAGGATTATATGAAGAAGTATATTCAAATTTTAGAAAATAAATCTGAATGATAGTGACCCAAAGAAATTTATTCTGGACGAAAATGCTTCAAAGAACTAAAACTCTCATTTCTAGGATGCTATTGAGAAATAAAAACAATGATGATACACAAAAGATATGCTTTTAAGTAAATTAGCTTTAAATTTCAAATATTTAGTACTTTTCTTTTCACTTACATTCTTAAGTGTTACATCTTATATATTTTTCGTATCTTTAATAAGTTAATTTACCTTATTAAAAATACGAAATTAACTTATTAAAGATACGGAAAATGTATAACATATATTTTAAATATTACTTTCTATTTCAAAGTGTTATATCAGATGTAATGCTCTTTAAATATTTACCTAACCTATAAGCCATAGCAAAATTGGAGGAAAATAATGTAAAATGTATTCTTTTCATTAAAAAAAATTTCCAAAAGAAATGCAAGAAATACAGTTCTTTGGAATACTTTCATCCAGAATAAATTTTTTTGGGGGCCACCATCATTCAGTTTTTGATTTTCTAAAATTTTAATATATTTCTACAGATAATCAATCATCTCATTTCAATTTTACTTTTCTATTTTTTTCTAGCACCAGTTTTGTTTAAAAAAAATGTCTACATCATCAATTGAAACTTTTCAATTTTTCTAAAATGTGGCACGAAATTTTTGTCATGTATAACGTTTGTTATATTTGTATAGAAATAAAACTTGATCGTATTTTCACAATAATTAAAAAAAAAAAAAAAAAAAAAAAAAAACGTGAGAATGCATGGAGTTCTATAATTGAGACTTTATATATCAATACAATAAAAATTTGTGGATAACATGCAATTTTTAAACAAAATATTATGAACTATTTTATGTTATACTTCATACATTTTGGTTATTAAGATATTCTCTACCTAAAGTTAAGCATCACAAATAAATTAAAATCAACCAAATAATGTTATAAAATAACATTTGATTAATTGTCACAACCTTCTTTATAATCTTATGTTATCCAAAGTGGTTTTAAGATGTAAAAAATATATGTGGTAAAAATAAGAATTCAATTCTTTAGTTGCTTTTAGAACATTTCAAAAAATATTTCCCATGATAATAACAAACTAAAACTTTCATAGATAAACTCATAGACACTAATGCACTGCAAATTAATTTTATTTTATTCCCTTTCTCGAAATTTTTTAAATATTTATCTTAATACTATTAAATATTTCGAAACTTTTAAAATTGGATAATTTCTTTTTACTTTCGTCGATAACTCTAGAATAAGAATTACTATTAAAATTCATCTCAATTTCTAAAAACTGGCAACAGCCTTGTTTTTAATTTAAGATTGTGATATGATATAAAAATAAATTTTTTTACTGAGCACAAAAAGTATCAAAAATGTTCTTTGCAGTGTAACAATAAATTCCGTTAGAAAAACTTTTAAACCAATTCCATAATTTTGGAAATTCATATTTTTTTTAAATATGAATTTCCAATTTAAAGTTTAATGAATGCAAATTTTAGATCATTTTATGTTTAAAAAAATTGACCGAATTAAACAATCTTACTGCATTAAGTTAATCCAATGAATATGCATATAAATGAATTATATCCTGGTTACTAAAGAAGCTAATTTAAATTACTGAAAAAATCCAATATATTGGTTAAACCGTAGAAAAACATAAAAAGAAAAGAAACAAAAATCGTAAAAAGTCTCTTTTCTCTCCAAAGAATGTAAGGCCTATGAATGTTATAATTATAGTATTTTTCTATTAATTTAGTATAATAAATATATTTATATATATCTACCTTTCTTCTTACAAAGGAGTTTTTCGTAAGATTCAATATATTTTTCAAGTCTTCTGAAGTTTATATATTCTTTACAATACAGATCAAGTTGATAAAACAATCTTTTAATACTTTTTTCTTCCACATTAAAGCCCAATCCGGCGGTTAATCGATAGGAAAATGTATCAAAGTTAATCTTTTCAGCCAAATTATTCTCAAACAGAAATATTTTTAAATTCTCGATGGTTTCTTTTCTTAGCAGCTCAAGAACTGATTGAAAGCTCTCCATTATTTTACAAAATCGTAATAATAATATTTTTATGCATATATATAGCAGGTGTACATTTTTATGAGTCAATTTCAATGTCTCTATCATTAATTAATAATGCAAAAATGTAAATTCTCCTTTCATTCATTTTGTTTTGAATTGAAATTAAAATTCTGATAAAGATTCACTTATATCTATTAATTTAAAAAACACATTTGGTTGTCTATTTTTTCCAAATTGAAGTTACTAACTGCTTACTAATTTTGAACCACGATGTAGTAATGGAATAGACTCTCGAGCTGACACATATCTGAGATTCTCCACTTTGTAATGAGCAAATAATTCATATCAGATGGACAGATCATTTCATGAAATAATAACTATTATTATGTAACACGCACGCGTCCTTCAAAGCGTTAAAAGTTATGAAACTCTTAAAACTTTATTTATTTTGTTACACATATTAATTAAAACTTCCTGGTTTATTTGGTTTTTTTCTTTTCAGTATGCATACACGAATTGAAAGCTGTGTGCGTGCATGTGTGTTAAGTAATAATAATTTTTCTGTCAAGTCATTTGTCTTGCTGATGTGAATAATTTGATCATTATAATATGGAAAATCTCAAAAGATTGCCAGCTCAAGGGTCTATTCCATTAATTGATCGTGATTCAAAAGTATGAAGCATTTTTTATAAGGAGCAAATGCATACCAATTGATTCATACTAATGTTGCATTTGTAAGATAAAACTTTTATGTTATTAGATAAAACATTAATTGTAATTCTTAATATACAAAGTATGTTTTAAGCCTCTATTATAACATTAAAGTTGCCGATATTTCAGCATGAGCAACTCCATTACACTTAACATTATGTGACGTCACATCTCAAATTTCAGCAATTCGTCCTATTCGTCCAATGAATGCCTGAGATTTATCTCAGGTTTGCTGTAAGAAAATAACTGTTTTACTAGATTTAATTATAGATCCTTTTCTGGATACTATTTTTAAGGTTTCTATATTTTAACTAGTAGATTCCAGATTTCCTGATAAATTCTTATTTGGGAATTTTGTACAAGCCAAGTTCTTAAAATGCTAATTAATTCATATAAACTTCTAAAGTGGATTTCTTTTGTTTTGTTTGAATTAATTTCAATCTTAAATTTTGATATTTTTCTTAAGTCATTTTTGTAAAAATATTTTGTCTAAATATATCAATGTACTAAAAATTTTCCTTTTCTAAAACCTTCATAATTTATTAAGAAAATAAAACAACTTCTTCAATTTATTACTATATGCATTTAAATTTATTATCGTCTTTATTATAATTTTTTGGAAATGTAAACATATTCTTGAGTTAACATTTTATAATTGACTTTGCTAATTATTTTGTATATCCTACTTCATTTAGAATTATTTCATATAGGTAATGTATAAAATAATGTTAAAGGAAGTAGAAGTAGATAGACGATGAAATAATGCCATGGGATTATTTCATTGGGTCGTTTGGCAGACACTTGTTGTCTTCCAAACGACCCCGTTAATGCCATGGGATTATTTCATCGTTTGACGAGATACGATTGTCTGAATGCGCATTTTTTAAAATTAGAATTAGACTTCTATCGGCATTATTTAACTTTGGACAGTCCTTGGGTAAGAAACATAGATGAATACACTACATACACTACTGGCCATTAAAATTTCTACAACAAGAAGAAATGCAGATAACAAAATGATATTTATTGGACAAATATATTATACTAGAAATAACAAGTGATTAAATTTTCAAAACATATTTGGCTGGATAGATCCTGAGAAATCAGTACTCAGAACAACCACCTCTGACAGTAATAACAGCAGTTATACGCCTGGGCATTGAGTCAAACAGAGATTGGATTGCATGTACAGGTACAAATGCCCATGCAGCTTCAACACGATGCCACAGTTCATCAATCGTAGTGACTGGAGTTTGGTGATGAGCCAGTCGCTCAGCAACCATTGACCAGACGTTTTCTATTGGTGAAAGATCTGGAGAACGTGCTGGCCAGGGCAACAGTCGAACATGTTCCGTATCAAGGAAGGTCCGTACAATACCGGAAACATGCGGTCGGGCATTATCCTGCTGAAACGTAGGGTTTCGCAGGGCTCGATTAAAGGGTAGAGCCACGGGTCGTAACACACCAGAAATGTAACGTGCACTGTTCAAAGCACCGTCAATGCGAACAAGAGGTGACCGAGACATGTATCCAATGGCACCCCATACCATCACGCCAGGCGATGAGCCAGTATGACGATGATGACTGCACGCTGCCAGTGTGCGTTCACCACGATGCCGTCAAACACGGATGCGATCATCATGATGCTGTACACAGAACCTGGATTCATCTGAAAAGATGACGTCTCGCCATTCGTGCGCCCAGGTTCGTCGTTGATCACACCATTGAAGGCGCTCTTGTCTATGACGCAGCATCAAGGGAAGCCGCAGCCATGGTCTCCGAGCTGAGAGTCCATGCTGCTGCAAACGTCGTCGAACTGTTCGTGCAGACACTTGTTGTCTTCCAAACGACCCCGTTTTTTGATTCACGGCTCGTGACGTGGTTGCACAATCCATTACGGCCATGCGGATAATATGCCTGTCTTCTCGGCTGCTAGTGATAGGTGGCCGTTGAGATTCCGCATGGCGTTCCGTATTACCGTCCTGAACCCATTGATTCCATATTCTGCTAACAGTCATTGGATCTCGACCGACACGCGAGCAGCAATACTGCGATAAGATAAACCGCAATCCCGGTACGCTACAATTCGACCTTTATCAAAGTCAGAAACGTGCTGGTACGCATTTCTCCTTCTTACACATGGCATCACAACAACTTTTCACCAGGCAACAACATTCAAATGCAATTTGTGTATGAGGAACCAGCTGAACAATTTCCTCATTTAAACACAATGTAGGTGTCGCTATTGGCGCCTGCTTTGTCTGAATGCGCTGAAAAGCTAATCATTCGCATATCACAGCGCCTTCTTCCTTTCGTATAAATTTCACGTCTGTAGTATGTCGCCTTCTTGGTGTAGCAATTTTAATGGCCAGTAGTGTATATAAGCCTTGAGTAGTCAAGATTTATAAAATATATTCTGAAAAGAAAAGTGTATATGCAATTTTTATTGCTAGTAAACATTTTTAAAATTTTAAAAATATATTTATGCCTAACTAAAGAACATTCAGTACTGTACCTTTTAAACAAATCAATTGTTTTAAATTTCAAGTTCTTAAGATAGCTGCTGATGTCCTCAATGATCTCATTTAGACCATTTTCCAGTCATCATCACCAATAATGTTAATGGCATAAAACTACTTCAAACTAACAAAAGAACCGACTGGAACCATCCTGCATAAGAGAAACTAGTCATTTACCACAATCACCAATAGCCTGGACCTTTATATTGTGTCACTCAACAATGAATTAATCTCTTCCCGGCAGACTCATTTAATGAAATTTTCAACTGCATTAACTTAGAGGAAGACATCAAAATTCGGCCTATAGCTGCATATTTTCTTAGTGAAGCAATTAGGTAGAGCCTTTCGACTGTCAATCCTTCATAAATAATTATCAATATGTAAATTATTTGTAATAACTTTATTGTATATAATTCACTATTGTTATCATTAATTTGAGTTAAATTTTATTAAACCAGAAACCTGACATTTTCATTATATATTTTAGTTTTGCGCATTTGTTTCATAACAATTTATTATTTTCTTCTCAAAGACATATTTTTATTAAATCAGAAAAATCCAGCAATTTTAGTGTTTTGAATGTATCTGTGCAACATATAACTAAGAAATTTAGTTTCCTTCTTACCACAGTGTAATGATATATTTATCTTTATTTCGCTATATTTAATAATACGAATTGTAAGATTAAAAACACCAATAACTTCCAAATAACTTCCATAAGCTTTCGTAAATGCATGATCTGGTACTAATAGTGAACAACGCGAATCACGGGGCTATTATTTTAAGATTCAAAAACCAAACCATTCCACATCGAAATAGTTCAGTCTATATTTAGACATAATTAGGTGTCAAAGAGAATAGGTCTAAAGGTTGATAGGTGTCTAGCCGTTAGGCAATTTACCCCATTATTTTAACAAAATTAAGTCCACCCTTAATAGAATATTCAAAATACACATAATTCTTAACTTTAAATAAGTCAACTCAACTTTTTGATAACCTAAGGTAAGTGCTCACAAGTTGATAGTACTTTGGATGGTATCACAATATTTATAGTAACAATGAGCAATGATATGATTCACCATTCTGATCCATTGGATTAGAACAGAAATATTTAATTTAATATTAATCCTTACTGTAATTTTTTCCCTTTATTTGTTCATATTATATCCATACATACATACATTTAAATATACATAGATATATATACATATACACACACACACACATAAATATATTATCTATATATATATATACATACAAACACACAGACATATATATATATATATTCTTTTTTTTAAATTTAAATATTTATTTTCACAAAATACAATGAAGACAATAACACTTAATTTTCCAGGTTCTGATAATGGAACCAGACAACAAATTACATATAAAATTTTTCCAAGTAATCATTTCATTAGAGTTATATACAATAAAGCCAACAGATCACGCCACCCATATGACACAGTTTCAGGTTGTCCATGTATACAAACAAAAAGTATTCCCTTGTATACAAACAAACTCGATGTTCCTAATTGCTTTCCATTAAGTTATCCTATTGTTTTTTTTCTTCCTTCTTCTTGGGCGTTGATTAGTGATTGGATAGTTAGAATGCGGTCTAATTCTGAGAACTGAACGTGGTCTAGGGAAGTTAATTAAATGGTAGGGGTTATAATTTTCAATTTTTTGTATTTCAGTGTTGTTTGTATGATAGAGTTTATCATGGAACCTAAAAACCAGGTATTTGATACAAGGCGAAAGTGTTAAAACTCCAAGGTTTTTTCTGATAAGATCATTTCTAAAATAATATTCCGATTTTGACATTAACCTAAGTAATTTATTTTGCTGTCTTTCCAGCATCTTCATGTTCGTGTCCGCTGTTCCAACCCAAACTGGAGCAGCATACATTACGTACATCCTCAACTTCTTAGGCCTCTATTTCATTTATCATGTTATGACTGCAATTAGAGTATCCAGCAGAAATATACTATTTATATCCAGGTCATTATTGGGATTGGGAATGTCGTTATTCCTAAATTGCTGTTCAAGTGAATTTGTAACTAATTCAACGTTTTCGCTATCAGTGATGGCGATGTTGGTGCCATCTATGAGTGGCGGCAGGCACTCTCTCTTGGTTTTCCTATTATTAGCCGCTCTCCAGAAGGAGTCGTCCTCCACATTCCAATTGGATAAATAGTTGTTCCATCGATTATGATTATGGGATGTAATATCATTTTTAATTTTGCGTTTCAGGGCATTAATCTGATTTTAGATTGATGGATTTTTAAAAGTATTGCTTCCGCAATACTTTTAAAAATCCATCAATCAAAAATCACGCAAAAACAAATCAATCAAAAACAAACGCAAGTATAGTTTTAAGTATTGCTTCCGCAATCTATTTCTTTCTTTTATAAGGGATTTAATTTTGTCTGGAAGGTATACAATTTTTTGGTTTGGCTTACTAAATTTGCTATGATCTAGCGCTGTATTAATTATGGAAGTTATATTATTTGCTTTTTCTTCTAACTGGTTTGGGGTTTTAGCCAATTGAAATGCATCCTCAGGAATTAATTCATTTATTTTATTACGGAATTTATTCCAGTTAAATACCTAATTCCCTCATTTTTTGCGGAAACTGGTCACTATAACATATAATTACAGGGTAATGATCAGAGGGCAATTCCTCCGTAGGGGTTAATTTCATAGGAGGTCGGACTCCCATGGATAGCAGAAGATCAATATAGTTCCCATATGATCGGTCATAGTTAGTAGATTTGTCTGGTTTGTAGATACTAAAATCGGTGTTTACAACCAGTGAATTAAGCGCAATTCCCGAGCTATTATTATAATGACAGCCCCAACTATAGTGTTTCGAATTAAAATCCCAGTTATAATAAGCTTATAGCTGAGCGAGGCTAAATTTTCGATATCTACTGAAAGTAGGGGGTTAGTGGTGGGGGGTATGTAGAGTGATATCAACATGATATCACCGCTGTCAACAAAGTGAAGCTTTTCTAATGTCGCTTATACAAAATGTACTTTAGGGGTTGAAATACGGGTGTGATTTAGTTTATTTTTGATTAGAATAGCCGTCCCTTCTTGCGGTACTTGACGGTCGTTTCTGTAAGTCATGTAATTTGGCATCCTGAGGGTATGCATTTTGGTCAGGTGTGTTTCCAGTATCATAATTACATCAGGATTGTTTTCCTCAACGAAATTTCTGAATTCCGTACATTTTTTAAGAGCGCCGTTGGCATTCCAGCTCATTAATTTTAGATTTTTTTATCTCATTAATTATCATTATTATTTTCTGTTAAGCTGAGTGTTTTTAATAGTATGTTCAATTTATCAGTAGGATGAATTGTTTTTCCAGTAAGGGTACAGCCTGCAGCAGTGCAGGGTATGCTTTAAATATTGTATTAACCTCTTTTATAAGTTTGATTATTGTATGGAAATTTTCGAATTGATTATGATCCGGTAAAATATATTTAGTTGTGGGAGCAGTTTGTTGTAGGGGTGTTGTTTTGCGTGCCGCTACCTGAGCAAACGTTACATTTTTCCTTGTATAGTTGGGGGAGCTCTTTTGTTTTTATTTATCAGGTTTGCAGGGCAACCTGCATAGGACGCAGTGTGGTTGTTACCGCAATTGCAACATTTCGGCATTTCTACTTGGATGCGTGGATATTCCCGGGATTTGTGTTTCTCACTGCATTTAACACAATGAGGTCTCAAATAACATATTGTTGAGTTATGACCAAAGCCCTGGCAGTTGTAACACTGCACAGGTCTATTATTTATGTATTTTTCGATTTTAACTATTACATTCATAATTTCTCTGACATCAAATATTTTAAAGGCAATTTCACTATGGTTTAGTGTTACAGGGAAGCGTGGCAAAGGCTCCTTTTTTCTATGCCTCCTAATTACAGCCACCGCTTCTACATCAGAACCTTTACTATCAAGTTCTTCTTTAATCAACTCGGTGGGCGTTGTACAGGGTAACCCTTTGATGACTACTTTAACTGGTTTTTCTAATCTTTTTTTTAGAATTAGGCATTTAATTCCATTTTCCGTTAAATATTTAGTTATTTCCCTGTGAGTCTCTGCAGAAGTTGGAATAACCTTTAGATATTCACCTGCGAGTTTAGCAGTTAAATTTTTGTCATAAGATTGCTTTAGATTATTAAGGAGGACATTGAAATTATTTTCGAATTTAATTAAAATTGGGTGGGGGTTGCATTTTTATGGGTTTTGTTTATTGTAGTCAGGTTATTATTGACCTCATTTTCATTAGTTTGGGGTTGAATTGAGTGAAGTGGAGAAAATTTGTTCGATAAGTTGGTATGTTTGCTATCCATGGCAGTTTTAATATTAGCAATCTTTCTAGCCCGAGTAAAGCCTTCGTCATCACTGAGTGAATTAAGAGCTCGTTTATATTTAGAGGTGTTGGTATCCATATAAGTAGTACTTGTTGAGGGCAGTTGAGAGTTTGGCATACGTATCATTAATTGCAACATTATTTGCATCAGTAGTACATACATTGTTCGATACATGCATATTATTTACATCAATATTAAATACATTGTTAGATACAGGCATATTATTAACAACCACGGAGTTATTAGAAACAACATTTGATTTCTCTACAATAGCATTATATTCATTATTTATCATCATACCATTACTCAAATTAGGATTGTGTTTAGAAGTAAGATTGCAAGCTTCAGTAGCCTTGATTTTAGAAAATTTGTTTACTGAACTATCATCGGAATCTGATAAGTTAACATTAAATAAATCCGAGTTCTTATTATCTTTAACAATTGAATGCACTTTTTTGACATTATTAGTTAAAGTAGTCCATTTTGTCTTGCCTTTAGATTTTTTGATTTTATTATTTTTTGTTTTATTTACATTGTTAGAATTATTAATAATCATTAAATTATCTGAATCGATTTCACTATCAGTATTAACAACATTCATAGCTGAGTTATCACCATGCAAGGTACAGTTTGAAATCAAGCAGTAACCAAATTGGGTGCACTTACCTCTCAATTCCTGACTGGTGATGAAAGCTCTCTGGTACAATCCATTAGTTGCAATCCAATATGGGTCGTTGTTATAATTTCCACCTTTTTGCTCAGCCACTTCCATTAACCGTTTTTGTGTAGTCGCTCGCTGCTTCTCACAAAATCACGTAGGGCTTCGCATCTAGCCACTTTGGTTATAGGAACACTAGGATCCATAGATAGCAGAACATCCACATTTGGCACTATTGATTTCACACCTTTTACACAAAAATCACTCATATCACAATTAATGACACAATTGTAAATCAAATCTTGTTGCGGGCTAATCACTGATTTTCGACCCTGAAAAGGGTCGCTTTGCACAAGCAATCAGGTGTCACCAAATAAATTCATAAAACTTTTATATTTATACAATTGTTAAAAAAAACATTAACTGGTGACTAATTCTGTAAAATTTATTTTTTAATGATTATTTTTGAAATAAATATTTATAGTATAAAAGAAAAATGTTTAAATAAAAAGGAAGTATACAGCAATACAAATTTTCTTAATTTAAAATCATTTTTATTTCGTCTTACTGAATTTTGTAAGTTTCCGATCCAGTCGAAAATGAATGTCGACGTTGTCCTCGCGCGGCGGCTTAACTCAAACCTCCAATAGGAGTAATGCTTTTGCTCTTTATCACCTCATTCATGTTTACAGTGAATAAATGGGCGTGTCAATTTCCAGACCCCGAAGACAAATAAAAAATAGAACAATTTAAATAGCAAAATAAAAAATTTACTTTATAAATATAAACAAGAGAAATGGGAACACTACATACAAAATCTTGACTCTCAAAGTGGCTGTCTCTGGAGGGCAACAAAAAATTAAAAACTAAATACACACAAATTCCAGCATTTCATGACTGGGAGCATCTCATCTCATTTCATGATCAAGGGAGACACAATAATTTCAACTCAGGAAAAAACAGAATTAATTGCTCAAAACCGTCAGTGTATCGGAAAACAATAATCAAACACAAAAACCATAATAGAAGACACAATTAAAAACAAGAAAAAGAAAATTTCCAAATTAACACTGACCAAATTACACCAGATCAAATCATAAAGAGCATTAAAAAAAATAATAAACTAAAAATGGCAAAGCTCCTGGATTTTAAAAAACTCTCATGTAAATGCATTAGTATCATTACACAAGCATAATCAGTAGCTTAAATCAACTTACCTTCTTTTTAAATATTTGAAAAACAGATGATAAAACGCCTATCCAATACCTGGAAAAACCTTCACAATCCCAGAAAATTATAGACCGACAATCCTCCTTTCAACCATAAGCAAAATAACAGGAGAATAAATACTATTCTCCAGTTCCAGTTTAGTAATTTCATTAGAGACAATAAAATAATTATTCACTAGCAATTCAGATTTAGACCAAAACATTCATTTGCACAATAACTTCTCAGAATTACAGAATTTATACATGAAAACTATATTCACCGATAGGTAAGTGCTGCAGTAATGAGGTATGTGACCAAAGTTTTCGATCGGATCTGTGGATCGAAGGCTTACTTTACAAACTCCTCAGCTTCAAACACTCCACATACCTCATAATATTAAAAAAAATCGTCATAGACATCATAGAACACCCAAATCCAGAACTTAAAAGCATAACAAATCACGATTATAAAGAGAAATTAAACAAATGCAGACCCTCCCCCCTAGATCAGTTTTAAAGTGGGTAAAAATTTAGTATTTAATGTGAATATCATTTAATGGAAATTCCAGAATTATGGTTAAGACAATGTTTTAACTTTATTTTAGTTATCCAGATTTCCAAATTAAATATTAACATGGTTTTAAAGTTATTCTGTTTGAAAGTAATTATCAAAACTAAAAATGTCAGCAAAATCCAAAAAAATTGAAAAAAAAAATCTTTTATAAAAATGTTATTTTTTATAATTTTAAATTTAAATGTTTAGGTTTCAAATTGTATAAAATTTAAATTAAGTTAATCAAAAATAATATGAAGTAACATATATAAGATATTTTAATAATACTAAATCTTGATATTTTCTCTATTTTATTCGATAATAAAGTTTTAAATTTTGCATGACATTTTTATTGTATAAAAATACATCCTATTAAGAATATCTGCATAATTATTTGGAAATACTTTCAAATTATTTAAACAAAATAACTTAAATTATAAAATATTCTTTAAAATGTAATCAAATTCTTAAGCAGTTAAATTCTTTTATATTGAAACTTGTATGCCCATTCTAAATCTAAATTTGTTGTTTAAAAATTGACAACTTCAAGATTGTTCGTCCACACTGAATTATGACATAAAAAATGAAAATAAACAACCATTTCTTAAACTATTTCCGCTCGGTGAAAAGAAGGCAAAACTTGATCAGTTTTTAAAATCATTGGCGATATAAATTGCCTGAGTTGCTGCTGAATGCCCAAAAAGTTGCTCATTTTCAGCAACTTATAACGCAATAATTTTCATTTGGCATGAAATTTGGCAAAAACAAAATAATGTGCAAATTTCAACAGTGCAACTGTAAAAAAAAATCTGTAATATTATTAAATGAATAGAACGAATTGCTGAAATTTGAGCTGTGATGTCACGTCATGTTAAGTCTATGGGAGTTGCTCAAACTGAAATATCGGCAACTCTAACGTAATAGAGACTTAAAATTAATTATGGTTGGTTAGAATTAATTACGGCAGGATTAATTACGCGAATGATTTTGGTTGGTGATAATTGTGGCTTGCGCCAATCTTGAGAATCCTACTTTGATACACTAGAATGATAAACCAAATTATTTCTGGAATTTCGCTCTAGCTTGGCGCTTTGTTTCAGTTTGTCATTAAGGGTGTGGGTTCTCTCTCTAAGGATTTTAACTTAATTATTAATTACTTTGAAAATACTTTTTAATCAAATACTCCCAAAATCTTAAAAGAAATCCTTAACAGATGGCAAGAAGAGTGGGATTTAGCTGACACCGGCAGATACACGCACACCTTCTTCCCGAAAGTGAACACAAAGCGACTAGTGGGCCAGCAACAATTAGCCCAATTCTTCACAGGACACGGCCAGTTCCCAACATTTGTTCACAGGTTGGTGAAGGCCACAACAGGAGATTACATTTGTGGAGAAGAAGGAAATCCACAACACTACGCGTTCGATTGCCCGCTAACATCAGCGTTACAACTTAACAGGCCAACAGATGTCAATATAGCAGCGTGGAGCAAGCTGATTATAAGCAACAAAACAGCGCAAAACAAACTAATACAAATTATTAAAAAACTAGAGAATATAAAACCGGTGGCGGTAGATAATAATAATGACTAAAGGTCCCTGTGTTTCACACACATCAATACACCAACAAACAACAAGGCAGACCTCACCTAATTGAAGATTACAGTGACAACACACACACAAACACATAACTGGCAACCCTCACCAAATTGAGGAAAAGGCATGCCTCACCTGACTGAGGAGCTCATCCACCAAGCAGTGGATAACATGACAAATACTGAAAGAGACAAGGCTAAGGAGCTCAATCGACCTGGAATCTTGCCATACACAGCTACAAAACCAGCAAGATTGGGGACTCAAAGCCATACCGACATAGACACAGCCATTGTCTGGAGACAAGCAGGAACCGCTGTCACTTCTTCACAAACTTTAGTGCAGTGTAACCAAGGCAAATGCGAGTATTCATTGACAATTTTACACAATAGTGTTAGTTGATATTGATCGGCCACAGAAGTGGTTTCTCAGACGATCAATGATCAACACACAGTGACAAACGCCAGCAAGTGTGTGAGCGCAACCTCATGAGATAAACTTTTGATCCAGAGGACAGCGGCAACGCTCGCTGGAACACAGAGAATGACACCTGGCAGAGCAGATACGAACATTACTATCGCTGCAAGGATAATTCAACCGCGACCGTTAACCCGATTTTAAACAAAGGAAGAGGTCACCGATTTGAACTTTTATTCCGGAGACCTAATCAACACTGTATCAAGACCAACGTCGTCAGAGTAAGCTGCAGCTCTCCCTGTAACAGCAGCAGAGTTGCATGCCAGCTCGGGGTGGGTTCTAGAGGTTTTCATGGTTTCCCTCTAGACTAGAGTAAATACGGCCCACTTTCCCACAAAGACCCTCATGAGGGCATTCATACCCCAGCCTGCACATGTAAAGGTGACGTCCACTGCGTGGACCGCACCTCGCGTTCGGGCTTAGTGATGTGAATTAAAATATCTTTAATAAACGGGGAATGTTGCATACACGTTGGGTTGACGGAGTGGCTTGTCTGGTTTATTCCGGAATCGAGCCAAGAGACTTTAGAAGACAGACCAGGACATCGGTCAGGCAGAATGGTAACTCGTCTGTAACCTCGGCCACTGGAACGGCTCTCTTTTTCATGCCCAACAGGGGAGCCTGTTGCCTCCCAGTGATGGGTACCATCACGCAGCGGACATTAATAGCCTTACGCTATTAGGCTGTCGCTTCGCGAGTAGGCTGTCCGCCAGCGGCGTCGAAATACTCCCAAAAGGGTGATGTGGTAAAAGTTTACAATCGCGTTTACCCTTGATTCTTTGGTGATTTTTTGACGCCAAGATGGCCGCTACACAAAAGTTATACATAGGACTAAAATAAATTAAAATTTATTTCCCAGATGTATCACCAAAACAAGAGGTACCCAATTCTACACCGATTTCGAATTCAGTATTAAAAACGAATGATCATGTACTCCTTTTCCTTATGAATTTATAATTTATGACTGTGGAACTCTGATGAAAAAGGAACCAAATTCATTTGATCAAACTCCATTAAATTTGACACTCCTTAATTTTGCTATCATTTGTAGACATTAATTTTTCATAGCCCAATGTACTGTAAGTCAAATTGTTAAATTCCTTTTTTTAATGTAAGTAATTAATATTTATGTATAAATGCAAACTTAACTCGATTGACTAAGAGATTTAGCATTTCTGTCTTTTCATTTTTATAATTTAATGCTTTCACTTTTCTTTTTCTTAATTTGTTATATTCCTATTATGGCTTCAAAATGAATGAAGTAGAGACTGAAATGACTTACATGAGTTGCAATCAGTGCATAAAAAAGTAATATTTCTAGATTATTGACTTTTGAAGATTCTAACCCACTACTTATCCAGTTAGCTGCAGAAAATGGTATTACTAAATTCTTCCTTTTTTATTTTATCTCTTATTGATGGTACCGCGTCTATTTCAAAATACCTTATAATTTAAAATAAGAAATAATCCAACTTAACATATATAACAACATAAGAATATAATATATATTCAACATACCCATCAAGATAAGCTTTTATTAAAAAAAAACTGCCCAGATATTGCTATGGAAATAAACAAGATAACTAAAATTTTAGGAGTTCAGGACAAAACTATCATACAGCTAACGAAATGACATATTTACGAATGCGAGGCCCTTGCCCTCCCTAGATTAATTTCTTTAGGTATCATCCATACTAGAGAGTTACACCCAGACTCCATTAATGGGTTATCGGACATTATTAATAAAGTGGGTGACTCGAGCAACTGGAATTAAGAAACATTGGGTTTGGAGTTAACAGTACAAAATGATGATAAAAGCATAGGTGCCCAATGGCATACGAACCCAACTCTAAGAAGAAGAAGAACCGATAAATGTTTTGGCACCAGCTTGAAATTTCTATACTTGTTGTTAAGATTATGTGCATTAAAGTTAATAAGATGCTTTCTTGACACATATTAAAGTACTCTATGTTATGAAACAGAATAACAAATTCATAAATTTAAAACTTCTTACTTTTAATGGACACGCATAAATAAATTAAATAAAATTATATAAAATTGCTTAAATCAGTAATATTTTATTTATGTAATCACTGCATTTTTGTTACGTTTGAGAAGTTAACTTTAGTGTTTGAATTTATAAATGTATTTATCTTTAACGCTTCTTTCAGCAAATTTTATACTTTAAGCATATTTTATAATTTGAAAAATTACTAACTTATGCATATTAAGTATAATAGCGTAAGAAAAAGAAAATTGCCCTCATTTAAAAAAAAACTTTCATTTAGATTATTTTGTTCATAATTTTTTTTATATATTAAAGTAAAATATATTAAACTGCTCAGTAAGATTGAACGTGAAAATTAAGAATTACATTTTTAAAAACAATGATTTTATAAGGAGATATCCCTTATATAAATATATTTCATTGGTACTCTTATATCATTGATATTTAATGTGACAGCAAAATAGTCAATAATATAAATTATATAATCTTGAATAGCTAAGCATTTTAAAGTTAGCTTTAAGGAATTTATATGGTAGCAGTTAATGTTTAAAAATATTATTTAACTTCATATCAAATAAAAATCTCGTAAAATAATCATAATATTTATTAATAAAGTATGACTTTATGTCAGCAGCATAATATTATACTATAAACCCTTCATTTTAGTTTTACTATTAACAATTAATACTATTAATAACTTGAGTACAAGTCATGAATCAAAATTTTATTTAAGTAATGAATAATTTGTGTAAGAGTGAAATTATAAATATAGAGAACCGAATATATTTAATGGCATAATTTAAGATGTTTCTGTGCCCTTTTAATTATCATTCGCTCTTGAGAAATGTGTATCAACACATGCAAAAGTACTGAATTTGTTAATAATAAAATTTTTCATTATATAAAACTAAATTTTTTAATTTCTTTAATATCTACAAAGGAACTAAGAAAAATAAACAGAAATTTCAAGGCTGAATGAAATTACTGTCTTCACATGAAACATATCATAATTATTAATATTAACTAGTATTTGAACTTCAATTATTGCAAAAATAAATAAATAGACGTAAAAGTTACATCTTATTTATTTCTATGTACACAAACAGGTATTCCTTGCATACAAAATAAATTTCTAATGTTTAATTCTAAAATAAAGTAATGATATTTAGCACATTTATCAAAATTTTCCAATGATTTATAATCAACTTTTTAATGACAATCTATGCAAGATTAGGTCTTTAGAACAAAAAAGTATGTTTCTTTAATATGAACTAACATTAACTGACAATCAAAATAACATCCACATAGAAATTCTGAATTTGTTGTTGAATAAGGTATAAAATGCAACAAAATTAGAACTATCTATTTATTCTTCACTTGAATTAACATCAAATACACCTATCAGTGTGGATACTTGGATGTTTTCCAAGTTTCCTTTTTAGCGACACGTGAAAACTAGCTATGAAAAAAGAAGGCAATTTACTTAATCTGTATTAAAATAAAAATACTTTTTTGTTTTGAAAACTTCATTCGTGTTGTCAAAGTAACAATAACAATTAAAGCATATTTGACGAAAAAATTTTATTCGTTTTATTTTAAAGCATATAAATTTAATTTTAGATATTTAATAATTAGCAAGTATTAGATTTCTAATATGAAATTCTGAATATTAATATTGATGAGATAAACTAGGCATTTTTTCCTGCCCTTTAATAAATTTTGATTTTTTTCTATATGTCATTAATTTTTCCTCACTGATTTTTCAAAATTTTAAAAAATACACTCTATGAATTTTTTTTTAAATCTTTCATGAGCTATCCTACAATAATAATTCTGTAATACGATCTTCAAAGCCAGCTAATTATTTTTAAATATAAAAGTATAAAAATTGGAAGAAATTTTCAAAATTAAATGCATTAATGTTGTAAAAAAGACTAACAAAATGCAAAATTATTCCTTTAAAAGGAATACTTTTCGAATAAACAACGTATATGATACATCCGGTGACTGTTTGAGAAGTGCTGAAATGTACTTACTTTATTTTACTTTTTCTTTGAGTTCATATCAGAATAAAAGAATAATTAATGTCTTTTCTCCTCATAATCACATATCAAAGTAAATAATAAATATAGGTATTTTTCCATAAGAAATAAAAGGATATAATACTGCATAATGAATAAAAAGAGAAGGATAAAAAATATTTTTTTATTCCCTATAGGTTTGTCTTTTTAAAAAACAATTTACGATTTTGGGGCAGAAGTAGAAAAGTACTAACGAGAATATATATATATATATATATATATATATATATATATATATATATATATATATATATATATATATATATATATATATATATATATATATATATATATATATATATATATATATACCATAATTTTTTAATTAACAATTTGATAACTACTAAAACATATTTTTTTCTTCGGTACTCTTAGTTGTTATAAGCAAAAAACATTTGACATAAAAACTGCATGCAATCAAATTTTTTATAAAATCAATATTATTTTAAGTTATTTCTATACCATTGTATATATAGCTTAATTTTGAAGAAATATAGAAGAATTTATGAAAAAGTGCTGAATTTCAGTTATTGATAAAAAAAATATAAGGAATTTGTTGAAAATGCCTTTACAAAATAATATACAAATTTAATGACTTCATTAAACAAAAAATAACGTTATATAAGTTTTTGTATGTATCAATGTATTAAATATAGTAACCAACCACAATACTAGCAAATTACTTGAATAGTATACGAATGGATAAATCTTAAACTGAACACGAAATTTTGCTTACCTTTTAAAAGATATTCCATCCACTTTCCTGAACCGTCCATCCGTGCTTTCATAAATTCTACACAGTGACGTAGTTAGGTTGGGTGAAGAGAACCACAAGTACCACATGGAGAGCTATCGTACCACAAGTACCTCTTGAAAAGCTGAGTGATATTTGAGGTATGATAGGCTAGAAGTACCATTAATGAGCCAAAGCAAACAAAATTTCCCAGAAAATTACAATTTTATTTTGATCAGAATTTTAGTTTTATTGGGGAAAGTACATATTAAATTAATAATTATTGTGTTATATGTTGAGAAATAAACCACTGCGCCTCAGGGGATTCAAATTTGGATGAAAGAAAGAATTGTTGGTGAATAGATGACAGCTAGAAGAGCTAGCTGTCCATAAAGAAAATCTGAGTTTTGTATTACAATATTAACCAGTACATAGTAATACATATCCTTTAAAAATAGTGTTTTTTTTAATTGTGTTTTTGATTACCGGGGTTTTTTTTTTAAAGCTGTATACTTTGCTTAAGATTTGCAGTGCTTTATCATTATTTTATACTTAAAATCTTTGCAGGCATGAATTAAATTATCTTTATTTCTGATAAAAAAAAAATTCAAATACTAAATTGATTAATTCTATTTTTATGCTGTTGAGTTGTTTTTCATTTTAGTTTAAAGTTATTTATCAAATTCTTTATATTGATGTTCATGTATTTTGATTCAGGGGTTAATATTTCATGTAGATTCCAAAACGGTAAGTATATGAGATACAACTTATTTAACTTAGTTTAAACAAGATTCACTAGGTTCCTTATGAATGCTAATTTTTTTTACAAGATGTTGCGTCAAGTTACATGCCTACGAAAAATTATAATATTGATTAAGAAAATAAGTCTAATATATTTAAAATATAATACCTAATTAATATTATTTCTGCTGATAAATTCATAATTAAGATCTCTATTAATGTGATTATATATCATTTAGATAAAAAGTTTTTTTAGAAGTTTTAATATACTAAAATATGATTTGAAAGATATCAAATTTCTTAATATAGATAAACTCATTTTATTATCTTCTGCTTGGTCCCTGCCTAAAAATCTCGAAGACTCCATTCGGCTGCTTCTATCAAACTGGTAACGCCCAACTCAAGATAGGTACACGGAAGCATACTGAAGCAGCAACAATTTTCTATTGGCTCTAATAAGTTTGTTTTTTATTCATTTATATGTTACCTTTATGTTAGACTTTTATCAATTTTGACTCCCAGATATGTAACCTCATTTTACCAGGGGATATTAGTCCCAGTAGTTTGAAACTTTAGGCAGGTTTTATTCCTCCTCTTAAATAAAACAGCTTTGGATTTTGTGGCATTAATTTTAATCTTCCAAACTGCTATTCAATTTTCTATTCCAGAAATATGTTCAGAGAGGTTATCGTAGATGGTTTAATGATTTATATTACTTGAAAGAATGACGGTGTCATCCACAGAAAGGCAGAGAGTGTTTTTTCTGTTGTTCGGGATGTCATTAAATATATAGAAAAGAAAATTATCTAGAAGTGATTCCTGAAGGAATATCTGGAAGAATAGACCACTCATTTGTAGATTCCTTACTAATTCTAACGGTAAAGAAACTAATGGAGAGATAGTCATTAATTATATTAATAAGATTACATGGTAATTTGTAATTAATAAGTTTATAAATATGGCCTACATGCCACACTTTATCGATGGGATTCTCGATATCTAAGAAAAGGTCTCCAATAGGTTTTTTGTGTGCATTATTTTTTGCTATTTATTCAACAGCTCTGAGCTGTTGGTGAACAGTTTATTGTTTTTTCCTAAACCTGAACTGCTGAGGGATGATGATGGAATTTTCTTTTTCAAACTGGGGCAGTTTTTGTAGTACGAAACTTTCTGCAATTTTTCCCCATGGTAGGAAGTAATGAGATGGCTCTATAATTAGTTAGTAGTTTTAGGTTGCTTTCCTGCTTCTTAATCGGAGCTACAGCAGCTTTCTTCCATTGAGGAGGGAAGTGTACAAATCTTAAAATGTCATTAAAGATAGTAGTTAACAGGCAGATTTCAATAACCGGAATTTGCTTCATGGCTTTGTTTGAGATGTTCTTAATCCCGGGGCTCTTTTTTGGATTAAGATACATGATTAGATTTTCAATTTCCACAGCTAAAATCAGGTCCACCTGTTGAATAGAGGTGTTTACCTGGATGTATTGTAGGCAACTGCTTACCTTAGTCAAGATTGCTATGTCATTTTCCCCATTTATTATGTCATTGGGCTGAAATTGACTTTCAAAAACATTCGCTAAGTCTCGGCTTTAGTAGTATTAGATATTGCCCTGGTGGCACCCTCTATGAGTACTGGGAGGCAGTGAAGGGAGTTTTTTTTATCTATTGATTACTCTAAAAACAGAACCATCCTCAACGCTTAAATTATGTAGGTAATTATTCCAAGAATGTGGTTGTGTTTTGGCTATTTCTTTAATGACGACTTTTTTTAGGGAATTAATTTGGGTTTTGATGGATGGGATTCTATGGTGGTTGTAAAATTTTCTAAGCTTGTTTCGCTCCCGTTAAAGTTCAAAGATAGAATCAGGTAGATAAAAGGGGTTGGGGTTATCTTTTGAAATTTCGCAATCGTTTACAGCTAAAGTAATGGAAGATTTCGTAGTTTCTTCTTTTTCATAAGCTCTACAGCCGGTTTCCTGCTAAGGCTGTCTCTGTCAGCTTATTCCATCTAGATCTACTAGACGCCAAGTTCTTCCAATATGGGCCGAGGTAGCCTAATGGTTAGGACATCGGCTTCTGTTTGGAAGGGTCGATTCCCAATGCCACCAAATTCTCTCTGAGTACGTGTGATATACGTACTTGTTAAATCTGCGGAATCGAAAGTCCTGTGGTAGGTTATTGAGCAGTTATTATGGATAAATTGGTCTGGAGAATGCTTCCTAGACTCTTAAGATTATTGTCAAAATTAAGAGGGTGGATCCGCTAGTGGTGCTATCTATCGGAAGAGTTTAGAGCAAAGTGGTGCTTTCAACTTCATATTGCTTTGGTTAAACGAAAGATGCACGCTACTAACTTAAATTCGCATAGCCAGTGGCATAGGGAACTAATTCGTCCAAGTGTCATAAATTACAACAGGAACAACATATATATGAATTTAATTTTACAGGGAATGTTGATGCCAAATTTTGTGAAGAAACGTTTCCAGAGTGCCATGTTAATTTCATTCAAAACCAGTTTTATTGAAATGTTAAATTAATGATAAAGTGTTACTTCATCGCAAAGTACTTTTATTACTGCATATCTTTTTTATCAAATAAGCGCATCAAGGCTTTGATAGGATCATATAAATTGTTTATTTATAATAATTTATATAGTCCATATAAATTGTATATTATTTCGTATATATTATTTAGAATATATATTATACTTACAATAAGCTCTCATATTCAGTGTGCACATTATTTACTTTAAGCCTTCATTTTTTATATAACAGTTATTTTATAAAATTAGCCCTATTACAATGCCTCAATTTTTTTCCTATCATTTATTTTTAAGAAGAAATTTGTTTATGAGTGGCAACAGCGGTTGTTTTCCAAATTCGCAAGTCAATAGTCTCCGACTCCGTGAATCGCTTTCAAAAGTGTCTGGGATTAAATTGAAAAATGAATATTACTTCAGCAGGTAAGCAAACTTTCTTCATTTCCATTATTTAAAGATATTATTGATAGTATTTTTTATTTAATTGCATGATCTATATATTTGTGAGCAAAAACTCCTTGTTTATGAATAAAGTTTGATTTTAATATTTCTATTTCTTATAATTTTTAATCTTAATATGATTTTATTTGTATTATTTTAACTCTATTATTTTGATATTTTCTTAAATATTATGGTTCTGTATTGTTTCTTCATAACAATTTATACTTTAATGAATAGTTCACATAATTTATGCCTGTATGTCATTCACCATTTTTCTTGATATGATTGCTTATCATTAAGCTTTGAAAAAATAAATTAACATTACTTTATTTAATTATTTGTGATTAGCTATGGTTGTTATTTGTCGATACTCATAAATTGATTTGTATCATGGATTTAGATTATGGTGTTTTGGATATATTAAATGTTATTTTAACATTTTCCGTACATAATTTGCCAACAAGATGATGAAGTAATTTCTTTTGCATTGTAAAGTTTTGCACATAATTCTAAAAACGTTGTATTGTTTTATGTTTGTCAAAATATACTGTTACACATGATTATTTATATCATGGTTTTCTCTTTTCTGATCTTTGTGTTGGTAATCTTCACTGAAATAATTCAGAATTTTGCACTTAAACTTAACGGGGAAAGTTCTATTAAGAGATTGATTGATAACAGATTTCATTTAGCTCCTGAAACGTATAAATTTATTTAGCTCTTAATTCCAAAATCTTGGAAACTTATGAATTTTTGAGTTGATTCCTGGCAAATTTTAATTTCTTTTTTAGGTATTTTTTCTTTTATATTTAGTCAAAATTGTATAAATTTTACTAATTTTTTGAAATTAATTTCTCAAAACTTTTAATAAATTGATTCTGATAAAATTTTTGATTTTTTATTTCCCTATGGGACAAATTAGACAATCATCATGAAAGAGATTTTTGGTTGTCACCTAATATGATTTCCTCTTAAAATATATGATTATCTTTGAATAGTTAGACCTTGTGACATTGCAATAATATAGTATACAGATTTACTATATATATAACTATCTTAAGTTAGTCTGAAAATATAAAACTTCCTTTAATTTAATGAAATATTAGCAATATTGAGATATATTGAGATATATACTCTTCCAATCAACCACCGCATGACTAGATACTTTCAACTCATCACATATATTTTTATTTGCAAAATCTTTCACCCACATATACATCATTTGCAACAAAACACTCACAGGCAATAAATCCATGAGAAACCATGAACCCTTTCGTACGCTTCTTTTCACATCATGCTTATCCTTACCTCTCACACTACATCTCCATTCACACTTATCACTCACATCCATTCTATCAACAAGTTTCATTTCCTCACCACATTTACAACATAAATAATTTTTCGAAATTAAACCAACATTCATACACCACATAATCACTTCTTTCTCACCCTTTGCACTCAAAAGAAATAATTCTTTCAAATTCATAACCTGCATCTCAAAGCGCTATTGATTATTATCAGGAGAAACAGCGAGAAGTAACTGATTCACAGCCTTGCTAAATGAAAATGGCTAAAACAAGCAAGTTTTTCCCAGGTTTTGAGTTGACAATTGATGGATAACATCCTGCTTTTCCAAGAAATTGGGGTGACAAGTGACGGATGGCATCCTCCAAGACATTATGGGGAGACACCATGAAATTCCGGTGAAACATTCATGGAGAAACATTTGGCCGTTAATCACTTTTGGCGATTAAACTTGGCGATGTAAACAAGAACTAGATCTGGCGACTTTTCGCGGCACCGGACATCGAACATTGGCGAGATCTCGCGTACCGCGAGGCGTGACCGTAATACTCAGTTTAGCCCCTGAAACGTATAAATTTATTTAGCTCTTAATTCCAAAATCTTGGAAACTCATGAATTTTTGAGTTGATTCCTGGCAAATTTTAATTTCTTTTTTAGGTATTTTTTCTTTTATATTTAGTCAAAATTGTATAAATTTTACTAATTTTTTGAAATTAATTTCTCAAAACTTTTAATAAATTGATTCTGATAAAATTTTTGATTTTTTATTTCCCTATGGGACAAATTAGACAATCATCATGAAAGAGATTTTTGGTTGTCACCTAATATGATTTCCTCTTAAAATATATGATTATCTTTGAATAGTTAGACCTTGTGACATTGCAATAATATAGTATACAGATTTACTATATATATAACTATCTTAAGTTAGTCTGAAAATATAAAACTTCCTTTAATTTAATGAAATATTAGCAATATTGAGATATATGCTGTTATAAATATGCATATATATATTATATAGACTCACACAATTATATTTATGTGTATTTCTATATATATTTATAAACATATGCAGTAGACACTTGTTTTTACAAATATTCATGATCTTAGGGTTTAATTTTTAGGAATTATAATTTGTTAAAGACTGTTACATTTGTAATGAATTATTATTGTAATGGAAGGTTTATTTTATGCTTTGTATAAAATTATTCATTTCATTGATAATTTACATTAAGTTTCTTCCTCCCCTCTGAAAAAAAGGCTGGTCTGGCAGCTAAACAGTTACAACTCACGCTTTTCATTTGTTCTCGAGTTCAAATTTCACCTTGGAAATCAATGTTTGTAGTGCGTTAGAATCCACTTCAAATTGAAAATAGTAGTTTAATTTGCCTCATTCATAAAAATGACTGTGGAGACACAAGCAAATTAAACCTCCCTAAAAAAAAATTTGAATATAAAATTTATTTCATGCAATTTCTGCTAAAATATAGTCTGTCAAGGCGTAATCATTATTTTAATGATTTAAAACGATCATTGCCTTAGAATAGAGATATAGAAAATTTGATCCTCTCTTCTTGCCTATAGAGTAGTAATTTTCTCTCAAATTTCTGGCAAGTTCACTTTTGTACAGTTATTAGTTGTTACTATCAAAATTAAGTACTTTCTGGGAAGTGATACATATTGATTTTGATTTGATATGTCTGTTAAATAAGATTTTTTGTATCTTCCTACTTGAAAATAAGTAAATTATAATGTAGAATACTTAAGTAATTTTATTATTTTTTTTATACTAAATCCCATTATGCACTAGAATTTAATACTGACTTAGGAAAGTTATTTTAAATTCTTTTTAGTGTTATTAGAGAAGAATAGAATGTTATTGATATTTGCTATTAGAATTGAATACATATTGACTCTAGACTACTTAGTCAGCTAGTTTTTAAAAGTGGTCTTTCTACTGCAAAAAGTTATGCACTAATAATGTACATATAATTAGCATGAACAGTAATTCAGCTTTTAAAACTACACCTCTTACACTATTTTTATGAAATAGAATTTTTATATAAAATAATTGTTTGTCAAGCTGCTTAAAGTATCAAAATATATTACACCTTCTTTTGAATTTTAATTTAAGAAATCAATAATAAAAATTTAAGTGACTATTATTTTGTTAATTATTTTATTAATTATTCCAATAAGAATATTTTAAATTTGTTATTTTTTTAGTATTGATAAAATTTTTTTATAATTACCTGTTCAAGTAGTCAGTTATATTTCTCTAAATTGTCGAAGTTGTTTTAAAGTAAAGTTGTGCCTAATGAAAGCTATAAATTTTTTGATTGCTGAATATTATAAAGAAGATTTTTAATATTATAAAGAATTTTTTTTTTATTAACAAATGTGATCTTTCATTTTTTACTAATCAACTCATGCCAGAATCCAACTATGGGCCAGGTACAAAAAGTATGCTGGTGCATCAATAAAACAATTTATGAAAATTGATTAGTATGACAAATATAAGAATTAATATTTTCAGTGAGTTTTGAAGATTTATAGTTCATATTCAAGTGAAATCATTATTATTTAAGAAACTGCTGGAAAAATTTCTTTTTATTTTGTATGTAGTGTATAACTGGAGCTTTGAAAAGTTATTCATAACTATAATTACATTACCATGCTTTTTTAACTAAAAATATGTTATATCAGATATAAAAATAACCAACTTTATATGAATTCTTATATGATGTTTAAATCCATGCTTTTATTATATGTTATCTGACTTTCTTATCTACAGAAGCTTCTTAGGATTAAGGAATAATTTTATACTAATGCTAAATCTTCATACAAAATTGTATTATTTTAAAAGTAAACTTATTTATTTTCTAGGTGGGATCCTTTCTTTGTTGGATGAGAATCAAGCTGAAGTGCATGATTTTGCTCTCAAGAAACTTAACAGCATTGTTGATGTTTTCTGGCCAGAAATATCAGAAGCTATACAAAAAATGTATGATGAATAATTGCTTAGTTATGTGTACCATTTGTCTTATGCTCTTTTAGGTTTAAGCATAATCAAATTTCATTGTGACCTTGTGATAGGGCACTCTTCAAAGTAAAAAATAGTGTATTTGATTCTAGCCATTGTCAAATAATGGTAGAGAGAAGTTGTCTGAGAATTTCAGGCTTGCCCCACATGAATATGGACTACTATCTGTGAAAAGTTATTAAAGTATCTTATATCAATCTTAGGCTGATAAGGTTGTCCATTATATGATGTCAAGCCATAAATAAATATTTTCTATTTTATGTATTTAAATATATGAATGAAAGATAATTTAGATCTAAATTCAGTAATTGGAATTAGTGAAACTGATTGAATCTGTGCTAATTCTGTGACCACTTTATATATTTTACTTACCTCTGACAAATATATAGCTTTAGTTAAATATTTTCTTTATTATTTGCATACAATTTCTTTAAGGTTAAAATTAGAATCATTCAATCAAAAAGTTATTAATGAAATTTATAGTTGCTAGCAGTTAATATTTGTCATTTTGTATCTAAATATATTAAATACTTATTAATACCATAGATAAAGCAACTATTCCAGAAATTATTTTATCAAAAGCTTATTGAATGGTTAGTGTTTTTGCCTTCAATTTTGTAGTTTATGGCTCTGACTTTCATGATAAATATAATATATATTTCCAAATAAGTTAAAGAAAATTGGACTTTTAATTCTTAAAAAAGTGATTTTACAGAATGGTATTAAAAACTACATTTACAATGAAAAAAAAAATCTATTTCTAGCAGATCATAGTTCCATTATTCTTAACATAAAATTTCATGTTGTTTTTGTTTAGTTAAAAATTCAGTCTTGTGAATTTTATATAAAAATTCTTAAATAAATTGCAAGAAAATAGATTAAAAAAACTGTGTTCTTGCAATACGTAAAATTTTCTCTCGATTCCTGCCGTCAATTTTGATCTTGTTTTTGATTTTATATTCTTCATTTTAATAAAACGATTTATATGTCTATTGCCAAAAAAGGAAGACATATATTTTTATAAATTCTTTAATACTTATCATCAGTGTTTTGCTTCCACTAAAAATTGATTAATGTAAGATTTTCAATGAAATTCTATTTTACTGCTGTCACATTGCAAATATCTAAATTCTAATTAAAATTCAAACTTAACATCTCATATTGTTGAACTGAACAATCTCAAAAATTGTAAAATCAGTTTTTGTATTTTTCCAAATTCGCAATGCAATATTCTTTGCTTTTCAATGGAATTCCATACTGTAAAATTCTTTAGATTTTGAAAGGAGAATCATATTCTTACCTGGTGTCTTAGTTTTGGCCAAATCATTAATCCCTTTGTAATATGAGAAGAAGTGAGGCTTTTTTTTAATTGAAAAATACAATAGTTTCTATGAATTATCCAATATACATTAAATTTTACATTAATGATTATAATTAAATGATTTAATGTTTTTATTTGACCTCGTTCAGCATTTTAATAAGCTGAATAAAATAAAATGGACTAATTGTTTAATAATGTTTTTAAATATTAAAATATGTATGATAAAATTTGATATCTTTATAAAGATTTGAAAATGAATATTATGAAATATATAACTGAATTACAAAAAATAATTTTAAAATATAATTTTTGCAAACTTGGTTGACATTCCAGGAAATACAATTAAAAAATAGTGATTATGCAAGAAATAAAACAATCTTTTTTGAGGAGAGATTAGAATTCAATTTGAAAGTTTAGAAAACATATTTTACATGATTTTATATCCATATAAAACAGAATTTGAAACAGTGGAGTTAACTGAATTGTTGTGGTTAGATATCAATAATTTAGAAATTTAATTAGTTGAATTTCTAAGCAACATAGTGTGGAAAGCAAAATTTGAAAACTTGGTTTCTTAAGTAGAAAGAATATTGTGTAGAAGGTAGTGCAGATAATATTGATCCCACTTTAAATATTGAAAATATTAAACATGTAGGATTCTTTACCAAATAATTTTATATCGATGAAAAACTAGCTAATGTTCTTTTAATGATGTTTGGATCCACACATTCATGTGAAAAATTGTTTTCTTCAATGAACTTTGTAAAATTTTCTTATAAGAATAGAATTGGCTGGGAATTATATGCCAAATGTGTTAAACTATGTAATATGAAATATGAACCTAATATTAAAAAACATGTCTGAAAGCAACAGCAGCAGATTTCATATTAAATACTCATAGAATAAACTTTGTTTTATTTTTTTATATGTTACTTAAATTTTATTAATCATAAAACCATGTCCATTTTACCCATTTAGCCAACTGATGATTAAAGATGCTTTGTTTTAAAGATAATCAACTAAAATTTTTAAACTTAACTCTGGTGCAAATGTACATTAATGAACCACAAAGTAATGCTAAAAAAATATGAACAAAATTTTATTGACGTCTCAATGTCTGCTATTTCTGGTATATACACTATTTAGTGATGGTGTTCTTACAACATTCTAAGTCTGTAATATATTTTATAAGTAATCAAAGTTAAAACTACAGATATAAATATTTTTTGCTGTAAAATAAAATTGTTTAGAGTTTTGGAAAATGCTTTTTATCCCTTCCAATACAATTATGCTTTTAGTTTTAACATGTTAATTCTCAAAATGTAAACAAAAATGTTTTTCTCTCTAACTTGAAAATTTATCTGATAGAAATTTTTATGTATTTAAGCAACAAACATTAAGAATTTAAAAGATATGTAGGAATTATCTATCAAGTATAAGAATATTAAATTCAGCAATTTATCAACTAATGCACTAGGGCATTGTAAATTTTTTTCTGAGAATCGGTTATATTGGAAGAAAGAAATAATTGTATTATGCTTATCTTGGAAAAAATATAAAATATTCTAGAGTAGGAAAGGATTCTAAAGACAAGTTTGAAACAAAAGACATATCTGTGTTTTTAGTGTAAAAGTCATTGAGTGAAATTTTATCTTAATATTTGAAAAAAAGATATGTGTTCCATTGTAGTATTAATCTCAAAAATTTTACAATATTATGCTGCTAGATTTTATTCTTATCTTTCATTTAGTGACTTATTTAAGAATTAAAGTTAATTAATTGTTTTCTTTCCCATGATAATAAGTTTATAAAAAGAATTATATTCTATTTAAAATACAAAGAGAAATATTCCAAGGCTAATCAATTAAAAGTCAACCATATCAGGTTTTTATTATTAAAATTTTTATAAATTTTGTAAGATATTGTAATTTAAATGTGTATTTATTGAATGGATACTTTTAGTAGAATATTATTTAGTTTCTGCTAATTTTATTTTGCATTTACAAATCCCACTAAAAACTAGTATTTTATAAATGTGTGTTATTGTAATTTTTTAATAATTTTATTTAATGTGGATTCTCTGAATAAAAATTTTCAAACCTCGTATAAATAGCTTTAATCTAAATCAGATAGGTTAAGACTTTTTTTATTTTTTATAATTAGACTTAGTTTTAAAATGTCTATAGAAAATCTTTTTGAAAACTATTAAAATCATTTTTTTTGGTCATAAAAGTTATTTTTAATTGCAATATTATAGCAGAGAAGGCTTCTTTTTTAAATTTTGAATTCATGTTAGATGCAGAATTTTTTGGAGATTTCTAGATTAGTGAGACTCATCTGTATTGAAACTACTCTGTTGATTTATTTTTGCATCCTTCATTGATTTGAAACAGTTACACTATAGTGTAAATTTAATTTTAATAAAATAGTTGCAATTTGTTTTTAGTTATTTAAGACAAAGCAAAGGTTTTTTCCAGTAATATTTTTTCAGTGACCCATTTTTTTTATTGTTGGAAGATTTTTATTACATTTAATCAGTTAATTCTTTTCTCAAAATATTTATTTTAAGTTTCAAAATTTTCTCTTTGTAGTGAAGAATTGTATGAAGATGAAGTTTTTACCAGTCGACAGCTTGCAGCACTTGTGGCCTCTAAAGTAATCGATAATTAAACTATAATTTTTCATATTTAAAAACTATAGGATTTTTTATTTCAATAATAACAATTCAAACATTGTAGGTATAGTAAATTTTATTTTTGATAGACTAGCCATATATATGCATCAATATTAAACTAAAACATTTAATTTTCTATTAATATAAAACCAGTTATGTAAAATCTTGTTTACATTTGCAGCTTAAAATTGATTTTTATCAGTTTTTCTATTTATAATAAATTTGATAAAATGTTTACAAATAACCATTTTTCTTTCTTTCTCTCTTTCTCTCTCTCTTTTTTTTTTTTTTTTGCCGAGCTGGTAGCCGAATGGTTAGCGCTCTTGCCTTCGGTTCAACAGTTCGTGGGTTCGAGTCCCACCTAGGGCATGGATGTTTGTAGTGGTTCGGAATCCACTTTAAACCGTAGGTCCCGGTCTAATTAGCCCTCGTGTGCAAAAAATGACCGTTGAGCGACAAGCCAAACAAACAAACTCTCTCTCACATTTTTTTTTTTTTTTTTTTTTTTTTTACTAAATATAATGTCAAAACTATTTCCCTAACCATAAAGTATCAGTATTTTTATATTAATAATTTTGTTTTTGCTTTTCAGTTATGATTAGAATATGTCTAAACTGCTCAGAATAGTTTTTTAATGCTTAATTGCATTGTACATAAAATGTAATAAACCATATATATTTATATTTGTAAATTTAAAACATTCTGAAGAAAAATTATATTAATCAATGTTATTGGAAATTAATTTATAAGCTATTCAACATTTAAAATTCAATCATATTAAAATTATTTTTTTATGAACAGATATGTCATATTTTGCTTTACAAATTAAAACATTTAGCCATAATTCTTATAATTAAATTAATTGTTGTGGACACTCATATTTACATGCCTATAATTTAACAACACTTGTAATTTTAAGAACTAGTGACTGTCCCTTTAACTTGGCCCTGATTTTACTTTCTGTTTACAAACTAAAATTTTCTAAAATCTCAGTTTTGCAAACATTTTCATGAACCTCTTTTTTTTTTTTTTTTTTTTCCACTTTTCCATTTTTTATGTTTGAGAAACAGGGATTTATCAGAGAACCATAAATCCATCTAATTGTGGATGACAAATTGCACCATTGAAGTTGAAATCCTGGATTTTTTAATCAATTTGTAAATAATTCTTTTGTCTTATTTCATTTGTGTGTGAATGGTTCAAATATAAACTTATCCATTTTCACTAAAATTGCTGATTTTTTAAAAAGTGAACAGCATTTAAATATTGTAAATATTGGGAGCTGCATCTACACATTTTAATTTTCGATTTTATTGATATTTAGAAAGTGTAAATGTTTTGAGCAGATTTTATGAAATGTTAGTTTCTTAAAACATATGTCATTGGTTCAAAAATAAATTAGTAAATAAATAAATAAAATCCTAATACTGGTATTAAAACATTTGAATTTGTGCAAAAGTGTACAAAAGATTGCTAAATGCAATTTTTTTTATATTTATTGCTCAAGAAATGAAACCTTTTCTGACACTTTATGAAACTAATAAATCAATATTGCCATTTATTGTAGATTTACATGAATTGTTGAAAAGCTTCATGCAAAAGTTTCTAAAAGAAATTTTTCTATCTGTTTATTCACTACAGTATTGATGTAATAGATAAAGATAATCAAAAAGATGCTTGTCAATTAGATATTGGATTTGTTACAAAAAAAAACCCTCATCAGAGAATTGTAGATGAGCACTTTAACAGAGAAACAGACAGAAGTTTTTTTTAAATATCAAATCATTTTTAGTGTCAATGACAAAAAAGTTAATGAAATTCTTAAAAACTACCCATTAATTTATGCAATTTATAATTCAGTTATATAAAAAATATTGATTATTTAAATAAAAAAATTTCTGTTATAGCTGTAAATTCATTGGAGGCTTTTAAAGTAATCATTAAATATAATTCTAACATAAATAAAAATTATTCTCATTAATTTTTATAAATATTTATTTTTATTATTTATTAATATAATTGAAAAAATGTTGCACAAACATCATTATATACATATTTGGTTAAATAAAGTAATTAATCGATAAAAAAAAAAAAGTTATTTTAAATGAATATCGATACATTCTGGAAATTTTTGATTTGACTGCTGGAAAACTTAAAACTCCTGGAAAAAGATTCTTGGAAATCTATATGAACCCTGTTGAAAATCAATTTTTCAGAATCATATTAATTGTAACTTTGCATTATAAAAAGTTTAAATGATAGTATTATGAAGAAAATTAGAATTTAATTTTTTGTTTGTGAAAAGTTACATTGCTGCATTGAAGATAATTATCTGTTTGAGATGCTAAAAAATTTGGTTCTTAAAGACTCAGGGAGAAATTGGAAATTGAAATAAATAAGATTCTTGGAATAGTTCTAAAGTTGCTATATTCATAATTTAAATTGAGATTTTTATAGAAAATATAAAAGATCTGGAAAGAAATAATAAATTATCAATTTGTAATAACAGACTAATCTTCTAGCTTTCATCAAAACAGAACTTCTTTATTCTGATAATAACAACAGATCAGTATAACTACTCATATATGACAATCTGTTGCACTTTAAGAATAGTTTTAAATGTAACTATTCAGAAATTAAATAGAAAATGAAAACCAGTCAAACGAAAAACAGATTGAAGTGGGTAAAGGAAGTCATTAATGAATGCTACTAGGAAAAATATTATTTTTCTGATTGAAAAAAAATTTGGATAATCTGAACAATAATATTTACTACTGTGAGTAATACATAGTGATTTCTTCAGTAAGTAGATAGGTGATGTTTAAAGCTTTGGTATACGATGAGAAATATCTGTTCTAAATTCTGAGAAAATATGATTTTAGTCATTACCAACAAATGCTTTATCAATACCTATTACTTTATAATCACTTATAGAAGGCTCAAATTGGAAAATGGAGCAAAAAATGTTTCTTGCTATGTATTTAAATCAACTTAAAATTGGTTTCAAAAAAGAAAAATCAAAGTTTTATTCTCCCTATGATAGTTCAGAAATGAAATCCATAAAAACTTGTAGTCATTTGGCTCGTCAAGTGCGTATAAATAATGGTAAGTGTGAGCCTATAAATTTGAAATAACTATTATGGGTGAGTTGCAGAATTCTTAACTTTATGCTTGAAAACTTGATTAACTTAGTGAAAAATTGAGTGTTTGAAGTTACCTAGAAAAATGATCAGTAAAAATCCTTCATATTAAGTAAATATAAAATTTTAGTAGAGGTTTTATAATTTATTGACATATGTTTGAACTGAGATTTTTTGAAAATATTGATAAAATATTTATAGTGCATTTAAATATCCCTTAAAAATTAGATTGTTTCATCTATTTCCATCAATTTAATTTAGAAAATGTATAATATATTAAAATCACAAAATGTTTTATAATTTTGTAACAAGTCATAAATGAAACATGATATCAATGAAATTATGTACTTCAAGTTTTTGTATTAAAATTTTAGTTTAATAAAATTACTTAATTTGTTAGTGCTATATTTTTGTTAAATTACATTTGTAATATTTTCAAAAAAGTATTGGTTTTAAATCTAGTTGTGTAGTTTTGCATTTCATATTAAAATTTTTTTCTTAGGTATATTACCACTTAGGCTCTTTTGAAGATTCTTTGATATATGCATTAGGAGCTGGCGAGTTATTTGATGTTAATCAATCTTCAGAATATGTGGAAACTATTATTTGTGAGTAAATTTTTATTTGCTTGAAATATTTTTTTGTAACATTCAAAAATGTCTTAGCTTTATTTCTATAACTTTTATTCTTTTATTAGTTTCTTTTTATTACTTAAAAATTGGCTCACACATTTTTTCTTTTTATCATTTAACTTAACATGCAGTTTTTTTTTAAAAAAATTTCAATATTTCACAAAGGGCTTTTTAAAGTAAGTTTATAGATCTGATAAATTTCAAATTTATTAGATCTGATAAATTTCTGTTATAGGAAGACAAGTAAAATTATATATATTTTTAATTTATGTTACAGCTAAATGCATTGATCATTATACAAAATTGCGGGTACAAAATGCTGAAGGTAAGGAAAAGAAAGTGATTGACTCACGACTAGAAGCTATTGTGAATCGTATGTTTCAACGATGTTTTCAAGATGGGCAGTATAAACAGGCAGTTGGTATTGCTTTGGAGACGCGAAGAATGGATATCTTTGAAACTGCTATAATGCAATCTGTAAGTATTAATGTAATTTTTATCTAGTTTACCTTCTTTAGTCAAAAGCATTTCTCTCAGTTTAAGTAATTTTAATTTTTTGTATTAAAACCAAGGAACTAGTTTGAACAACAAAACACAACAGCAACATAGAACAAAAATTTACTTAGGTTTTTTCAAACAAAAAGCTCAAATTGAAAGTAAAATGAAGACCTCAAATACTGTTGTCACTAAAATGAACTATATATATGGTGTAAAACATAAGAGAAACCAAATCTGGATACAAAAAAATTTTGAAAAGTAGCAAAAACTCAATTTGGCAACACTATTATCAAAACAAGAGATGCTAGATTTGGCAAGAAATCACTTGGAGAGATACTTACACCTTACTTACACCAAAACCAGATATAATATACATCTTTTTCTTTATGAAATTATTTCAATTTTAGGGGAAAATCCTATTATTTGGTACTGTGACGATTTTTTTTTCCGGCCAATAGCCATTTATAATTTTACAATTTCCTATACTTTTTTTAATTTCCCTACTTTGATAAGACTTCTAGAAAATTAATTATATTTAATTTATAAGAATATATATTAGGAAATAAATTGAAGTAAATTATAAAATAAGTGTAAAAAATGCTGCTTATGTGTTTTGACTAATGATGGTTTTCATATTTTAATTAATCTGACTGTGATATGCATAATTTTTTTTTAAAACTTTTGAAATACTAGGCAAAGGTCAATATTTTGACACTATATGTACATTAACATGAATAACTTTAGTTTTTAATTAATTGAAAAAAAAAATTTACACAATATTTTATGTAGGTTACCAAGTGAGATCAATTGTCCAATAGCAATGAATTACTGACAATAATAACATTGATTCTTATAATTTTTAATTAATCAGCATAAAAAGTTGAAAGTTTAAAAATTTTCAAAAGCAGTATGTAGCATGTATTATGTAAAATTCAAAGTTTTCATATAATAAAGGATCTATACAATTTTAGAATTTTAAACTGACGCTTGAAGAATAAAAAATAACATCTGAAAAGTTAATTTCTTTGTTAAATATTTATTTTTTATTTGAAAATGATATCTATATTGGAAATATTTTTTTTAAAATTATTTATGACAAACTTCTAAAGGCTTAAAAAGAAGTAAAATATTTGTTGTGATAACCTTCTAGGTATATAAGCAAAACTGGAATAAAGTCAGAAACATCTGTAAACAAGACCTTGATTGGAAATATAAGATGCATATATTCATTAACTTGTACAATTTTTAATTTATAAGTTCTGATAATTGCATGGTAAAATCTCATCCATACCTGATTCACTGTGCCTAGAAATGGTAACTGAATTTAAGATCCATTTCGTTTAATTTAACTTAGACACAATATACAAAATTATTGTCAATGAGTTCTGGGGTGTAGTTGTTGGTTGGTATTAGACACAAGTTGAGCATAAACTGTTTTAATAACAGTAGGGAATCCTATTAAGACTATCAAAAGATTTTTATTCAATTTTTTGCAAATACCTATTGCAGAAATTTTTTAATGACTATATAATATATATGTGTACATATTCACAATATCAAATTCGATTTTTAAAAATTATATTTCTACATAGAAATGTTGCCAAGTTGTTTCAAGTATATTATGTTAGAATCTATTATGATTTATAGTTCACTAAGTTTGTTTTATTTGTTCAAAGATATTAATTATATTTTTAGGATGATGTAATTGGCATGTTGTCATACAGCTTCAAAGTTACAATGTCTTTGATACAGAATAGGATGTACAGAAATCAAGTTTTGCAAGCTCTTGTTAATTTATATAAAAATTTAGAAACACCTGATTATGTCAATATGTGCCAGGTATGTATGGCTTTTATAATATGCATAAATGTCAATATGCATTGCATATCTATGCATTTTATAGAATTAATTATTATCATTGTTTTTCTAGTGTTTAATATTCATTGATGATGCGCAAGCTGTTGCTGACATATTGGAAAAGCTATGTAAAGGAAGTGAGGTAATGTATTTTATAACATACTATAGTAATTTTTCTAATTTAAATTTTAATATCAGTTTTTTAATAATTTATTTATACATTCTGATATGCAAGTTCTTATCAAATTAGGCAGAATGCCTTGTAAGAATGGGAAAAGCTTTATTTTTTGGATATATAAATTTCTTTAAAGAGTTTTTTATAAACCGAAATATGTTGTTAGTTTTGAATAGTTTAAATATCCTATGTGATTAAAAGAAATCTGAGCGAAATTCTTTGAAAATAAAAGAGTGATATAACAAAATATATAAATAGGAAATTTTATTTCAAAATCATGTTAGCCTTTTCCTTTCTTTACAACTGGTTTGCTAGGGTGATAAGATTATAAAATTAAGTTATATTACAATGAAAATTAAATATTTTTTCATTGTGTGACTTTTAATTTTCAAAGATTGTAGTTGGTTAAATGGTTATTTTATGACTCTAATAGACAGACTGGATGATACACAATTCCTTTTATATAATGTCATTTAACTTGGCCTAGCTACAGAAACAGTTTTCCTTTTAATAAAATGAATTTCACTATTTTGTTAGTTTTTGTGTAAGGGAAATTCTCATGTCAAGTATTTTTATTATATTGATTAAAACTGTATGGCTATTTTTGCTGAAAATATTTTTTGAAAATTAGTTTTAATTTTTTCCTTTTTTGTTTCCTTTACTCAAGTTTACTTTCATTCTTTTACCTATAATAATAGGTAATACTATAGGTTATTTTTCATTATATTTTACAAGTTATGAGAACTTTTCCTAAGGCAAGTTATTATTATATTACATTTATTGTTCATACTAACTGAAGATTTCATCTACCTACACATTTGTTGGTAATAGTATATTTAGTGCTTACAAATGTAGGTAGAAGAAATTTGCAGTTTCTGTAGTTAATCTCTTATTCTGCACTGTAAGAAAATAAACCAATAATAAAAAATTTATATATGTAGCATACTAATTATGTTTATAGAATATTCCTATGACAACAGTTATATTGAACTGCTATGCTTGTATGAATCTTGCTATCTTGCTATCTTGAACTTACTATGCTTGTTTAAATATACCTCGTTTTTTCCTACTTGTAAACCACAAATTATATGTTACAATTTTTTTTTTTAATTTCATTGTGCTAATTATATTCTGCCATGGATAATCTGATAAAAAATATTCTCCATCAGAAAAACTTACAATACAGTTTTAAAAGAAATGCAGTTTATATCGCTTAAAATAAATAACAGATGGTACCACTATTCAACTGTTTTATTTCAGCTATATCAGTTTGATCCAATTATGTTCAACAAATTTGGTTGCTCGAAAGAAATTATACTTACTAATTCCCATAATTTTGGATTTTGTCTTGTGCTTTGCTATTTTGTTCTAAAAATATTCAAGTTTGTATATCACCGTGTGGAAGCAAAATTGTATAAATTATACAGCATATTTTGAACTAAAAGCCATTCATAAGGCAAATTAAGAAAAGAGATAGTTAACATTAATGTAAGGTGAGAAATTAAGCATACACAGTGGAAGAGAAAAGATTTATCCAATGCACATTTTAAAAATAGTCCATTTCTTTAATTACTAGAAAATATTTTATTTTAAAATTGATTTTTTACTAAAAATGTTACTTCTCATAATTATACCTCTTGATTATCAATCTGGTGTTTTGATCTTGTTAATTTTACTTTTAATGTCGATATGAATAGGGTCCAATTGGATATTTGCGCATAATTGTTTTTTTTTTTTTTTTTTTGTAATATTTATTATACTTTTAATCATACTGTGTGTTTTTTTTATTTCATGTGATATTACTTTATCAGCATTATATATTTTTGAATATCTTTGGAAAAGTTCTCACTCTGCTGCAAATATGTGGAGCAATTTTCTTTTACTTAAAAAAAAGTTTTTCTGGATATACACTGTGGACTATATACAAGGAAATATAACAATTAATATGCTTATAAAATGAATAATAATTAAAAAATCATGTAAAACTATTCACTGATATATTAGTTTTGTTAACCTAATAGTTTTATCAAACCTACACTCTAATTAATATTAAAAAAGTATTTCCATTTTTTGCTGTAATTTCTGCTCCTTGAAGTGCTGAAAGCTGCAATAATCCTGGTGGATGGGGATTCGACAAAATTATTAAAATGACAATAAAAATTAATTACAATAGAAATTAAATATCTTTCTTGCATTGTGTGTGATTTTGTTTGTTTTATAAGTTAAATGTTTCTTATATTATGAATGTAATTTTTGTTATTGCTTACATTTCTCGGTGGAAAAGTTATATTCTAAATAATTTTTTGAAGATTTATATTAACAAAGGCCATATTAAGATCAAACAAAAAGCATATCATGAAATGTTTTTCAGATTAAAAAAATTTTTTTGGAAAACTTTTATGTAAATGGAGATATTTAACTATTCCAGGAATTGTCCTTGATGGCATATCAGATTGCCTTTGATTTGTATGAAAGTGCTACTCAGCAGTTTTTAGGGCGTGTTCTACAATCTTTGAAAGCAACTGCTCCCATTCCTTCAAATTTGATATCAATTTTGTCAAAACCAGAAGAAAAAACAGAAAGGTAAGTAAAATTAGTACTTTTTAAAAATAATTTACAACTATATAGTTAAAAATATTTATTGATATTTAAAGCTTTAATGTGATGCAAATAATTGAAATTTTTGCATAAAATTAATATGAAGGTTTTTATTGTAAATAGATTATATATATATATGTATTTATAATTAGTGTTTTTTTATTATTTAAAAATACTGTCAGTACGAGATATAGGACTTAATAAAAGGAATATTGTATGTTTAATATGTAGATGCTCACACACATTTGTATGCTCCCTTTTATTTTGAAATGTTAATTTATGTGTGATCTTCTAGTGATCAAAAAACATTCAATGCATTTTTATTAAATTTTTTTGGGAGTACACCATACTTAACCCCTTAATGATTGTATAATTAAAAAGAAAACAGTCATACAAGTGCTTATTCAAAAATTTGAATAGTGCAAAATAAATACAAAATAAATTGTCTTTAATTACATTAAAAATAGTTTAATACTGTCACCTTGAGTGTAAAATAAGAAAATAAATATTTTTCTGGCTATAGAAATAGATTGTTTATTTTCTTTGTGCAGTACTTTCAAACTCTAGTCTGGAAATATCAGTTACAAGAAATAATTGGCAAAAGCTCACCTTGTGATCTTGACGGGATTGAGAAGGATATAGTAAAAACCATAGAAATATTTTCTCAAACATTTGTTTTTATAATTATGATTTCTAAAGAATTTTTCTTTTTTTATGTCACAAGCAAAGAGTAAACTAATATTTAAAATAATAAAATTTAAATTCCTCTAATGAATTTTATTGGAAAGAATTTATTCCTATTATGATTGTTCACAATTCTTTGCTTATGGTCTCTGTGGAGTATAAATAAATATTTTTTCCTGGAAAAGTCATTCAACCTTCTACTATTTTGTTGCTCCCTTTTTTAAACATCTTAATAAACATAAATTTAAAATATGAAAATTTACATTTTTACTGTTTATAATTTAAGTACACTGTTAAAAATATCAGTAAATTCAATTTTTTGTTCTATTTTGAAATAACATCAGTAGAATTTTTTCCATCAATTTGAAATTTATGTGTTATACAATTGTTCGCATATTTTATTCAGATATAAGAGAATTGCTGTTTCTTGCTTTTACATCATTGAGATTTTTCTAAGATAATAAATTTACCACAGTTAATTTACCTTGAAAGTAGCTCATTTGTTAGTAAAACAAAAGCAATCATTCTGTCAACTGTTAAACTTATAAAAACATTCTAAAGCTATACAGATAAATGCCAATTTTAAGAACTTTTCCATTAGTACATTTTTCTTGCATTTTCATATCATGGTATAAAAGAAAATAATAATAAATAATAAAAAAATAAACTTAAAAAATTGGTATTTATTGCAGTATTAAAATCAAGTTTTAACTCTACTGACATTAATTGTAAAAATGTTTGAAATTTTCATGATTATGAAAATTGTCAATATATTTAAGTGCTGTACAGAAATTAATTGTGAAATATTGACTTTTGACACAAATGCCAAACTTGCATATGTACTTGTGCAAAATGATTTGATAGATAGAAATTCTAAAAAATTGATTTTGAAGAGTCTTTAAATTATCTCTGAACATGATTAAGTTGAATGACAGAGTGTAGTTATTGCTAGATTATTTTAACTATAAGTCTTATTCCTTATTGTTGCCTTTTTAAGGGTACATTTAAAATTTTAATTACTCTGGCCATTAATATTGCAAGACCTATAAGAAAGATATGTGAGCATCAAAATCTCATGAAAGAAAGAGGAGAAGGAATATGCAAAATGTTAAGATTTCAGTACTTTTGTTTGACAGCAGTACTAAATGGCATCTAAACCACTGCATAATAAGAGATGCTGACCTGTGATTTTTTATTGCATGTTTACAGTTTTTCATTTATTTCATTAAAGCATTAGTATTAAAAGGCAAGAACTAGATTTTAATGAATGTAAATTTTCAAAGAAGTTATCTAGATAATATAAGTAGAAGTTATCTTGATAAGGAGTATTCCAGGAATTTGTATATAAAAAGAATTTCTAATAACAAATTCATTTTAAGCAAATGTTATTTTATAAATAATCTCATATTTCAATTTCTTGAAAGATAATGTGTTATTCAAATGTTTGTGTAATCTCCAAATAGCATTCAACTTATTCTTCTCAATGCTTAAATTTTTTTAATTAATCAAATTATAAACGAACAGTAATGTATTTAGAAAACTGCTTTTTACATTTGTATAGAAGAATGTAAAACAGTCTAATTAGTTTGTGATTTCTTGACCTTCCTTCTTACATCATAAATTTTTAATGCAACAATAGTTGAGGTAGTTAAAAATTTATTACACTGTAAATGGTTGAGGATGTTGATTTTAAGTATTATAGATTAACAACACACATTATTTTTTCACTTAATATTATTTTTAAAGTTTGATTTCTACATTTAATTTTTCTTCTCTTATCCCTGTCTTCTTGTGGCATTTGTTTAAAAACAGAGTTTTAATATATTTAAATTGTTCATTATCAATATACTAATGTATTTGAATATAACTTTTCAAGACACAATATGATGCTATCTAGATATTGCTAATAATATAGTTGCCTAATATGCAAATAAATTCATTCATGCATGTAATGTCATGATGTCTCTTAATCACTTGTTCTGGGAAACATTTCTGTTGGTTAATTTTGTTTATGGGAGGTCTTCATTGAGTCAGATTTGCTACATATAAACTTGTTTATAAAAATACTTGTACATAAAAAAGTTTTAGTTCTAAAGAATTGTTTAATTTTGCATAATTTCACTTAAAATTTTTTAATCCTTTAAAAAAAGAAGTAAAACATTTTTGAGTTTTTTGGAGGGAGGAAACCAGAAAATATCCAGGCACAATATTTGTTATTTTTGAAATTTCCATAAAAATGCTGTTAAATGATACCATCTTGATTAAATATGTCTAGACTATGTATTTTTAATACAATGAATCTCAAGTCAGTATTAAGAATAAAATAATGTGAGATATAAGATAGCCTAAGTGTGACATGACATGTGAAAATTTGGTGGGAACTTTCTCTAGTGTCAGACATAACCAAATGTGTTAAAGGGTTAAAGTTTATTATAACATATTCAAGTTATATATTAGATATGTAATTGTTTCTTTAAATAGACTTATTTCTTCTCATAAAATGGTGGACACAATTTTTAACAAATTTAATTTGGAATATGTAATATTTTATAATCTGCAATGTTTGATCTTTATAATTAATAGTGATAGTATGGAAACTGATGCAGCTAAAGAAACATCAGAACCTCAGCCTAAAATGGAAGATTTGGTAAAGTATATATTTATCTAATTTATTCAAAATTAAATAGAATCTTATTAATAGTGACTGTTTTGTTTGGTTATAGACATGTAAAATCTGATAACCATGATATTTTTATATTGCAGACTATTTTATTTGTATATATTTGTTTCTATCTATATTTTTTAATTTTTTCAAATTTCATAAAAAAAAATACTATTACCTATAACTGTTTTTTAAGAAAAAGATAAAAATGATGCAAATTTTTTAATTAATTGGTCATTAATATTCAGTCATAACAAATATTTAAATAATATTCTTATGTATACTTCCTGTTTCATTTGGGCTTTAAATGTCTTACAAGAATTGATTCTGCATTTCTTCAAAGATGTGGAATGGCAGCTTAACTTATAAGGTTTCTTTACAACAAGTAAGGATGATTAAGTTACTGTTCCAGTTGGAATTACTAGCTACAGTTTCTGTTGTTCCTTCCAGTTATTCATTATAATATTTCTATAAAAAATAATTATATGTTTTATTAGAAATAGTTAAATGAATATAAAATATGAAGTTTTGAGTTATGTTCATATTTCTAAAATTTGTTTAATATCAAAATGTTATGTGCAAGTTGAAGAAAAGTTTAAGGAGAATTTTAATTATATGTATGCAGTTAATAAGTTCTTGAGTTAATAAAATAAGTTTTATTTTATAGGTTCAGTTTGATTTGTTTGGAAAACTATTTCTGCTCAAAAACTTTTATTCATTGCTTTTTAAATTATGCATGCTTTTTTAAATTTTAATACTTAAATACTGATTGCTAGGCAAACCTGAAATAAAAGTTATGTGTCAGAAAAAGTTAAGCTAAAAATTTATAAATATTCATTTCATTCTTGAATTCAACAATGCTTTTATTTTTTATTACAAATATGTGAAACCTAAATTAGCTTCAAACAAAGATTAAATCGTCTGTTTTAGCAAGTTATATTTTGGCATGAATTCAGCTGTATATACATTTGTTTTAAGAATGATTTTCAATTTGAAGAAAAATATGTTTTGTATGCAATGGAATAAATGATCATGTTTATTTTTTGTTAGAAAAAATATAATAACTGCATGATATATATTTTATAATGGTCAAGCATAATAATTTTTGCTGTGAATATTTTCTACTTATTATTTTGAAGATTAAGGTGATGTAATTTATATTTATGCAATGTTTAAATAATTATTGTTGAAAAAAATCACTGGTATTTATTTCTATTAATATATATACACTGAATAAATTTGGCTTATAATTTTTGAATCACAAATTATAAGTTAATACTGACATTTTTTTAATCATCTGGATATTTCTTTTAAATTTTTTTTAGTAAATCCTGGACCTCTTGGATTTCTTGTTTTAAGCTAAGCAATTAATCTGTATGTAGAATATAATGATGTATCTAAATAAATGAAACTTTATATATTATATAAATAAAATTAAGTTTTATGTATTTTGATACATCATTATATCACTTAATATTGATTGAATATGAATTTTCATAAATAGTTCTACATATATTTTAAACTTATTGTTTAGATTATTATTTTTATTCATATTTTGCAGGCTACTAAAAGCATTCATGCATTGTTTATTGCATTGTTCAACTGAATTATAGCTGAATTTAAAATAATTTTTACAAACTTCTATCATTTAAAATATTGCGAAGATAAATTTTTGTGCAGCCATCTTGAATTAGGTCATTTGCAAATATATTATTTGTATCATAATTGACAAACAAAATAAAACTAGTTACTGAATCAACATTGGTTTTGCTAAGGAAGTTTTCAAATTATTTATAGAAAATAAAATGTATCAAATCAAGTGGGAAAAATTAAATATGTATAATATTTTAAGATTGGCTTTGAATACAATCTACAAAAATATTTATTAATAAATATGCCCTTACATTGAATTGTAATGCTTGATAAATTTAAGACTAGTATGTGAATTTTTAATATTTTGTTATGTTACATAATTTTTTTTATATAGCTTGGTTTAATTTTTTGATAAATTACCTTTAGCAACTAATAAAAAATTCAATTTTATTGTTATAAATATTTTAAATTTTGCAGAAGAAATGTTTCAGTGTGAAAAAAATGAATATAACAATTCTTTTCAAATTAATGAATTTTAGTTTGTGTTATGATAGAAATGGTAATTTTTTGCATAAAATTTTTTTTCCCTCTATATTTTTTTAAAATTGCGTAATTTGAATAAGTAAGAGCTTTATAATTCTTCTGTATAATTTAAATAAATGATGTACAATTTTTAATATTTATTTCATGTCTTGTTAATATATTAGTTTTTAAAAATCTATAAATTTCTAATACATTCAATTTTTTAATGTATTTTTCATAGTACTAAAGAATATAAATCTATTTAAATAGTTACTTTATGATTACAACTTATAAGAAATGTTATTTTTTGCGTTAGGATTTTTAATTTTGCATATCATTAATTTTTAATTATTTTTGCAGAGTGAAGAGCAGAAAACTCATCAAGAAAGAATTGAAAAATTAGCTACAATCCTTGGTGGTGAAGTATCTATAGCTTTAAATCTACAATTTCTTATTAGAAATAATCATACAGACATGCTTATATTGAAACAAACTAAAGAAGCTGTTAGGAATTCTGTATGTCACACGGCAACTGTCATTGCAAATTCCTTTATGCATTGTGGAACCACAAGTGATCAGTTTTTGAGAGATAATCTAGATTGGCTTGCCAGAGCAACAAACTGGGCAAAATTTAGTGCTACTGCAAGCTTGGGTGTTATTCATAAAGGTCATGAAAGTGAAGCTCTTCATTTAATGTCATCATATCTTCCAAAAGATTCAGGTTCATCAGCTGGCTACACTGAAGGAGGAGGATTATATGCCCTAGGACTTATACATGCAAATCATGGAGCTGCCATTATTGATTATTTATTAAATCAGTTAAAAGAAGCTACAAATGAAGTGGTTAGACATGGTGGTTGTCTTGGTTTGGGATTAGCTGCTATGGGTACTCATAGACAAGGTTAGTTACTCTTTTATAATTTGCAATTTTGATTCTAGTATATAACATTTTTTATTAAATTAATTTTGTTTTAGAATATATACAAATAATTCAAAAAGATTTGAAGCTTTATTCAGTTTTATATGGCATATATCAAAAACTTGTATTTAATCTGTTCTTGATGAAAACTCTTATTTTACATTAATAAGTTTCTATATTTAGAATACTCATTGAACAAAATTTATACTTTGAAATTGAATTGTTTTTGTAACGTGATATAATAATTGTTTTATTTAATCATTAAAATCCAATCTATAACTCATTGTTGTATTCTTAATTAGATGTATATGAACAGTTGAAATTCAATTTGTATCAAGATGATGCTGTTACTGGAGAAGCTGCAGGTATTGCCATGGGTCTTGTAATGCTTGGCTCTAAGTCGGCTACTGCAATTGAAGATATGGTTGCAGTAAGTGATTATCACATCTGCGAATTTTTAGAAGTAAAAATATTTTCTAAAATTTGGATAAACTAGTTTGCATGTATAGTGTTTTGCATGCATGTATAGTACTTCGCATGTCATTTTTGCATGCTCTTAAGTGATTTCATAATGTTTATTATATTAATCAAAATCAATGGAAGTACATTTTCAGGAATGTGTTTCATACATTGTTCAGAATAGGATTTAGATAACTGCAAATTCCTTTTGATAGAAATCTTTAACTGCTTATAATATGCGTAAAATCTTCTGCATTTGTCTATTTGGGAGAGAAAAAAGAGTTTATTATGATTTTTATAAATTATTTTTATTCATTATTTTAATGTTTCCTTTTGTTTTATTAAAAGAAATAGCATTCCCAATGTCCTCAATAATCATGTTTTAAAATGTTTTTATTATTAAATTTAAAAAATTCAAGATTTGAAAAAACTTAAAGCAGAAATTTCTTAAAGAAAATTGTAAACAGTTCATATTAACTAATTGATTTAAAAATATTTATAATACAATTTTTTCTACAGGATGGTTTCTTTTCTATTTGATTTTTTAAACCATATTTACATAAATAAAAAAGGTGCAATAATGATCATTCTCTGTTCAGTAATTATATCTCCTCTGTTTATTGCTTAAATAAATTTACTAATTCTTTGTAGTCACACTGAATTTTTAGTGACATGCATAACATTAATTGCAAGCCAATTATTCTGAAGATACTTTCAGGGATAGTTATATTGATCACTTCCCTCTCTAAAAATTTCTGCCCTCTCCCCCACCAATTTTTTTTATTTTATAAACATTTTCAGTATCATAAGAAATACATAGATTAATATTTAAAGGTCTTTGTAAATTCTTAAAATACCATATTTTGGAATATTTACCAAAAAATTTAAATATTGATATTTGCTGTGAAAAATTTGTTTTAGAGAAACTTTGAAGACTTTTAGTTTCAATTTTAAATTTTTAATAGAAATTATTAAATTTCTATGCTCTCTGTAATCAATATTATAGATATTTTAACATCATTGATTCCTCCCTCTTTTTTTAGAACTATAGTGTTCATAGACTAAAGTTGTAATTATACAATTGGATTTAAAGATTTAATTAAAAAAAATTTCTTGTTTGTGTGTATTATGTAATGAGTTGCAAACTTACATTTGTTCAGATGAACATTGAACTGTTTATTTAATTATTAGTGCTTTAAAAAGAAGAAAAAAATGTTTGGAGAAATGATAAAAGTTACAAGCCAAGTGTTATATTCTGCTGAACAACTTCACTATAATTTAAAAGTAAAAGAATCTAAACAGTTGTATCAAATGAACAAAATATTATAATTTTTTTGGTTTATCTTTGGGATTTTTATTATTTATAATAATTGTTTCTTAGACACATTATTAACTACTTTAATACTAACCTTAAAATGAATAAAAATATTTTCAAAATTCTGTGAACATTTTTTGAATAAATTGAGTGTATTTAAATGTTTTTAATGAAATAAGAACATCTGCTTTTTTCCAGTATGCACAAGAAACTCAACATGAAAAAATCCTGAGAGGTTTAGCTTTAGGAATTTCTTTGACCATGTATGGCAGATTAGAAGAGGCAGATACTTTAATTGAAAGTTTATGTCGAGATAAGGACCCTCTTCTCAGAAGATCAGGAATGCATACTGTTGCTATGGCTTATTGTGGAACTGGAAATAATAAAGCTATACGCAGACTTCTCCATGTTGCAGTATGTAATAGTTTTCCTTTTAAGAAAATAATGCATATAAATTTTTTTTTATTATTTTTACTTTTAATGTCCTTTATTTATTTGTTCCTTTTAAGAAAATAATACATATAAATTTTTTATTATTTTTTACTTTTAAAGTGCTTTTCTTTGTTATATTTTTTCATTGTAATAACTTTATATGTAAATCATATAAATTTCTTTTCTTTTATGATTCACAATATTTATAAAATGAGGAAGCTCAAACTATTTCCCCGGAATGTAATGCATATTAATGGTTCATTTAACTATTAAATAAAAAATTTCTTTTCAATCACAAACTTTGTAACTTTTCTTTATTAACTATTTCATATAATACTTATTATAAAATAGTTCTAATATAATTTGTTTAGTTTCTAAACATATTTTTTTACTTTTAATTTTAGGATTGTTGTGAATTTTTATTTAGAAAATTTAATTTTAATTCATTTTTTTACATTCTAAATGGGCTTTAATGATTAACTTTTAAGTACAAATGAAAAATTTAAACAATTTATCATTTGTATACATTCTACATGTAGTAGAATGTAATGCCTTTCTTGAATTTATTTTACCTTTTGACTTGTAATAATTGCTTTAAGTTGCTTTATTATCATGTAGCTGTATACAATCCTAAATAATATGAAAGAAAAGTAAATTTTGACTTTAACATGCTTAAATATTTAAATATGCTTTAATAAAAACAGTTTTTAAATAAATTTAAAGAATTGAACTGTTTTATTTTTATTGGTGCCCAAAAAATTTTTTACTATATACTCATTTTATTATATTTAAAGCAGAAAATTTAAAAATAAAATCAGATTAATTTGACTCTATTTGTAATCTTGAATTTCTTCGTATTATGGTCTATGACATATGTATTGTTATTGCAAAATTAGAAAAAAAAAACAAATATTTTTCCATTATACTATTAAGATAAAAATTATTTTTCTGAGGAGACACATGGTGCATATATATAATTTCTTTTTACTAATTTAATTGAGACATTTTGTATTCAATTTTCTCATGCAATTTAATTTAGTGTTTTGCTTATGTTGCTATTATATTTTAAATGAAATTTTTTTAGGTTAGTGATGTCAATGATGATGTTAGACGAGCGGCTGTGGAGGCACTGGGTTTCATTTTATTTAGGTATGAAAAGAATTAAATAAGTTATTACTGTGCTTAACTAAAATTAAAAAAAAAAGAAAGAAAGAAATTTTATTTGCATATTTTCAAATTTTTTAAATTAAATACTAGCACAAGAATTTTCTTGAATCTTTTATTGTTTTTAGTAATTTTAATAATTTTTCGTGTCTTCTATATTAAAGACAAATTTTGGCAATGGTTAAATATAGTACAACTTTCAAATACCCATGTTGAATTGTTTTTGAATTAATTTCATCTTATATTCCCTCTGATAAATGAATCTTACTTGTTAATTGCACTTGGAATTAAAATTAATTGCACAAAATATGGTATTGTGTGTTCATAGTTGTAGAATTAAATAAAGATTTAAGTTCCGTTTTAATATTTGAGGTTTTCTCATTAAGTTTTATCGCATTAATTTTGGCATTTGACTTACACAATTAATTAATTGTGTAAAAGTATTAAAGCAATTTTGATATTATAAAAAGAATATGTTCACTGCATTTTTTAAACCTGAATTTCATATGCCTATTCATTTTTTCAAGTAATACATTTTATTCATTACAATAGTTCACAATTTATTTGTTTCATCTATTTAAAAAAAAAATTTTTTTAAAGATTTGAATGCATATAAAGTAATTTCTGAAAAATTTTGTCAAATTGTATGTTATTTTCAGCATGCAACAGGAAAGAAATATATTTTTTATTATTTTTATAATAATTTTTAGGTCTGTTTTTTAAATACTGTGGTTTTAATTTTAGAACACCAGAACAGTGTCCTAGTGTTGTTTCATTACTATCAGAAAGTTACAATCCTCATGTTCGTTATGGAGCTGCATTGGCTCTTGGAATATCATGTGCAGGAACTGGGAATAAAGTATGAATATCCATAATACTTTTGCTATACTTTTCTTTTGTGGCATTACTAAAAGAACTTTACTTAGGAGTAAAACATGTTATCTGTCAATGTTAAAGTATATGGCTTATTGTGTAATTAAGAAATTTAAAGCTAAGTTAGGCTAGCATAGATATTTTATTGAAATCAATTTTTTTTATTTTATTTATTTTTTTTATTACACTTGGGTCCATAAATTAAGGATAATTCAAGTTCAGGCAAAGGAAGAAAAAGAAGCAAAGAAAATGTGACTTGTTTGTAAAGTCTATTTATTGAACAAAATGTAAAGATCAAAAAAGATGTTATGTGTTTGACATCATTAATAAAAATTGCAATTTTTACTCTCTGGAGCAAACATCATAAAAGAACTTATTTACAAAAACCAATATGACATAGTTGGTATGATGGTTAATACATAGTATGCCCCCTAGACAATGCAATACTATCTGTGCAACATCTAGTTTTGTTGAGTATCAAATTATCAATCTGATCTTGGGGGATATTACATCACTCATCAAGAAATACCCTCCAAAGAGTTCCGGTAGACATGTGAGAGGGGATTGACATGCTGCAACTCATCAGCTAAGCATGTCCTACACATGACACATGCTGTATTGGATTTAAATGTGGTGAGTATGCTTGTCAGTCCATATGGGTGATATCCTCCAATTGAAGGCATTTGTCTACAATGTTTGCACAGTAAGGAAGGACGTTGCATCCATGACAAAAATTCTGCATCCATGTAATGTACAAACAAATGTACATATTGTTCCAGTATGACATCCCGATAGACGTGGCCTGTCATAGTTACATTCTGAACATTCATATTAGTTCTAGAACCCAGAATAATTCCTCCACAAGCTATCAATCCTGCGCCACCATAACAGTGTCGTTCAATGGTGTTCATTTGGTGATAATGGGTACCAGGACTTCTCTATGTGAAAATCAGACTAAAAGCTAAACCTGGTCTCGTCAAAAAACATCGCACAAGACCACGGTTGCAGTGTCCACAATGCATGCTCTGTACTCCAGGCTAACCATAGGCACCATTGAATTACGGTTAGTGGAACATATCTGACAGGCCTACTTGCATATAAACCAATGTGCCCTAAGCATCTGTACACGGTCTGCCTTGAAACTGTTGTATTGGTAGCTGATGAGACAGGTCTGATGCTATACTTCGTCTGATTCTTTTGGCTGCAACTACCAAATACTGTTCCTCATTCGGCGTTGTAACTCAGTGATTACCTGTGCTGTAACGTCTACTCACATTACCGTCATCTTAGAACCTTTGTCAAAGCCTGGAGCGATTCCAATTTCCTTGGTTAATTCCAGCTGGGTACGTCCATATTCATGATGGCTGATAATTCTACTAGGTAAAACATTACCCAAATGCCTCCTTTGTGCCATAAGTATGTGGCTATTGCACTGAAAAGCTTTTAAAATGCCTTTTGACAATTTTACTTCTTTGTAACCATTCCTTATGCACCTCTGTCTTACATTCATTATTCTGACATACTATTGGCGCGATCTGGAGGTTTCTTGTAATTTGCATATTATTTTTCAAGATGTGTTTGATAATTCTACATGTGAAATTTTTAGAGTTCAATTTCTGTGTGATTCTGAATTATCCGTAATTATGAACGTGTGTACTTAATCTATTTTGTTGTAATATACCTTATTTTTGTATTTACTGTTACTATTATGCATATTGTGCTTTGTCATATTGTTTTTTCTACTTTTTTGTCAGAATTAATAAAAAAACTAAAGAAAATCAAATGAGTATTGAGGCACATATGGTATTAAATTCTAAAGAAATCTATGTAGATGCATTTTAGGTTGTTAGAATTATTTTGAATATTTGATCAAGAAAATTCATCACACATCTATGGAATCTCTACTATAGTTATTTAATTTAATGCATTTCTGTAAAATTCAATGTAAGGCATTTTACAAATATATCAAATTAGATATTTCAGAAAATCATTTTCTAACATTGTGTATATTTAAATTTGAAAAAGAAATTTTTTGAAATTTTGTAGTTGGTTTGAGAATAACACTTGTAATTTTTCATTATAATTCAAAATATGTTTCATTTAAAAATATTTATATTTCTTGATTTATAATAAAGACTATTTTTATTAATGGTAATATTTTTAAGAGAAATTTAAAACTCTAAATTCAAGATTGTTATATGAATGGAATCCTTTTTAAAACTTTTTAACTGAATGTCATCACTGCACTACTCTTTTTGTGAAAATTGCTATTTCTTAATTATACATTGAAAAAAGTTATTTACATTTTCCCCAGGAAGCAATTTCTTTATTGGAGCCTATGACAAATGATCCTGTGAATTATGTTAGGCAAGGAGCTCTCATATCTTCTGCTTTAATTTTAATTCAACAAACTGAACAAACATGCCCAAAGGTAAGTTAATAATATTTGAATAATTCAAAATGTTTAAATTATTTAGATTTTATTTAAATTATTTAGAATTTTCAAAATGTTTAAATTATTTAGATAATTGCATTAACTCCCTGAAAATATAATGTCTAGATATGAATTTTAGGTTCATCAATGTTTTTTGCCAAACTTAATTGAATTCTTCCAGCATAATTTCATATTTATAAATTATAATTATCAAATATTAAATCAATAAACTTTTTATTTTTCTTTAAATTTAAGTAATATTTTATCAAACTTTAAAAAAGTAATGAATTCACACACTCAAAATTAAAGGTTAAAACTCAGCTTTTGTTGCACAAACTGTTCTTTGTTAATTAAATTCTAATTTACTAATACTACAATTTTCTAGCACCCTTAAATATTCAAATTAATAGCTGTAATTGTCTCATCATGTGAGAACCATTGGTAGCCCAAAGTTTGCATGTGTAGAAAGAAGTGCCCTCTTAGTGCCCTCTGTTGAAAAGAAAATATTTCAGAATGATTTCTGATTTGCATAAGTTTTTGATAGTTTGAATGTACAAAATTTGCACACTTGTGCAATTGATTTATAGTTTTTGTTTCACCAAAAGATATTTAATGTTAATTTTTAAAATTTTATTTCAGATAAAAGATTTTAGACAATTATATAGCAAGGTCATTAGTGACAAGCATGATGATGTTATGGCTAAATTTGGAGCAATTTTAGCTCAGGGAATTATTGATGCAGGTTAGTTCTGTAAATTTATATTATTTTAATGATAAGCAGTTCTTTATTATTTGAAATAATCTTTTGTATACATTGATATTTGTAATGTGTCAGTAATAGTTTATAATTTTAAGAATATTTAAAAACTTTTTTTTGTATTATACATTTTCATATTCCATTTTATATATAATTTTTAGTCTCACTATGCAGTTTAAATGTACTATTATTTTTGCAGGAGGACGAAATGTTACTATTTCATTGCAATCTAGAACAGGCCATACAAATATGGCTGCTGTTGTGGGAATGCTGATTTTTGCTCAATTCTGGTATTGGTTTCCTTTATCTCATTTCCTTTCTTTGGCATTTACTCCTACAGCAATCATTGGCTTAAATCTAGACTTAAAGGTAAATTCTAAATTGTAAATTTTTATCATTTGATTTCTAAAATTATAAATATTGTAATTTTTTGTTAAATACTCTAGATGCCTAAAATGGAATTTCGCTCTAATGCAAAACCATCAATGTATGCTTATCCACCACCATTGGAAGAGAAAAAAGAAAAAGAAAGAGAAAAAGTAACAACTGCTGTTCTTTCAATTACTGCTAAAGCTCGCAAAAAAGAAGTAGAAAAAAAGGAACGAGAAGAAAAAATGGAAGTTGTATGTTCATACTTTTTTTATATTTTTAAAGAATATTTTTATGTAATTATATTGAAAAACACAGTATATGCTATTGTAATTTATTTTAGCTTTGAAAATAATTTCCAGAGTAATTTTAAAACATACAATGCATTTAATGGACTGAACAATACCCACAAATTTCATTTCCTTGGACCAAACCACATCCAAAGTACATATTTTATATATTGTGCTAGTTACGTTAGTATGAATTTTAATTCTCAAGAATATTAATAAGTTTTCTAAATAAATTCTTTGGTCAAGAAAAGAATAGATTATTATGAATTGTATGTTATTGATTAAAAGTATTTTGTAGGAAGTCTTTCATTTAAGCAATAAATATTTTCTCTATTCATTTAAATTGTGGTTTGAAATGTTTAATTCTGATGTTTGTAATCTGTTGTATTGAGCATTCTGAAAGTGAAAATATATGTAAAATAATTTCATCTATTTACTAAATTAAAAATTTTTTTTAGAAAATTATTAAATAATTAGTAAAATTTTCTTAATAATTTTTAATACATTTTTCTTGTGATTCATTTCATGTTTAAAATAAAATATGAAACATTTTTTATGTTTTTTCTAAAACAAATTACAATTTCATGTAATCATAATGTTTCTAACTTTTAGTCAGTTTTCTCATTATCTATTTGTCCTAATTAAAGTATTACCTCTTGCACCTCTAAAATAAAGTGTTTATAATTTATGTTTCATATTATAGTGAAATTTTATTCCATTTTCTAGGATGAGGATAAAAAAGAAGGGTCAACATCTAAAGAAACTAAGGAAACAAAAGATTCAACCAAAGATTCTGTAAAGAAGGAAGAAGTTGAAAAAGAAACTGATGAGAAAAAAGAAGATAAAAAAGAAATTGAAGCTAGCTATGAAATTCTTACAAATCCTGCAAGAGTTATGCGTCAGCAGGTAATTACAATTTTATCCTTATTATGTATTTTCCTTTAATATATTGTATTTTTCTTTTTAATTCTAAAAGTTGCTCATTTTTGAAAAAATAATCTTTAAGTGTACTAAAATTCTGGTTTTAATTGTTTTTCACTAAATAAATTGAAATTGAATGTAATTGAAATTAAAATAAGAAAGATATTTTATTTATTATTTAAAGGAACGCAAGTATTTTTGTTTTTAAATGTGATAAGAACTTGTTTGTGTGTGTGTTATAAGTACAAAAAAATTTATCATTGATTTATGCTGAGATATCATAACATAAATCTGTATAAAGTCAAAATATATCTCATTCAAATTTCAATATATTTGTGTAGCTTATACTCATAAATGAAAAACCAGATTATCTGATTGAACTATTTTCTTAGAAACGATATGAAATGATGATTGTTACCTTGTAGATAATCATAAGGAAAACCACTGCTTTTGTGTATGAAATGATTGTCAGTACCATATGTTACAACATTTTCAAAATTACGAATCTTCTTGACTCTTTTTGTGTCAGTATCTTAAATTTTCAAAAATGCAATTATGCCAAAACATTTTAGTTAGAAGATATATAATAAAACGAACTGTATCATTTATCATGGCAAGTATATGCTCAACAAAATAAATCCTTTAACAATTTTAAATCTTTCAAAATGCAATGACTAATAAGAGCTCTAATTTCACTGCAAACTTAAATCTGCTTTTTATTTTTGTAATCTTCATTTGAACACCACATAAAATATTTTTTCCTAATTTTCGCAGTTTGTCTTGTATAAAAGTGATAACTCTGCATCGAACATGCAAAATATAACTTTCTTATTGTGTCATCATGGTAATATGATCTTGAACATATTTTCTTGCCATACACTGATTTTTTTTTATTTGACTGAAAATTTGTGCATTTTTTTTACTTTAAATTACATGTAACTAATCTCTTGTATTTATTTATTGCTGTGTTCCTCAGTGATTATGATTATTTATATTGCATTTCTGCTAAACCAGTATTTTAATATTATTTTAAGTTATTTGAGGAATTTAGTTAAAAACTGTGATTATTTAAATGATTTCCTTAATTATCTGATTTATGAGGAAATTTAAACTGGCAAAGCATTTGTAAAATTTTGGAATAACATTAAAATTGAAAGAACTATATAATAATTCAAAAGAATGAATTAAGGCTTTATACTATCAGCATGATTCAGATTTCTGCTATATGTATGCATATCTGTTGGATGGATGCTTTTCCACTTCAGTGTGGAATACAGTGTAATATTCAAGGAAAGTCCTGGAAAAGAATATACAGTGGATGTTGAAATACCTTATAATGTTCCTTAACTGTTAAGCTTCTTATTGTCAAAGTATTATATTTCCCGAATGAAATACAGTAAAAGTAGAAATGATACAAATTAACATTAACTTTGTTGACAAACATTAAAATATATTTATTTTTAAAAAGTTAAATTTTAAATTATTTAACTTTTTAAAAATAGTGGGCACATAATCATCCCATTTTTTGTGTTATTAGTGACCTTTCCATTCTTTGGCTATTATTCACTGATCAGATTTATTTGAGAATTTAATGTAATTAATTCATTAAATTCTGCATTCATTAAATTCAGTTTTGTATTGGAGAATAAGCGGTAAAAATTATAGTTTTGTAAAAAAAATTGGTTAAAAAAATAAAATGAATTTGTTATTATATAAAATAAAATATAAATAACGTACTCTAAAATGTTTATCACTTGTACTTGGTACAAAAATTTATCCCATTTGTAAAAAATGCTGTGACTATCCAGCCTCACCGAAACATATTCTGGATTCCGTCAAACTTTCCTGGGAGTATTTATCTTCAGATCGCTTGCTAGTCATTGGTTTTTTAACTGTCAACAGTTTAATGGAGTTGATCTGACAAATGTCAAATCTTTAAAGAGGATAAGCCAACAAAAACAGATTTACTTACGGTTTTTGAATTGTTTTGTATGAAAATTCTTTTAATTTTAACATTTTGATATCTGTCCCCAAATAAATATTGTGCATCACTTTTTTTCCCCCTGAAGTTAATTTTTTAGATTCAAATTAATGTTCACATTTTCTGTTAAAATTGTTCATTAAAATTTTTTTAAATAAAAACTTGATATTGAACTTAACTTATAAAACTTAAACTTATTAGCGGAAATTAAAATTGCCACCAATATGTGTTATTGTATGTATTATCAATGACTTTTTGAAAATTAATGTATAGCTATAAGCTATGCTTAAAAAATCATAAGTAAAAAAAAAAAAAAAAAAAAAAAAAAATTTAATTGCATAAAAAATTTTTATAAGCTTTAATTTTTAAAATTATTTTTTAGTAAACATAACTCATTGATTATTTTATCCCTTTTTCTTTCATGCTTCTGATTTAAATTATAAAAGAAAATTTGCTATACATTTCTTTGTTATTAAAGTATCTGTGCAACCCATCATTTCAAAATGGAATACTATATAAATAAATTTTGTGCTAATTTTTGGTATAATCAAATTTTAGAAATTTGTCTTTTAAACATGATTTATCTTATGTTTTGTGTAATTTAGCACTCTATTTCAGAATTAATAAAATTTTTGTTTCCTATTTAAAAATATATAATTTGAAAATTTATATTTGTCTTTGAAGTATTGTTTATTGTGCTAAAATATGATTTTATATGAATCAGTAAATATTGTTATTAGTTTATAAAATGTAAAACACTATCATGCATAATTTCACCATGATATTAGTTTTAAAGAATAAAATTTTTGAATGCATTCTGTTACCATGGTAATAATATGCAGATTTAATGAATCAATTATTGGCAGAAATGATCACAATTTGAAATTTGTCTCAAATATTCATTCTATACATAGAAAATGGATACGGTTAGGCAATAGATCTTAATAAATGCTCATCTAGAACTCTTACACGCTATTTGAATACACAGAGATTAGAACAGCATTTTTCTTATGTGTAGTTTCAGTTCTTTTTGTTTGTCTGTTATTGTGTGTAACTATCACATCAGAAAGTTTAAAAATTTTATTTTTTTAAAATAAATTTTATAAGTTTTTTTTATTTAACTAAATGAATTAATACTTTTTTTCTTTATCTTTTTTTTTTAATTTTCCCTTTGTAACATTCTTTAAATAAGTTGCAAATTTAAAAGTATTTGAATTTGTTGTGCATTAATAGTCTAATTATATATTTTTTGATAGTAAATATGCATGTTAAAGTTTGCACATACAAATAACCTTAAAAAAAATTTAATGTTTTTTTATTATTTTACAATGTGTATACAATAATGTGATATATATATATATTTTAACAAGTTGGTAATGTGAAACAATTTGCTTTATTTTAATATTTTTTAATAAAGTTCTATTCATGTGTTTTAGACTATAGTACTTATTTTTTTTCCATTTTTGTGTTTTATAAAAATATTAATTTTATTTTATATAGTTAAAAGTTCTTCAAGTGCTGGAAAGTTCCCGATATCAACCTTTGAAAGAAGTAAGTGAGATCATATTGTATTTTTCAAAATATATTAATTTATATGAATGTATATAATTAAAATACTTCATTTTTGTTTCTTTCCTAATGGCATGAACTTCCCATTTTTTCAATTTAGAAAATTTTTTAATTAAATTCAAATTGCATCAAACATTTTCTGAAATTAAACAAATGCTGAAAAGTTAATCTTATTGAAATATAATATATTGTAAATAATTAGTTCACACATACACATAGTATATCAAATGTTAATTTCAAAATATTAACACGCACATTGTGGTTGGAGTTATTAATTAGATAATTTAAAATAATCATTCCTCATATAGACATACAAATTTTAAATGTTATAAAAATGTATATTTATGATATGAAACAGTATGGTATATTTATTCATTCACATTTAAAAGATGAAATCTCTCTCCTTGTTTTCTTAATATTTTTAATTTAGCTTTCAAAGTTCTTAATTTAGTTCAAAATTAAATAGTTTATTAAGAATGTTTTGTTACAAGGTTATTGATCATTTCCAAATTCTTCTGATTATTTTTAAAAGCATAAAAATTTTACTGAAGCTGATCTTTTACATGATATTTATCTTATAGATTTTTAATCTTTCTTTGATCAAATTAAAAATAGGGATAAAAATGATATTACAAAAATAAATATTGCAAAAACTCTGCAATTAAACCCTTATCTTTTTAATTATTGAAATTGGATGAAGAAAGTTGCATTTTTATTATTTACTAAAAAGGGGCCAGTGAAATTTTATGTATATGACTATTCTCATCAAATCAAAATTGAACAATGCATCTTTATTCTGACTCTTTAAACCCTGGGTTTCATGTTTTTCAGAGATGGAAACTGAGTGAGAATATTAGCATTTCTAGCCAATATTTCTTTAACATCTGATTGTCTGTTTATTTCTGTCATTATTGGATAATAATATTTCAGCGGAAGTCATTGAAGATGATGCAGTGAGACCTTATTGATGTTTTAATCACTTAGATATGTTGTATGCTACATTATATTTTTATTTCTTGTGAATAGATTTGTGTATTTTTAGAATTTGTAAAGTTAAATTTTTAATCAGATAAAAATGTGATTTATAGAAAATACTTAGATTACTAGAAATTTCCTTACAGCACTCTTTAGAGTGCATTAGATAGTTTCTTTGACAAAGCCTGCAAATAATTCAAATCTTCTGAACAATGTTTCTTTATATAATAAAAGAAATTATTATATGTGGATTATACGGCCATAGCTGTATTCTTAATCACTCAATTTTTACATGCAACATATCTATATATTAAATGTTAAGCTCCTGCTAAATACTGACCTTCATCTCAATAGTTTATGTACTCCACTCTCATATTTGCCTTGTATATAGAAATTCAAAATTCATTTATAACTGTTGATCTCAGTCAAATGGTTTGTTTAACCTTTTATATAGCACTAAAAGAGACAAGATAAATACTCACAACCAACTAATTTTTTTGATTGGGTTTACCTGTGTCTAGTACTCAACCTAAAAAAACCCAAAGCTTATTTTGCTACAATTGCCTTTCTTTAGTTTTGAAACCTAATAAAAAAAGTTCCATTAAAATTTATCAAGTACAACAAATTTTTTATTTCATGACAAACTACAGTGAACGAGTGCACTTTTTTATATACAAGTGTTGTATATGATCTATATCAGTTACCTTTTTGAATAGTAGCTTCTTAGAGAATAGCCTGTTAATTATTAGTTTCTATTTCCTCTGATACCCACAGTGTGATTATTTTTATTCTTTTTCCCAAGTAATTAAAAAATTACAGTATCTAAAATTTTATTGTAAAATTGATCTATATATTCAATTTTTAAAAGGTAAAACTATTAAATTCATAGAAAATATCTTGTATTGATTAAATTAATAAATTTTTCTATTTGAAAAATATATTTATTTTATTTGTTAAATTAGTATAGTAATTGAATTTTTTACTATACTTAGATTTTATGATTATAAAACAATAGATTATTTATTTAATAGATATTTACATATTCCTATATGATCAAAGCTTTATTATTGAGAATTGTATTTATCAAATTTTAATTGATTTTTGTTAATTTTTTTATTTTTATATATTTTATTTGTATTATGTATTAATGTTCATTACATTATTATGCTTTATATATTGTATTTGCTGAATTGTGATTGACTTGTGTTAATTTTTTACTTTCATAATATTTGTATTGTTTGCTACTGAACTTAGTAGTAATGTAAATGAGTTTTATGACTCTGTTTTGTAGGTGACAATTGGGGGAATCATAATGATGAAAGACAACAAAAGTGAAGATCCTGTTGAATTGGTTGAACCTGTTGCAGGTATTTATGTTAAATTGAAATATTTTGTTCTTCCTAAATATTTTTTATGTACGTAACTTTATGTATGTAAAAAATTAAGTGACTTTTTTGTTTTAATATGTTAACAATAGCTACGATATGACTTTATTGGAAAAAAACAATATATTTTGTATTTTGAAAGCAATTGCTCCAAAATTGTGTATAATTAAAATACACTGGTATGCAAAACTTAAGCAACAAGTGCGTTTTTTGTCATAACTCTACAAGAAATCATCCGATTGACATGAAATTTGAATATGATGTACATTATTCTGTACTTAAACGATGGTAAAAGAATAATAGCGCAGAAATGAATAGAAAGCTTAAAGTAGGGTATGGAACAAAAAATGCTTTATTTGACATATAGTGGCGTTTCACATGATTGCCTGAAGAAGTGTAAATATAACTGGCAGATGTTCCCTAGTATGGGATATGCCCTCCCCTTACTGTAATTGTTGCTTGGCATCGTCTCTCCATGCTAAGCACCAAATTATCCAGGAGTTCTTGGGGTAAACGTCTCCATTCCTTCTTTAACGCTTCTTTCAGCTGATGGGTGTTACCAGGGGGATACTGTCATGGCGCAAGACGTCTCCCGAATGCATCCCACACATGCTATATGGGATTTAGATCTGGAGAGTAAGCTGGCCAGTCCAGTCGTGTGATATCTTCACTTTCCAGTAGCTCTTGAACATTAGCAGTACGGTGTGAACGTCATGTGCATTGTCATCCATGAATATGAAGTCTGGTTCAATGGCCTCTCGAAACAGACGCACATGGGGTAGGATTACCTCATTGCAGTAGTGGTCTCTAGTTACAGAACCTTGATCAAAGATTTGAAGCTCAGTCCGTCAACATAATGTCACCCCAGACGAGAACTCCAGGACCACCATAACGATCTCTTTCCGCGATGTTATTAAGATGAAATCGAGCTCCAACCTTTCTCCAGATAAACTGATGTCGAGAATCGCTTGTAGCACTAAAACGACTCTCATCTGTGAAGAGGACGCGACTCCATTGATGAGGTGTCCAGGTTTCGTCTTCTCTGCACCACTCTAAATGGTGCCGCCGATGTCAAACTTTTAAAGGTATGCAGCGTTCAGGACGTCTAGCAAATAAGCCACCTTTGTGGAGGCATCTGGACACTGTAAATCTTGATACTTGTCGTCCTATGGCTGTGCACAGTTGCTGAGATATGGCGCTCGCTAACTGAAAATGGTTTCTTTTCGCCTGGAGGACAATGTAACGGTCATCTTTTGGTGTTGTTTTCCTTGGACGGCCACCACCAACCTTCCGAACAGCTGTACCAGTAGTGTCTTAAAGGCATTCCAAGCACGAGAAACAACACTTTTCTTGATCTCGAACTCTTCGGCGACACTAATCACACTACGCCCCTTCTCAAGCTTCCCAATCATTCTTCCTCGAGTAAAGTCGTCTAAATGATTTCTTGAAGACATGTTTCACAAAACAAATCACTTGCACTTACAGCGAATATCTTTAACTACGGTGCTCTTCATCCTTTTATCACAGTTTTGACCTGCGCGCGCAGACCCACAAGGTTTACGTACACTTACATCACCTATGACATTTTATTTCAAAAATTTGCATGCAAATAATCTTTCTATAGAATTACTTGCATATTATACTGCAATTTCATGGCTATATCTTATACTTTGTTGGGGAGCTGTGGCCGAAAAACCACTTGTTGCTTAAGTTTTGCACACCAGAGTATGTATCATAAATTTCAAAGTTGAAAGATATGCTCTGTAAAAAAATTTTGTTCCTTTCTCTAATTTAACTTTTTCAAATTTATATTTGTAAACGAACTATATTATAAAATTTTAGTTAAGTGTTGTTTATAAAAGGTATAAGGTTTTAATTGTATCTGTAGAATTAATAATTTATGCAAAATAAGAATTTTTATTCTTTATATTCAATTACAAATCTAAAGCTGGATGTACAATTTCTATTATTTGGTTTTTTTATTTTTTTGTTTTTATTTATTTATTTATTTATTTATTTATTTTTATTTTTTTTTTTTTTTACATATTTTTGTAATTTTAGAAAAAAATTTTATACATCGAATATATAAGATCTTGTGATTGAATATTCCATTTTTAAATTAATCTTTAAATTTATTTAAATGAGTATTATTGCTCTAATTTATAAATAACATTTAAAATAGATTTTCTGATTAAAGATTTCAAATTTCTTATAAAGGTTTTATACTAAGCCAAAACTTTTTCACTTTTAGCTGGAGGACCTAAAGTTGAAGATGAAGATGAACCTGAACCACCTGAAGATTTTCAATACTTAGATGATTAATTTTTTCTATTGTATAGACTGTTTATATCATCTGAAATTAACATTTTTGAAAAAGAAAACCTACATAAAAATGTATTTCATCAAAGTTTAAATGCATTTTTTATCCACAAACAACACTTATGAATCATGATTTTTATTGGGTTATTTCTCTGATATCAGTGTGAAGTCTATAGTTCTTTACTGTAATAAAATGTGATTTTTACAAAAAAAAATTTTTTTTAAGTGCTGTAATACATTAAATTGATATTGTTTTTGATTTTATTTTTATCAAGCAGTACAAAATATAAAATCATTTTGTTTGTTGTTTGAAATTGCATTACAGAAAGCTATTTATTTAGCACATACTTAAAAAATATGTAAAAAACTCAAGTTCAAATAAGACCGAATTTTAATTTCGTTAAAATTTTGCTCTAATATTCATAAGTTATTAGAATTTTCTATCTTTATGAACTTCATCAAATTATATTCTAATCACTTTTATATTTGAAAAGAAAGAACTTCTATATTTAATTAAGTTTTCAAATTTTATTGAAAACTTAACCGTGTTCAAATAGTAATATTTATTCACCGACAATTTTAAATTATTTTAGTGAAGGTAATAAAAAATTTCTAAAATCAATTTTGTTTAAATCTGAACAGATTCTGATTTGCTAAATTTTGCTTGTATTTCATAAAAGTTAAAATTCTTAACCTATATATAGGAAGAGCTCAAATTCAATATTTGTATATTTTCATGAGATTTGTCATGATTGAATTTTTGAAACTTGAATATAAACTTTTATAATAAAAATATATGTAAATATAAAATTAGTTTAAGTTCCTATTTATATACATCATAAACATAATAATGTATAAAGTTCCTTGGAACAGGACTATTCAATTTGTAGTCTTCAACACCTTTATTTATTTTTTTTCAAGTATTCCAAGAAGATAAAATGTAATGAACTAAAGAAAAAATTAAAATATATTGTAAGAATGTTTAGTTTAATTTTAAGCTCTACATTTTTTCTTTCGTATGTATCGTTAGTTAACAGAAACATTAGCAATTATGTCCTTCAAACAATAAACTAATTTCTTTAAGAAGTATATATCTTTCTCTTATTAATAATTTTTAGTAAAGGTTCCAAAAATCTGGTGTATTGCTTCATAATATGAAAAATGTTAGATTAGATAAAATAAATCCATTATACACTTGTGTCCATAAATTCAGGCAAAGAAAAAGACAGAAGCAAAGCAAATGTGATTTATTTTTAAAGTCTATTTATTAAACAAAAGGTAAAGAGCAAGAAATTTACATATGTTTGATATCATTAATAAAACTGCTATTTTTATTCCCTGGAGTGAATTTTAAAAAAGAACCTATTTTCAAAAACCAGTATAACATAGTTGGTATGATGGTTAATACATAGTATACCCCTCAGACAATCCAGTACTATCCGTGCAACATCTAGGTATGTTGAGTATCAAATTATCGATCTGATCTTGGGGGATATTACACCACTCATCAAGAAATGTGCTCCGAAGTTCTGGTAGACATGTGGGAGGGGTTAACAGTTTCAATTTGTCGGCCAATCATGTCCCACATGTGTTCAATTAGATTCAAGTCTGGTCAGTATGCTGGCCAGTCTATGAGTGATATTCTCTGATTGAAGGCATTCATCCACATTGTTTGCACCGTGATAACGGGAGCTGTCATCCATAAACAGAAATTCTGCACCTACGGTGCCCCGAAACAAGCGTGCATGCTGTACCAGAATGACATCCGATAGATGTGGCCTGTCATGGTTACATTCTGAACTTGCAGTTTAGTTTTAAAACTTACAATTATTCTTCCCCAAATGAGCACAAGTGTAACGGTGTTGTTCTTTTGGTGGTAACAGGTATCTGGTCATCTCCATATGAAAGTCCATTGAGAATCAGACTGAAAATTAAACCTGGACTCGTCGGAAAACATAACTCAAGACCACTGTTGCAGTGTCCACAATGCATGCTCTCTACTCCTGACTAACCACTGGCAATAGTGAATTACGGCAAGTGGAACATATCTGACAGGCCTACTTGCATATAGACCCAATGTGCCCTAAGCATCTGTACACGGTCTGCCTTGAAACTGTTGTACTGGTAGCTGATGAGACAGGTCTGATGCTATGCTCCATCTGATTCTTTTGGCTGCAACTGCCAATTACTGTTCCTCATTCGGCGTTGTAACTTAGGGATTACCTGTGCTGTAATGTCTATTCACATTACCATCATCTTGGAACCGTTGCCAAAGCCTATAGATGACACTGGGTGATTCCGAATTTCTTCCAGCTGGGTAAAAGCACGTTCCATATGGCCGGTAATTCTACTACGTAAAACATAATCCAAATACTTCCTTTGTGCCATAACTATGTGATTATTGCTCTAAAAGGCTTTTAAAATGCTTGTGAATAATTCTATTTCTTTGCAACCATTCCTTATATATATCCCTCTCTTATACTCACTTCATTATGACATACTGTCGGCGCCATCTAGTTGTTTCTTGTAATTTGCATATTCTTCAAGATGTGTGTGATTCTGAATTATCCTTAATTTATTGACTAGAGTGTATATTGATTTCAACTAGAGGTGGTATTTTATAGCGGGAAAATAAACAATATGCTAATTATACACAATATGGAAATTATTTACCTGAAATATAGTCAATTAGTATGTTAATACAATCTATTTTTCAATGAGTAAAAGGATATAAAATCACTCCTGAAAAAGTTTACATTCAATTGAAACAATTTTTTGCTAACGATGAAAGTAAGTTAATGCGAAAAATTTATTAAATTTTATAACATTGGAAATCACTTTTTCTGCACGGAAGAAAAAAATACAATAGGACAGTAAAATATTAAGTAAATTGTGTTGGTTTTAAAATTGTAATCCTTATAAGTAAACATATATACGTATCATTTTCTTTAATTTTGTGTAACTGATTTGTTGGAAGCATTTGAATTTTCGTAAGTTGCATGCTCATTAAAAAAGCTTGAGCTTGTTAACCTTGATATTCTTAATGTCTGGATACAATTTCTAAAATATTTTAATTAAATATATCATTTACTTTCTCTTATGACAAGTTTATAATGATATTAATATATATTAGAAATATTCCCTTAATTTTTTAATTTTTCACTTTAAATGTTTAATAGTTTTTTTAAACTTCAGAATATAATTGTTAATTAAGTTGGAAATATTTCAAAGAATATTTTCGAAATAACTCAGTTAAATTTCAAAAAGTTTTGAAAATTTTTTAATTTGTTTTCAAATTATAATTTTTTTCATTATTGCTTAGTTTCAAGGATACTGTTTTTAATTTATTCTAAAAGGTACTACAGCAAAAATTCGTAAAAATATTTTAAAGAAGGTAAAATAGGAACATATTTTATTTGACCTGTATTTAAGAAACTTTTTTATGGTATATAAATTCATATTTTGGTGTTAACTGTTTAGAAACATTTCAGTAACTCCATAATTAGTTCAACAAAATGTAATTTAACTTCTAAAGTTATTTGATTGTAATTTTAGAATTATTTTGGTGGAAACGTTTGAATAAATGCATCTTAAAAAAAATGTATGCAGTATATGAGAAAGTTCTGTTATGGATTAATATTTAGCAATTACATACATTACCTAATGTTTAAAGCTATTGGGAGGTGAAGTATTACATTAGTAACTTGAGAAAAATAGTGAATATTACTTCTAAATATACATTATCTAAATATCACTACACTAAAGAAAAATTCTCTTCATCTATTTAATGTTTCTCTAATAGAAGTATCAAGGATAGACGAGAACCTATAATTGGTTACCTATTGATATAAAATTAAAAAGCTGTAGACATTAAAATAATCAATGGATGACTTGTTATTAAAATTATTCAAATGACACTTACAAAAGTTCATCTATGTAAGACTTTAAAAAAAAAAAAAATTTTTTTTTCAATTTCTTTACGAGTGTCTTATAATAACTGAACAAATTGATCTCATTTTTACTACTTTATAGTAATTGCTAATAGTTTCATAAATTTTAATTAATTTAATAAATGATAATTTCTTGCTAAAACAAAAGTAACAAGAAAGATGTAAAACAGTGCCTTTATATTCTGCATTGTAGTAAAAAGCTTTATATTCAGTAAATATTGGTAAGTGTGATCATCACATGAATTTTTGTTTAGCCATGTACTCTTAATACTGAAAATATTATAAAGCTGTTTAATCTCCAGTATTTTACACAATGGCTTTAATTGAATCATGAATGTGAAAATGGTGCAAAAGAATCTTTGTTTTTGAATGTGTAAAGTTTGCATTATATTTAGATTGGTATTGAACAATTAGGTGTCTCAATTTTTGAACATTTTTTTAATTCTAAAACTTTCCTGAAAGATGCAAACTATCATCAATTAAAGAAAATACGTAATCTCTTGAATGATTCCTTTCTATCATGGAAAATTCAATGAGTGCCCTGGTGGTGTATGCCATCATCATTAATAATTTATAACTTAAAGATAAAAGAAACAAATGCAACAGTTATTTATCATAATGCAACATTTTTTCATTCTAAATTTATACATCGTTCTAACATTTTTATAAATGAAATCATATGCTAACCTGAAAAATATTATGCTTAAAGTTGTGTGTTAAATGATGCCACAAAATTAATTAACTACATTATCTTCTTTAAGTCTAGTTTTTCGATTTAATGAACAAAGATGCATTTCCCCTATTACACTCTGAAGTATGGTGTCATGGAAAATATTGAAAAATTTACTGATAATTTTTTAGGCTGGCATTTTTAATAATTTTTGTTTTAAACATGCTAACAGAGTGAAGACTTGACTTCAAATTGATTTTTTTAATTGAACTTAGGAGTGTTATAAACTAACTTTTGATGTAAAACTTGAGCTGTCTTATAAAAAGATCGGTGTATTGATTAGTGCTGATGAAAATGTTTTGCTATTTTTCCTCCATAAACACACATTTCAAAACATTTAAATTTATTAAGTTCTGAAATTTCATTAGAATGTCCGTTTTCAACAGCAGGTATTTGACTATTTTTAAATAAAAATTTAACATGGAAAAGATTTTATTGCTAACTTTTCAAAATGTTTCAAAGCAGGCTAAAAATGGTCTTTCTCATAAAGCTAAATCATATATATATATATATATATATTCACATGTACTAATGACTTTACATTTGTCAATGTAATCTATAACCACATGGGTTTTATGTCTTAGTTTAAACTTTAGTTTCTATGATATCAGTTTATAAAATAGATATATAATGTAGAGATAATAGCAATTAAATGCTTTTTCAAATAAAATTTATGTTTTCAAAATTTAATTGAGCACAGAAGTGTCGAATTCATTTAATAAATATTTAGAAACTTGAATTAACTACATAAAATATGAAATATACATTGTAATTAGTTTAACAGATCTTTGTCTCCTTTATGCATATTGACATTTTGTTTCCTGATTTATAGAATCTAACTGTGAATCTCAATTCAAGCCATGAGTATTCAGGTTGAATTTTATCTCTTACAATAATACTGTGAGTGTAGTTTATATATACCTCATACTGTTACCACAGTATGTTTAATAGTGCAAACTAAAAACATGCAATTATGTTTTTAAATTTAAATCGCTGAAAATGTCTCAGGCCGACTTAATTTATTAAAAAGACTAGCTGGTGTTAAGGAGGTGCCACTCAGGATGTTTTAGTCATGACTTTTACTTTTTGGCCTTTCATCCGACCGGTCTTCGATTATGGAGCCGAAATTTTAATCACTGTCTCAGATACTGTTTTATCGAAACTCAATGTTGTTCAAAACAGTGCTCTTAGGCTTATCACTGGGGGAGCCTTCTCGAATCCAATACCAGCTTTGGAACTTCAGACTGGCCTTGACTGTTTGCACGATAGATTCTTGGTGAAAGGTTACTACGTAAGGATGGTTTTTGGACTAACTACCGACCAAGCATTCTGAGACTAAAAACACAACGAACATTTGTATCAGAATTAAAGAGAATTTCAAGCTCACTGGGCACTCCAAGTAATAGAGCCCTTACAGCCAGACCCCCCCCCGTCTTCCCAGGTATGCTGAAATATGCCACCCCTGTCTTCGACCTTGTCCTTCCTGTCCAGAAAGGAGTCTCCCCTCAGGCAGAACTCAGGGCTGCTGCTCTTGCTACTATTAATGAGAGATACCTACTCAACAATTGGATGCACATTTATACTGACGGAACAGCTGGGAGAGCGGGAGCTGGTGTCTTCTACAAATTTTTCCAACTCAAAGAGCCTTTGGAAAAACTCAGACAATTTTGATGGAGAAATGTATGCAATTTACATGGCTCTCCAAAAAATTTTAGATTTCTCGGAAATGAAATTTGTCCTTGTTGACTGTCAGACTGCCATCCATAGAGTGGCAAATTATACTCTCCTACCTACATCTATAGAATTTAACTGTAAGATTATCAGTAACACTTTACTGTCTGCGGAAAAGGAAATTACTTTAAAATGGATCCCTAGCCATTGCGGCTTGCCTGGTAATGGAAAAGCAGACAATCTTGCGAGAGAGGCTTCTTTTTTAAACCCTCCAGATACTCCTACTGGCCTGAGAAATGTCAAACTCCTTCTAAAATGGGTTATGCATCACCAGCGAAAAATTTATTACAAAGAGAATGCAGTTGATGCCTCTTGGAAGACCCTGCTAACCTCATATAACCCCAGAGAACAACCTAGATCTATAGGGGTCTCCTACTTCAGGTTACTTACTGGGCATGATTTTCTCCAGAAACATCTATATCACATAGGGCTTGTGGATTCACCCAACTGCATTTTATATAGGGGACATGTTGACATGGATGGCGAGCATCTTTGGAAATGTTCTGCCCTCCATGAAACCCGCTCTTCACTCCTGGAGATACTTCTTTATTCAAGACTTATGCTAAAAAAAGCCAACATAAGGGCAAAAAAAAAAATTTTTTTTTTAATGTTTTTAAATTTCATGTAAGTAGCATTTTTTCGAATATATTTTAATTTATACAATGAATCCTCGAATAATAATTTATGTGCTAAAATATAAATATGGAATATTAAAATATTTTGGTAATAAGTTAAATGCACTAAGCAATTTTTAGAGAGTTAATCAAGTTGTACATTAATCATGCATTCTTACTGCACGTGACTTCTAGATTATTCCAATCTAAAATGACAACTGTAGTGACAAAAATATCAGTGAAATTGCAACATTGCAGACATGGAATCTTAATTTGACAAATCCTAGAAATTTTACACTTATAATAAAAATTTGATGATGTATAAAAATATTTTACTAGGTGTGATAGATCATTTAATGAATACTTTCATAAAAAAATAGGACATTTTTCAAAATGTTAATTTTTTGTTTGCATTTAAAATGCTATTTACTTTGACGTAACTTGTTTTAAGTTTCATATTCAACAATATTTTCTTTCATGTTCATTATACTTTTTAATTTAAAGCTTACATTCTAAAATTTTATAATTTATATTTTAATGTTTTCATTAAAATCCCTCTTTATATTTGTAATCAGTGGTATTTAACAAATATGAAATGAATTTTATTGCTTAGTAACATTTCATGTATTACTTATTTTAATTGTATATTTAATTTAGATGCCTTTTAATTTTAAATATTCAAATTTATTAAATATTTGCTTTTTAATATGGAAATAAAAAATATAGAAATTAATAATTTTGCATTACAAATGACATAGAAGTTTTATCGATACCTCAAAAATTTTAAATGCCTATTTATGCCTTAACACTTTCACAACAAAATATAAACAGAAAACCTAAGCATTAAAACAATCCATATTAAAGTGTGAAGATTTTAATTTAAGTAAGTTTGTGCTCTATTCAATTAATAAGCAATAAAGATTGGATTATAAATATAATGCAAATATTTTCAATGATTAATATGCATAAAATTTTAACTGCAATCAATATTTTTATACATATCTGAAATATTTTATTACGAAAAATGCTGCATAATAAAACAAGTATTATGCAGAATTGACTTTTAAATAATAGCTTTTTAACTAAAACTACAATACAGCCATGAATGTAACACGTATTAAGCTTTTATAAAATTCTATATTCCACTACTTGCCCTTATTTTTTTTCATCATAATTGCAAGTTTTCAGATAACAGCAGCTTTTAATTATAAAAAAAAAATGCCTGTATTTTCTTTATCTTGCTTTGTTAATTAGATTTGCAAATTACATGATTTTTCAGTTGAAATATTCTTTGAAGCATTGTAGAAAATGAATCTACATTCATAAATGAGAAAAAAATTACAAATCATAAATGAAGAAATGGGGAGAGAGTGCATTCAAGAATGTCTGAAGAGCTTTTTAGCTAACAATTCCCCATAGAAACATATTTTACAATCATCATATGTATTTACTTGCCATTTTTGATACTACTTTCAATTCACTATTAACAAAAGCTATAAATACTGGTAATCAAACATTATATTAAAATTTGTTACACATGCAAAGAAGGAAAGATGGTTGCATAAACAAGCAATTTGCTAGATTTTAAATATTTCCGAATCACAGTAATATTTTAATATATGTATATATATACAATTATTTATATCTCAATAAAACACAGTGTTGAAATAACTCTTTCAGCTATAATAGATTTACAAGATTAGGACAAAAAGTATTACATAGAGAAATTGCAGTTTGAAGTCGAGGAGAATAATTTTGTTAGACGTTATCGCAACGAAGAAATAAATGGATATTTCCCACGAATTTATTTCTGAAAAATAGGATCCATTTTAACATTTTTATGTTAACACAGATTATGATACTGAAGGAAATTTTTCACAACCCAGATGTGCTAGTTTACTTGCCCCATTTGATGTAAATAGTGGAGCGTTTAGCACCATACATTTGATATAGGAAAAATGCCCCTTTGTAGGAATTCCAAAATATTTTCATATATCTGTACATTTTAATGGTTTGTGACAGGATTTTCAATTAAATTTCTTATAACATGGAACAAGTCATGTTTTTTAGCTACCCTTATATTTAAGCATTAGTATTTAATAATTAAGGCTAATATTATGTAATATTGTTCTCAGCTTTTAGTTGAAGAGAAACTCTTGGCTATATGGAACCATATTGTCTTGATTTATAAAGTTACAAATAGTAAAGCATAATATCCAGCAAATGATTGTATATATTTGAAAATTGTGTAACTAATTTCTGAACATGCTTTTATCACCAACTGTGATTAAATCATTACATATAAGATGAAATTTCATTAACATTTGTAAAATGCTTACACAAAAATTTATTAATGGCTTAAAGCATTTAAGTTCATAGTTAATAATTAAATTATGAAACTTTACTAAATTTTTATTTTCCCTGGAATCTTAAGGTCATTTCTAATTTCATCTTTCAGAACTAATTTTTGGCTACTTGTATTTATGAACTGACTTTTTATTTTATCCACAAAATATTGCTTGCTCTGGAATTATATGGAATGATGCTGATATCTTTTATAGAATATGGCAGTGTACTTAACTAAGAGTATATCATTTGTTAATAATTCTTAAAAAAAAAAAATCATTGCTTTTAAGCGTTTTAAAATTTAGTTTAAATATTCATATAATCCCCATACAAATTCTCATATTGTAAGTAATTTTTTTCAATAGTTTTTAGAATGTGTGTGTGTGTGGTTAACATTTAAAGTTACTTTTATAAAATAAGAGCTTTGAGATACATTTACACTTTATAAAGTATTTCAATAAGTATTATTTAAAGATTAAATAACTAAATTTTATTGGAAGACAAAATTTAAGGTGTAAGTTCATGGTATCAGTGTATGTGACTAAAAGCATCAATTACCAGATGAACATCAATGAAAGTAATTTTCAAAACATGAAACTTTCAATAAAAATTCCAAACATATGTATAAAAAAGTTATTTACGGATTAGGTAAAATATTATCTCAATTTATAGATACATTTTGTCAATTCAACATCAATTAAAATTTATTTAGCTTCACTCCACGCCAAAACAATTTAAAAGTCAATTAAAAAAAATCTTTTTTTGAATTATCTTGTATAGCATTTTATCTCTCATGTAACTGAAAATTTACTTCAATAATGAACTCAAACTAGGGGAAAGATTTTACTTCAGTATAAAATTTATGACAATATACAATTGGGTCAATTATTAAACATGCATCATGAGCACAATAAATTTAAAAATTCATAATACTACAAAGCAGTGACTAAAAAAATGCAAGCTCCAGATTGACAAAAAACGTATAGAAAAGTCACTATACTTGTCAAGATAAATGAAATAAATTAAAAAAAAAATGAAACTTAAACTAATACAATTTAAAACTAATACAATAAACTATGATACAATTTAAAAGCTATCAACAGTTCATTTTTGGTTTCTGGCTACATTTAGGTTTTCAATAAATATTCTCTGCTAAAACATAAGTATTTTTGATTCTTCAGCAAATAATTTTATGTACACATATTAAATATAAATAATTTATAGAGGCAGTTCAAATTTCACATCCACAGATGCAGAACGAGCAAGGCCAACAATGGTAGATAATTTGACCACCTAAAAATAAAAAAAACAAGTTTGTATACTTTTTTAAAGGAATATATATAAAAAATGTACTTATAGCAAAAGAATAATAGAATTACCATTTTTGCTGCTTCATCAAGATTCTCACATGCCAGAATTTTTAATTTACTGGCAGCAATTAATGCTTGAGCATCATCTACTTGTGTGCCTTAAAAAATATTTAATCATATAGAAATGAAATAAATTATGATTTTAGTAAAACAAAAACAAAAGTTATTTGAATGTCATTTCTCCTACAGTTAAGAACCATGGAAGAGTGAATAATTTAACATAAGATGGCTAATTCTTCCTATTTAAATTTGACAATTTTGCTACATTTTTTTATGTAAAAATGTTTGTAGAAAATAAAATATTAATAACTGAAGCGTTTTGCAGCATGATAATTTGCCTATTCTTAGTGTTCATTAGTTTTTGATAAGTGTTCAACAATTGAGACATCACATGCTATATTAATACAATATAATAAAAATTTGAAAAATTGTTGTTTATAAAACATTTCATAGTTTCAATTCTAACCCCTTCATGGTTATATTATATTATCAATACAATATATAAGGAAATTTACAATGAACATGTGAGACACTGAAAATGCCACAAGAACTTATAAGGAGGTATGCTTCAAGAGACAGAAAAATCTTGATAGTATGTACATTTGAAGACTTGAAAGTATATAAGTCATTGAGTTAATACTTCAATTTTATGTTAAACTAGATATTTATAATCATAAAACTGTAATGCAAATTCAGGCAATTAATCTCACTTTATGATATACAATGCTTTATAATTGCATACCTTGAACTATTTATACGTTTGACATTAGAAACTACATCTTTTAAAGCTTTCATTTCTCCCAAAAGCTTACAAAAATGCTCTACAAATCAAATATTTATAAAATTTCATATTATAATAGTTTTATCTTTTTTTAAAAAAAAAGTAAAAGATAAATTTGCATCAGCATACAGGAATTCTAACTCTCTATTAATAAAAAGAACATATAATCTTACCTTGTAATCTACAGACAATAGGAATTTTTAAATTTAACATCTCGGCAGCAGTGATTATTCCCTCTGCAATGACGTCACACCTCATAATCCCACCAAAAATATTTACCAGAATAGCTTGAACCTGAAATTTTTTGAAAAAATTCCTAAATACATGGTCATACATATATACATATTGAAGCAAAACACTCTTAAATAATTTACACTGGATAATTTACTACTTTAGAAAAATTGACATTTTAAATTGATACACTATAGTTATCAAGATCTGTTTGGTAAGTATTTATTAAGAAAAATATTAAGTTTTGTGAGTTGGGGGAAAAAAAAAAAACAGTATGAAGATTAATTAGATGAGAAAAGTTTGCCAACAATTCCTAAATCACTGCATTGAAATATGATAATGAGAAACGAAATTATTTAGAGGAAGTTTTGTAGTATATGCAAAAAAGATTTATTTAAATTCTGGGTATTTTAAATTAATTCTGAGTATTTTCAACTAATACCATGTATTTTCAATTAAAAATAATGTGGATACAGCAATGATTCAACAAGAATTGTGTGATAACTTAATACCAGAAAACTTTAACATTTGATTGGTAAGATACTTCAAAATTTACATTTGTATTTAGTATTTGACATTCAGTAACATCAAAAATGAAAAATTAAGAGAAAAAGGCTTTTTGATAAAAATTTCAGTTAAATAAGTATCACGGTGATTCTTCCTGAGAACTATAAATGTAATTTATTGCCAGACTTTTTTTTTTTTTTAAAAAAAAAGTAGATTAGTTTGTTTACTCCCAACAATTCATTTTAGAGGATAAAATTATATTTAATAATACTTAAAAAATTGATCACTGCAATGAGCATTTTTAGTACTGAAAAATTTCTTATAATATATATATAACATGTAAGTAACAGATATAAAATTAAAAACATGGAGGAAAATTGGGGTAAAATTCTAACTTGGTTCAGGTTTAGCAAAATTTCCAATTTTTTTTCCGCCGATACTTTACGTTTTTTTTAATTAAAGTAAGCTGCAGGATTTTGCCCCATGACTGGTTTTGAAAATCGACATCTTGATTTCTAACTTTGAATATCATTTGCTATCTCAGTCACCAACTTAAAAGTTCATTCATTTGCCTACTCTCGGGTATTAAATATCGCCATCTCATACAATTTTCTATTTTTGTTATCATGATTATTTTACTTCATTTACTTACCACAGAAATGTTTCATGACAAAATACTAGAAGCTTAATTCTGCATATTTTATAAAAATACAAATGATACACTGAAAATATTAGCTTTAATGCTTAATTAACATAAACACAATCATTTTTACAAAATTATTTCAGTTTCAGTATGAGAATAAGCATCATACTTTAAAAATACACCATAACATACCAAAAATAGTATTAGAGCTATACAGCTAAATCAGTAAGATAAATAACATTTTTTTAAGAAAACTGTCATATTTTTTAGTATATGAAAAACAAAAACAAATCCAGTAGAAAAAAACTTTTTTAAACCACTTAGCACAATTATTTCTCCTCTTTTGTGGTAAAGTGATCTATTATTTGCAGAAATCACTTAACTAGAAACAAACTTCCATTTATTATGACATTGTTTAACTGATAAAAGTTTTTTCAAAGAATTCTACAGTGTATTCTATGTTCACAGACATAATGTTAAAAGGAAAAAAAATAAAACATTTTCCAGGTTTTTTCAGATTAAAGCAGAATTAACCATTTTATTTACAGTCAAAATTAAGCAAGTTTTCTGTATTTACAGCATGCCATTGAGTTGGAGGTTTTTCTTTTAGCATTAAAGATCTCGCTTTCACGAGTCTCAGAAAAACTTTATTTTGGAGAAGTATTTGGAAATTGATATTAGATGCCAGATTATGACGTTTTCTATAATGGAATTAAATGTTGTAAATCTATAAATTGTCGAATAAGAATAACCTTCAGAAAAAGTTTAAATATATTTCAATCCATTGTCTTTACAAAATACCATTTTGCATGTAAATAATTCTAAATAACAGATGATAAAATAAAACTTTAAAAATATACTTTTAAAAATAAAATTTTTCATGCCAACTATTTTTTGTTGTGGCAAAATAAAAATAAAAAATCTAAAAAAGTGAGAATAGCTTTTAATAGATATTCAAAAATACTTATCACATACAATCTAAATTTTAAAATCAATTTTTATGACCATAAAAATTAATGATTTAGGTTGATTATTAGTATTAGTTTTGGCTCTAAATATTTTTAATGCCAATTTTAAACACTGTTGAAAAGCATATGATAAAACCAAGTAAATTAAAAGCATATGATAAAAATAGGTCTAGCAGTAAAATAATCCCAGTGAAAGCAGAAAAAAATCTTATATTCAATTTCAATTATAATTGAATAATGGAAAATGAATTGCAAACTTCTACTTATGCCTGTAGAAGTTGTTAAAGTTTTCCAAATTTTCCTTCTTGCAACACATGAACATGGACTATTATTTAATGAATATTTTTTTACAGAATTCAAGACATGGATATTTAGTTATCTTACAGCCTTTAACTGTTAACTACACAGAATCAAAACAATACAATAATTTGCATTTTTACCTTAGAGTCAGATGTAATTAATTTAAATGCCTCAGTGACTTGCTTTACAGTGGCTCCACCACCAACATCCAAGAAATTTGCTGGACTTCCACCATGAAGTTTAATAATATCCATTGTAGCCATTGCAAGCCCAGCACCATTTACTGCATAAAAAGAAAATTTTTTCATACGTACAATGTAAACTAAGTTTTAACAAAGCACATTAGTTTTAAATTTATTTTCAGAGTCTTTAATTGAATATTAACACAAGAATCTAAAGTGAAAACAGATTTATATTAAATTAATTAGAATTTAATGTTATAATTACTTTAATTTTGAAGAAAAGGATTTTTCAAACAAATTCATTAAAAAATGATTAAAGTATCCTATAACTTACATATACTTAAGTACACAACGAAAAATATTTTCAAGAACTTTATTCACAATATACAGTTTTTAAATATATTAACTGAATAAATGAATTATAAATGATGTTCCTAAAAATGTTATAGATATTCACAGTTACTTATCAGAAAGCAAATGACTTCTCATTTGACAGTAGTTTTCATAAAATTAGAAATTTTTGATCAAATCATGAATTGTAAATTTAAAAAATACTTAACATTTACCAAATAAACTTTATTTTTGGAAAATTTAAGGTTATTTCTGAAAAAAGTCTTGAAATTTAGGTAAATATTTTTGTAACTAAATATTGCTATTAGGAATATATTAAGAACAGTTCAACTGTTTTGTTTAAAATTGTTAACTTAAATAATGCTAAAAATAAAAAACTGAATTTACAAAACATCTATATTTATCAAATCTTATAATTCTGTAATCTAAGAAATGACTTCCTGAAAATAACTGTTGATGGCACCACTATACAAATATATATTTTTGGGATTAGAATATTCTTGCAAAAAACTATTGATAGTAGAGAGAACCCTTTTTTACATACATGATGAATGCACATTTTTCAGAATACCCTGTTCTATTTTGAAGTCAACAAACATATAATTTCACTCTTTTAAGGAGTCATTTGTTAGTGTTGGTTGTATAATATAATTGTGATTCATGATCTATTTTAATGTAATTGTTATTTTTTATATGTTTATTAAAATGTATAATCAAACCACACATCTATATTAACTAGTTCAATCAGGGTTAATGCAAATTTCCAAGAATCAAATTCCAGAAGTTCTAAGGAGTTTTCCCAAAACCAAGTCAAAAACTTCCAGGAGGTATCAACATTCATGTGAAATTATTTTATTTTAAGCCAAATATGCATATAATTATGTATATAACATTTTTCAAGTATATAAATAATTGCAAAAATTAATGAGAATATTTTTTTGAGTTTGAAGTATTTAATGATTATAATACAAAAACGTTCAATGAATAAGGTTATAGCATTAAAATTTTTTATTTAAATAATCAATATTCTTTATATTACAGGATTATACATTTAAAATAGGTAGTTTTAGAGAGTTTTTAAACATCTTCAATAGATTCTTATCTATTTATTTATTCAGTATTTTAAGATGTATATAGAACTACTTTTCAAATATAAGTATACTAACCCAAAACAAACACTACAATTAGATAAATTATCCAAGATGACTTTTTTCCCCAATTATTAAAAGCAATTCTAAATTTTTCTCATGTTTACTTTCAAACTATTAAAAGTATACAATTTCACAACAATATTCATATTTTCTTGGTTTATATATTTCTGGGTAAATATATATATGAATTTTCCAGAGTTTACTAGTTATTGGAAAGACACTTACACCCGGTATATAGAATAATTTACTTCAGCCTTTATTTCATTGATAAGCAAATTCATCTTGAGTCAATGCAATTATATGCATTTTCACTAAGGAAGATGTGGGAAGTATATTTTAACTAAAAAATTTTATATTTAAATATTAATATTCAGTGATTTCATATAATCTATAGAAAACATAAACAAATAGAAAAATAATCAATTGAAATTTGCAGTCGCTTCAAATTAAAATTATCGGATTGCACAGCATGGCCATCTTATTGATTACTTCACTTCACAAATTTACGAACTACATCCAGTTCTGACAAATTGGATATTGAAATTATTATAGTTGAACTGGATGTTTATTTTAGTCAATTAAGAATACAGCAATTTAATATCAAGCATGTTACCATCTAGTGGTAACATTAAGAGCTAATACTAAATTAGATTTTTGAACAATTTCATAAAAATTTTTAAAATATTGTAAAACTCAAGAATATTTTCTAAAAATAAAAAAAAAATGCATCAAGTAAAAAAAAATTATAGGAATTTCAGTGGTATTTAAAAAATATTTTTCAATTCCTGGAGTTTCCAGGAATAATATGAGCCTTGTTTAATAATTCACAATCATTAAATATTTTAAAAAGAAATATTTATTGGGAAAGACTAATAGAAACCAATGAAAACAATAATGCATTTCAGACAATACCATTTGAAATTATCTCAATAAGCAAAAATAATAATAAAAAAAGATTCAATATTTCTATGTTTAATCTCATAGGAATATTTCAATTATAATTGTAAAGAAAACCTTGCATAATAATTATAAGTGCAATGTACTACATGTACATTAGTGTTAATAAAATAAAGTGTTATTAATTTGAAAGCATAAAAATGTTAATATTCAAGTAAAACTGAAGCACTTTTGAAAGAATACAAAACAAGTTTAATTACAATAAAAACATTTATCAATGTTTTTAAACAGTAAGCATTTAAAGATAGCAACAATGTCCATATTTTATAATGACTACACAAAATAATTAGAAAGAAACTAAACGAAGTAAAGACCAATCTTAAAATATTTCATCGTAAAATAAAAACCATTTTACAAATTATTATTATAAAAACAAATTCAGTTTTCAGTTTAATAAAATTTGACTCTGGAAAATTAACGCAAAACTGGTAATAAAAAAAATGGCAAAGTAAATATAGAGGAAATTTAAAGCGTTTAAAATTTTAACTATAATAAATGACAAAATTAAATTTATACTGTTATAAATGGCCATATTTGTCTAAAAATAAGCTTAGAATGTTTAAAACAAATCTGAAAAAAATTTGATCTAACACATTTTTGGAAACTTTTTTTTTTATAATTCAATACTTGGAAAAAAAAGTGATTAATTTATCTTTTGCTTAAAATAAATATTGCCTATTATAAGGAATAATATTTTTGATTTCCAATAAAAAGTTAGATGAAAGTTATAAATATATTACATTTAAGTATTAATAAATTTATTATGAAATAAACTTAATTTTAAGAACAGTAAAATAGTTGAAAGATTACATAAATGTATAAAAAAAATATTTTTAAAAGCTATATCTGAATGAATTAGCTAAATGTGTAAACATATTTATATCAACAAACATAAATTTTTAACTTAAGAGTTTAAGTGTTATTTTTGCATTAAAATTTTTATTCATAAAATGTATAGTAAAATCCTAGGAGATGGTATGGGTTTGACATAATTTTCAGTTTTCCTGTCAAGTGTAGCAGTTATTACGTGAACCTAAATTACATTAGTATGTGCAATATACATTAAGTTTACAAAATCCCAATTCCGAAATTTGAATTACTACAAAACTAAAGACCAAAAACTTAATTTTACATTTTACAATAATTACATAGTCCAAAACAAGAATAAAATTCAAAAAATCAATATTATTCATACTCAGTAAATAAAATATACATAATCCTTTTAATTATTTTTGCTTACTTAATCAAAACAATACACTCTGAATTACATTGTATATAACAATACCAATCATGTACCAACAAGTGATCTATAAATCTCAATCAATAACAAATTTTTACGAAAATTCAGGTTTCGAATTAACTAAGCAGTGGCCTTGACCTAAAAAAAAAAACATCTACAGCAATGCAATCTAACACAGAATTTGGCAATAAACCTAAAGCAGTAACTTAACCCCTTCCAGTAAGATTTAATAATAAAACACTGTGCATGAAATAACCATTTAATCGCTCCAATGACCTTGACCTTCATACTCTACTACTCTTATCCATTATGGTATTATTATACAACACGTTGTTTCTTTTAGCAAAAAATATGTATCGACCGATGTTCACACCAACTGTTTACAAGAATGAAATCTTAAAGACTAACAACAATTTCGCCACATCTTGTACCAAGAAATTCTAACGATTAACAATATGTGATATTTCCACAAGTAACAAAAGTGTTGCCAAATTCAGTACACAAGAAATTTTAAACTAAATTAATTATCACATTCAACAGTAACTTTAATCGCATGACCAGTGTAGCTCGTCATTGTGCGGTATGGCATGAAACACCGATGACGAGCTACACTCGTCATAATACCGGAAGGGGTTAAATAATATATATTTTTATGAAGAATTATTTATAATAAACAAAGATTGCAATTTAAAACAAACTTAAATACATATATCAAACACTACAGTACACTACACTTAATTACATGATTTAGAACATACAACACATTTAATTGAAAAACAAATAAAAGTGTTCACCTAATCATCACTTACAGATTCTTCATATTCCAAATTAAAGAAGAAGCATAAATTCAATCTATCATCCTTACTTTTCATTAGCTATCCAAATATAAAAATTCAAATTTTTTCAATTGATTCACTTCAAAAGTAAAACTAGTTTTCATATCACAATTTCAAGCACAAAATCAAGATGAGCAAATTTCACACATGCACATATCAAGTTATGTCATAAAGTTACAAAAACCTTTATGACACAGTAACCTATAAGTTTAGCACATTTGGCACCTCTACTGGCTCTTAAGATTAAGCCAAATGTATTAAATAAGCAGAAAGCTTTAAATGTGACAGTGACACTTTTTACCACAAAATATGAATATATGTAATAAATAGGAAAGACATTAGAGATATCTTACCTAAGCATCCAATATCACCATCTAAAGCTATATAATTAAGACTGTGTTTATGGGCATCCAGCTCCCTCTGATCTTCTTGTGACCAATCCCGAAGTTCAAACAATTTCTTTTGCCTAAACTCAGCATTGTCATCAAAGCGGCACTTTGCATCTAAGCAGTAAACTAGTAAGAAAGGAATAAATTTTTAGAATTCAATTTTTATGAAGCTGTAAAAAGCATGAAAAAAATCCCTTTACTTACAAGGGAAAACATATAAAGACATCAGCTTCACATTTCAATAAAGGAAAATTATTTAAAAAATTTGCATATAATACACATGCAGATAATTAACAAGTTTATTTTCTATTTTGGAATGTAGCCTTAAACCAAAATATATGCATGCATTTTATATATGACTTCTTTTGAAAGATAAAAAGATCTTTCATATACATATATATAAAGTTTTCCCCCTGTATATAGCAGTCACATCATCTGCAAGAATTTTTACGAGTAAAAAAGAAAAGCATCACGTAATCCTCAGTGCAGTACAATCCACAACAATTTTCAACAAATATTCTAAAAGGTATATTTCAGATAATGTTATCACATAAATAATACCCAGTATGATTAAAAATATAAATGTACAAAAAAGTATTTATGAAACAATAGATTGGACACTATTTAGACCTTACTCATCATCAAGTGAGGTAAACAGAGATGAAAGCACCTGATCATCATCAACAATGATAATCCCAAGAATCTAGTAAAACTGATCGATTTTAACTTTTTAATAACTCTTAAAGTGAGGTTAAAGATATTTTGTTAATTAAATTAAAAAATGAATTATTTTTAAACAGCACATTGCATACATTTCATACAAGAGGGAATCAAAAAAAGTTCCTTGTGATGACTGTGATAAGAGTTATGTTTGCAAGTCAAAAAATATTTGATATTAAAAGTAAAACAACTTTATTTTACCACATAAATAAAAAAGGACATTAAGATAACAGTCAAAAAACTTATTTTCCAACTCTTTCTTATAATTGATTTCTCTAACTTTCAGTTTAAAATCTGTCTTGTCAGTTAAACACTTTCAAATTATGATACATATAAAAGAATATGAATATTTTCTGTACGAAGCGCAGCTTGAGTCAAGGCAAAATGTTAAATGATAACCAATAGTATACATAATATTTTTATGAAGAATCAGATTGGTTCTTGAACATAATTGGGCAAAATTATCATACACTGAAATATGTCAGAAAAGTTGAGGCACCAAATATTATTTTATGAAATATAAATTTTTTTTTCAAAATTTTCTTATAAACTTATTTGATGGAAATGTTTTTTTCTCAGATTATATGTTGCAGCATATAATATAGCACAGAGAAATATAAAACTTTAACATATATAGCCAGTGGATTATATAAAAACTCACTTCATCCCAAAAGTGAATTATAAAATTAAAAGATTTATCAAAGTTTCATAAACATTCTTCTTGACCAAATTAATTGCTATTTCCCTTTTATATACTTTTCTTAAAAAGAAAATTAAAGAAACAGCAGATATAGATTTAGAATAGCATGACAAAGTTTGAGAAATATAATACATTCAAATGAAGATAACTACATTATTTTTAATAATAAATAGCACAACATAACATTTAATGAAAATTTTGTTAAGCATCTTTGAGAACTGATGAACACAAATAGAGCACAAGAGATAAGAAAAGTGGGTTAAACACAATAATATCTTCATTATTGTACTTCATTATCAATAAGAAATGCATATAGCATGTATCTATAACTTACCGTCACCAGATGCATCTTCAACAAGAGGATTGATTTCTACCATTACCGCATCATATTTTAAAAGTGCTTCATAAAGTTTTGTGATTATTTGAACAGCCTGGAAAGAAGTAAAATAAATTACTGAACTGGGAAAAAATTACCAAAACTAAACATTTACTCAAAAATAACTAATTATTAAAAATATGTTCAATAAATGTGATAATTATTAGTTTAAGTATTCTTTAAATTTGAATTATATTCATTTTTGAATATAATTTAAATTTAAATAATAAATTTTTAAAGTCTTGGAAATGTATAAAATTATAAGTAAATAAAATATAAGGGGCAGGTCTGATATAAATCAAACTCTATAAAAAGAACAGTATATATGAAAAAATATTTTATTGTAATATGTATATTTGAATGAAAAAATAAGTTCAATATTGAAATTATTTTATGCACTTATTACAGACAAACAAATTACCTGTTTAGTTATTAATCATGTCCAAATATTTGTTAGTAAGCTTTAAATTAATATGTAATATTTGAAAAATAGATTTATTTTAATATTTCATTTGCAGAGCCAACATGAAATTTGTAATTCAACCCTTTGTGTTCTAGGCAATAGAATACCAAACTTTGACTTGTTACCAAATCATTGCATTTAGCTATAAATTGATCAAATTTGGCTTAGAATGTTCTTTAAATTTTCTTCATAGATAAGACCCACATAGCACCACACAAGACCATCAATTTTCAATTACAGCAAATTATATAAATCACTTTATTTTTACAAAATATTTCCAAATTTTTTTGTGATACAAAAATAATTGTTTGTAAAGAAATTTCTGTGTTATTTCATTGTGTGTACCTTGAATTATTTATTCTACATTACAATTCTTAAGCAGAAGTATATGTAAGCTCTGATAAAATAAACTGTTCTACTCCTTGGAACACTGCACCACAAGGGCATTTTTCCTTTAGTTAATTCAAAGAGTGATTGGCCTTGATACAATGACAAAGAAAACAGCTGTGTTTATGTTTACTTACTCTTTTAAGGAGGAATGAACTAATGATGAGAAATTTAGAGAGAAAGATTACTTGGAAGGGAGTTTTTTAGTCTGTTGAATTGGGAAGCTTTAGGAGTCTAGGATCATATCAGTTATTTTGAATCACCTCTAGTTAGAGGTGCATTATTTTTTAACTCTCGATCTTTTCCACTACTAATCATTTTGCATTACTGTACAGACTTTTTAAATTTCTTTTTTTTTTTTCGCAAATATACTTTTAATTTCTAGTTAATTTTTTAATTTGTTAATTGCAATTAAATGGCATAGAGAGGTCGTAATCTTTCTGAAGCAATAAAAATGCTTCAAGAATTGCCCTCTTGTAATAAATCAGAGCATGCAGATAGTGATACAGAGGAATAGGTTCCTATACCACTTGATCAATCAATCTCAGATAGTGATGACTTGTCAGAAGCAAGTAAAGATGACTGCTATGATTTATCTCAAACAGGCCTCTTTATGCAGACACAAAACATTACGTTAGAAGCTGTGAATACTGTAGCACAAAGGAAAAGACAAGTTTTTCATGCAAAACATGCAATGTTGGATTGTGCTTTTTCTAAAAGGGTGAATTATTTTATTTGATTTTACTGGCACAAGATCCTCCAATGGGATAAGCTGTGCCAAAAATAAATGTTTGATAAATTAAAATGCTTGAGTAAGTCATGATTTAACTAGTTGAGTATTTTGAGATGAATGACTCAGAAGAACAAAGGCACTAATACAAATTTAGGAAATCAAGAAGGATGAGACTAATAAATGTTGGATTAAAAAAAAAAAAATAGACTGAATTTAGATGACAAAGTTAAAAGTGGAGCAGATATTCGTGGAGCTACTCTTCTAAGCTGGATTGTTGTTTATTTTAGCTTCTGTTAGTAAAGTAAGAGTATGAAATACTAAGTTTTAGAGTTCTATTTTATACTATTTGTCTTGCTCCCAGGAAAATGATATTTTGTTTTATTTTGGTTGCAATTTCTTTTTTTGCTAAGATTCATATACACATCTGCCAACCTCTGAAAAAAAAAAAATTAAATAGTAGATCCCACTGATTTTAAGAGGAAAATTCAGGAGACACTACTAACAATATTTTTGCTTAAAATAGAATGTTTAAAATGGTAGTAAAGCAAAAAGACAATTTCACTCTTTAGTATGTAAAGTCGTATGCATCAATAATGAAATATTTCATGAAGATTAATTTAAAATATATATATTAAAACTAGAAAATTTTCAACATGTAATTCAATTTAACGAACTTTATTCTATTTATTTAACTACAATAGAGATAGTTCATGAAGGATTTGAAATATAATTAAATAATTATCACTAAAATTTAACCAATAAACTTAAAGAAAAAATATAACATTCCTCAGATATACCTGATCAATGTTGTTTGGCCTGAATCCCAAGTATTTTGCCACTTTCATAGCCTGATCTGAAGACAATCCTTTTGTAATATCAATTGGCTCAGTTATGATAGCATCAGGGTTGTCTCTAGCCACGTCTTCTATGTTAACACCACCTTGTGAGCTAGCAATGATCACTGGGCCCTTTATTTGGTTTTAAAGCTATATTTTAGTTGATAGTAGCAATAATTATACTTCATTAGGAAGAAAATACATACAGCAACATTAAAAAAATAATTATATTAAAGTCATTAAATTGTAAAGAAAGAGATCCTAGTCAAAGATACAAAAGCTAGTAAAATTGTACCATTTACAACTAAATAAATTAGTAAAAGTAACAACCATACAACATTAATGTTGAAAAAAATAACTGATTTTTTCTCCATTTGATTGGGAAAAAAATAGAATATAATTACATAAATATTATTCACTTAAAATGATAGCATTCTCTTGAGAGTAGTGTAAGATTTAATAAAATAATTAAAAGTAGATACATATTTTGAAAAATTTAATCTCCTAAACACTATTATTTTCAATCTTCTATCTATACGCATAGGATATATAAAATAAAAGTAAGCTAATTAAGTTTTTGTTATTTGCAGATATAAATTTTTAATAGAGAATCCATAAGAAAACTGATAAGAATGATAAAGTGCTTGATTTAGAATTTTCACATGTAATTACTGGTTTATATATATATACACACATACCAAGAAATATATATATTAATATTTGAAAATAAAATAGTGTTTTATTTTTCAATGATATATCTATTAAATTATATATATTAAACACTTAAACAATGAAACATTTTTAAAATGTATAATTTTTTTTTGTGAAAATGCTAGTTTTTTAGAAAAATTAGCATTGTGAAAATTCATTAATCTATACCTATATTTTGTGTGTTTTATAGTTTTATAGTATAGTTTTGTATTTATTTTAATATAACTTTGTGAATATTAAAATAAATACAAAACTCAATTGATATGAAACATATTACATATAAATAAAAAAGACTTAAAAGTTAAAACCATAATATTTTTTGGTACTTTTCCATTACTTCTGCTCATGCCCCTAAGCAAATAGCATTTTTCTTATGAAGAAGTAAAAGTAATAAAATGTAGACACAATTTTAACACTGTTATTATTATTTTTTTTTCAATAAAAAGACAATTTGTTTCAAATGCATTTAATTTTGAGCAAAAAATGACTGAAGAGTGCTAAATAAAGTTAAATAAGCTAAGTGCTATGCAAAGCTAAAGGTGGTTAATGCAAATGATGACTCAATGCAATTATATTGGTTAAAAGATACATTACTGTAATAAGCCACCAAATGCAAGAAAATAGTTAAATACAGTAAAATTTAATTTTGTTTCAAAGAAAAAAAGGTATTACATTATACTTAAACAATTGATCATCAATACAATTGCTTTGTAGTTTCCGCCAGAATTAAACTTTGATATTTAAACAACTCTTGTCAACAAGTGATATTTCATTTATAAAATGTTTGTATTATTTTTTAATGGTTCCTAAAATTTTAATTTTTTAAACAATACATGATGCAAATAGTGTATTTACAACTTCTTTTTCTTTTCAGCAATTATTGAGGGGGTATAATGATAAAAGACTGATTTTTCCTTTTTACTTCATTAAATTATTTTACATTAAATTTTCAAAAGAAAACAAATTTAATTTAATAATGGATTAAAAAAAAATTCCAACGATTCGTACACTAAAAATAAATGAAATCGAAAAAAATATCATCTGAAATTTTTACAGCCATTAGTTACAAAATTATACTTTTTAATATTTGATTAAAATTTATTAAGAATGTTTTCTATTTATCTATATAGTTTAACAATATTGAAAATATAGATGGCTTGAAATTAGAATTCTTTATAAATGCAAGTGATAAGAAAATACATACCCCAAATTCTCTTTCTAACATGATTGCAAAATAATATTCTCGTCTAGTATAAAGTCTTTCAGCAACCATTACTTCTCTACATAAAACACCTTTCTCACCAGTTTGCTTCGTAACTAGCCGCTTACCTAACATTTGAGCAGCAACATCTTTTGCTTCTTGTGGTCTAAAATGAAAAGTCAGGTAACTATTTAGCAGTCACTTAAATATATATAATAAAAGATAAAGATTATATTGTTTTGTTGGTCAATGCCAGTTTTGCACATACAAGGAGTGATTATGTTTGGAATTAGTTTAAAGTTGATTCCAAATTATTATAAACCAAGTGTGAGCATTAAGGGGACTAATCAGCCAATTCAAATTTTTAGATAATAAAAAATCTTCATTTGAAATAAGGTCATAAGTCAACAGAATGAGACAAATTGAGAAAAAATTTTTATGAGCATATAATCATGCTGTTGCCAGAAAGATTAAGAAAGGTGTTGGACAGAATGGGCGGCAGAATAATATTACAATTTTTTTTTAAATATTACTTTTTAAAAAATGCAATAATAAAAATAAGGTAGTCAAACTTTATAAATAACTAATCTTTTAATGACAATCAACTTAAGATTTCTGCATGATTAATTTTAATAACATTTATATTTTTCTAATTAAAAAATGCAATTTTGGAAATTATAAGATTACTTCAATTATCCTTCTTGCTTATTTATTGGTACTAATCCATTTGGTGAAAGCAGATGACAAATCTATGCACAGAAATATCTATCAAGTAATTGATTTGTTTCATTAAATAGATTTGGGTCACAATCACTAAATGATTGTATTGATATGAAGGAAGATCTACATCACTATAAATTTACATTTCTTATTTGTAAACCTTTCAAATATTTTAAAAATAGCAAATAAGTCTGGCAAAATGTACAGAGCCTGCTCATTTGATTTAAAAGAAGTAACAGAAACATGTTTCAGTCTCAATATTAAAAAACAAAATACAATAGTTTATTAAAAATTGGAAAACTATGTAATCAGACTGACAGAAACTCACAGAAAAATAAAATTGAATGTTAAATTTATTTTCAACACTTTAGAAAATTCAATCAAGATTTTAAACTATTTTTAAAAACAAATATAATTTTTTTAATAATTCTTTAATAATTTAAATAAATTAAATAAAATATTCAATAATGGATTAAAAATTTTCATATGAATAGAAATGTTAAGTTCACAAAAATTTAACAAAAAAAAAATTATAATATTTCTATCATTTATTTTCATCTTCTCATTAATATTTTAACCATTGTAAAATCATTACAAACAAGAGATTTAAAACTACTTACGAATAAACAGTCTTGACTCCACCTTTTAATCCCGATTCAAATGTGCCTTTACCCCTTCCACCGGCTAGTACTTGAGCTTTGACCACAAAATCTTTACTACCTGAAAATGAATAATAATTCAAAACAATATACTTTATTCATAATAAAATATACTTATTATCATAGTTTGAAATAAAGAAATTTGCATGTATATAGAAGCTAAAGATATGACTTTACTGTCACTGCCACTCTAGCAACGTAAATTTTATTAAAAAATTTCTTTAAGTCAAAGAAATTTTACAATATCTTTAACTTTATTACTAACAAGAAATTATTTAAAAAATATAAATATTCTAGAACATAGGAGCCTTAAGAAAACAAATTAACAATTTTCATACCCAGATTTTCAGCGGCTTGTAAGGCTTCATCTGGTGTTTTAGCTACACCAAATTTCGGTACTTTAACACCAGCATCAGCAAGTAAACTTAAACTAATATGTTCATGGAGATTCAAATTTCGTTGAGGAACATAGTTCTGAAGACTAGCACATTTTACCTGAAAAAGAAAATATGAGAATTTACAAGTGCCTTGAACAACATTTGTACTGTAATGAAAATAAGCACTTTTTTCATCAATTCCATAAATTTTAACACTAAACAGTAAATTACATTAAAGTGTGAATATAATTGTTATTTAAATACTTTAAAAATAAAATTATATAGGTAAAGTAAATTAATGTACACAAACTTTATTAGCTTCATAGCAAAAATATTAAATTATGTTAATTTATTTCATGTCATAAAAATATTTTAAAATTAACGAATAAAATTTAATTCAATTAACCAAAAATATTTAAAATATTAAAGCTACAAGTCTTTCTGATGATTTCTTAACTTTCATTTATTGGTTCATAAAATAGATATATCAAATAAACCGCTAATAATGAAAACGAAAGATTTTATATTTGGCGCCAAGTTTGGCGACAACTCTTGTATATGTCAGTGAAATATTCAGTAGAACTGTACCGTATTTAACATACAAATATAATTTTTCAAAAATTTACAGTCGATTAGACTATTTAAAATGTTATTGTTAATCTGAGTAATTTTTTTTTCCTGAATTGAAAACGAAACTACAGTTTCAGAATTAATAGATTTTAAAATACGCCCCAAAAGAGAGATAACAATTTTAATGAGGAAAACAATAATTTATTTCCCTTTTCATATTTAGATTGATATACTACATGAATACAGTAATATTGCGTTATAAATATAAGGTTTACCAAATACCTTGGACAAAATACTATTGCATTCTCTTGTAGCAGATTTAAAAATTACACGAAGCGCAGAATTCGCCATGACGACAACACAGTCGCACCTCACAGCTTACTTGATTCGACAAATGATGTTCACCATCACCATTAACCTTTGGAAATTCTATTCAATGACGATGCATCACATCGATTATTTCAATTGACCTTCAGTTAACCTTTGATTTTTTTTTAAAATCAAATAATAAACAAAAGGTTTAACTTTCAAAAAGTATTTAATCCATAATCAGGTAAAAAATATATTTTATTAATATCAAAATGTTGATTAAAGTAAGTAAGGCTTTATAAAATTAAAATCAAATTTATTCTCAAAATTGCCAAACTATGTATATAAATTAAAAAAGTACTGAATGGTATAAAAAAGAGTTAAGTTCTCGCCAAATGATAATGTGAAATAGAACAATAGAAAAAAATGACTGATATTATTATGGGAATATGCATATTTCAATCATTGTTTAAAAAATATTTTTTAAATAACAGTAGAAAATATTCCATAAACTATATTCTCGGCATGTCGAAGGTGTGCCGAAATGGCAACCTAATGGTTAGCGCTCTGGTCTTTGGTTTAACAGTTCGTGGGTTTGAATCCCACCTTGGGTATGGGTGTTTGTAGTGGTCTGGAATCCACTTTAAGCCGTAGGTCCCTGTCTAATTAGCCCTCGTGGGCAAAAAATCCCCCTTGAGAGACAAATTGAATGTCGAGAGTGAGCTTTTTAATTGGGGACCGTATGTAAGTTCCTTTCAAGTAATTTCATGAGGAAGCCCATATATCTTGGAATTCACGACTATCACTCTTGTTCAAATCAAGATTAATAGAAGGAATTTCCTCATCAGTGACAAGTCGAGATTTTGTATACAAAGTGAGTCTCGAAGAGTTTTCTTTTGGAAAGAATCTAAAAGACGCAAAGACGCTGCTGTCCTGAAAACGTCAGAGAAATCGATCACTTTAGTAATATTAGCACAATTGTATGAGGAGAGATCATAATGGCTGGACGTACATCAATACATATAATCTCTTCATTCTTTCCTAGTACGCAATCAACAAAAATTTATTGGAATGGGATTGTGGGATCCTGCGAACCATACTTTCACGGAGCTGTGAGTTAACGGTTTGTTTTTATATAGGATAACTTCCGATTAAATAGTATTTCAGTTGTTAAGGATTATCTAGAAAAAAGGGTATTCACCGTATGATGAATCCATCGAATTCTTCACATCTGAATCCAACAGAATAGTTTTGGGATACTTTAAGAGGACCCATTCCATGTTTGTAAGTAGAGAACCTATTCCCAGTAGCCATCAGACGTTAAAATTTGAGGTTTTGAAGAATTTGAATTATTGTTATAATCATTGATAAATTCCATCAGTAACAGTATGAAAACTTGCATTGCTGAACAAGTGGCCGTACACTTTTATTAAATGAATAATTAAAAACTGCACTGAAAACAAAACAATAAAGAAAGCTTGCTTCATGTGACACATCTCATTTTGATGCATGTTTTTCTCATTTATATGTTAAACCATATTAAACTTTTATGAATTTTTTTGGTACAATTTCTTACTTAATAGCATGCTTAATTTTAGTGCTCTTTTGCAGATATATTTTTAACACATATATTTTGTCGAAATATAGAAATATTTTTATATTTGTAACCATAATTTTGGATGATAATGCATTTAAAAACATCTTAAAAATATTTTTTTATAACGATTGACCGTCGCATAAATGTTTGATGCCAATAGCAAGCAGGAAAATACTCGTCTCTAAATTTTATAATGTTAATTAATGGAGGAATATTTGTCGGCTTTTCATTAAAAATTATTCTTGATCAAATAGTTTATTGTTCCAAAAGTCATTTCGATTAATGAACTCATTCAGAGCATGAAAAATCAATTTTTACGCATAAACTGCTTACAGCTGATCTATAACACCCAAATAATACTTCTGAATAAATTTGTTTAACTATATTATTTTTGATTAATTAATGATTTTTGATTAAGAGAAAAAAAATTGGGTGATCTTACGATTTTTAAAACCATATTGTAACAACCAAGCAAAAGTTTACTTCGCAATAGCTAATACATTTAACTAATAGCCATTTTAATAGAAATTAATAAATTTTAAATAATAAATTAAACAGAAAAATATATTGTTTGCTTAATATTTTTCCGCATTTAAGGGATGTAAAATAAATATATTAATGGTTTTAGCAAATAAATCTTTTTCTCTCTCAGTAACTAAAATGAGAACTGACATAGATATTATTAATATTTATAAAAACATTTATCTTGTAGCGTGCAAAAATAAATAAATAAAAATCCGCGTCAGTAACAATTTAAAAGTTAAGTTTTTAACAATGCTGCGTTTCGACCGATGCGCGCTAATGTGCATTCAATAGAGTAAACATATTCAATGATGGTTTACAAGATGGATACGAAATGCTTTGGAATTTGAGAAAATATCGTCAATAATATTAAGATTCAAAGATTCTGATGTTATTCTGAATATCAAAGATTCAAAGACTGATTTCAAAGATTCTGATATTCAAAGTACATTACAGGATAGATTGTATAGCAGGAGATAAATGAGACGAGACCTTTAAGACTTAGATTGTTCAAATTCTAATTTAAATTAAGACACGCAAGATATTTTTAATTCTGATATTGACGACAACATTTCTGAAGGATTTATACTATACAGAATTTACTGTAATTGTTTTCATTAACAAAAGTAAGAATTTTTTTTCATTCAAAATAATATTAATAGTTGTGATATTTCTTATAACCTTCTATGAGTAATATGCGATTTTCTTTTAGTGAATAAATATAGTTACATTTGTAAACTGAATATATTTTCAGTGTTACTGTTAATCATCCATAAGGCCTTTTTAATAGGTTTTAATCTCAATTGTTTTCATATAATTAAAATTTAAAATATTATCCTGTAAAAACGTAAGGATATCATTTCTCTATAATGATTGGTGCTACAATTTTGCAGATTATGTCATATCTTCTCTAACAAAATTTTCTGAACTAAATAGTAGCCCATTATTAATATACTTTTAAGAGAAATTCTATAATTCAACTTTAATAAATTGTAAATGAAAGAAATATTCTGTAGTATATTAAAATCAACAGGACTTATGTAATTATGTAAGTTTTGCAATCGCGACAAACTCCAAGAGATGTTTGAATATAAAAAAGAAATTTAATTTTTGCAAAATTATTATTAAAGTGGTTGTTTGCTTTATGGAACCATGAAGTTCATTGCTTTTCTATTCCCGTTGCTATTGCAAATGTTGCTTAGCCATATTTAATCAAACATGAATTAATAGAATATAAGATTATTAAAATTAGCTTTTAAATTTCTTTCTCTTTACTGAATTCAGATTTATTTATATTTTAATGCTATAAAAAAATAATATTTTTCAAGGAATATGTGATAAAAATTTTGCGAATTTACCTTCTGAAAATGATGGAGTGTAAAACAATAAAAAGTGATGGTCCATTTTGGAATTAATTTTTTGTTGTTTTAGGTAATATTTCAAGAAAAAATTTATATGATTATTCAAACAGTATTTTATTTTATTAAATTGGAATACAGTGATTTGTTTTCTTAAAAATGGCTCATTTCTTATTTTGGGTAACCCGAAAAAATTATAGTTTTTCTCAAAATTTTGAACGATATTTTTTTTATTAATTATTCTATTGAATATCATTTATTATTAAAATTGTTCTGTTAAATTTCTAAATATTAACTCATTTGAGTTCTATTTTTATAACAAAGTTGGAGCGTAAAAGTTAAATATAATTAGAAATCGTAATTTGAAAGTTATTTCAATTAAAATCGTACTTATTTTAATGAAGTGTTTTTCAAGTTTGTATATTCTTTTAACAGATCAATAAATATTTTTTTGAAATTAATACACTATTTTCAAGCAATTAATCAATTGACAAGTATAAACGTGCTTATTTATGTTTATTATCTAACAAGTTACTTTAAAAACGATTAATAACTCAAAAAATTTGTATTTTAAATTCATACATAAAATTAAATTATTGAATATTTTTTGTAAGAAAATTTCTCTTTATAATTAAAAGATTAGAATTTCCACTATATAATCATCAAGTGACTCCCTATGATATGATTTTCAGACGGCCTACAATGTAGGCTGGTTATCATATTTCCAATTTATTTATATTTTGATTCAGGTAAAAAGGAAATTATTTATTTTTAAATAAAAAGCATTCCCTTTAACAATGAAATTTTTATTTAAAAAAAAAAAAAAAAAAGAAAAGAAAAAAAACTGAAAGGATTTGTTAAGAAGTAATTAACTAAATTGCCATGTTTTTCGAAAATGTTTATTACAAAATAAATATCTAATAAATATCTAAATTAATTCTTCGATAGTTAAATAAAAGTATGCACACATATATGAAAATTATTAAACTTCCGAATGATAAAAATGAATCAAACAAGTTAATGAATAAAAAAATAAAAGAAATTGAGATGTATTTTGAAGAAGAACGAGGAAAGCAAAAATTCTGATACGGAATGAGCAAAAGAAATGTTTTGAAGATAAAAATCAATAAAAAGAATTGGATGAGGAAAACTCCTAGAGAAACTTGTTTGTGGATAAAGTACCAACGTCAGAAAAATTACAGAAAGAAGAAATGAAGAAAAATATTTAAAGAAGCAAAATGGCAACTAGAAAGAATGATTGAAGAATCCAAAGGTAACAAAGATAAATATGATTACTGTAATAGATATTAAACCATTCATAAAGGACAGACTAGGAACTAAAATAATGCAAACTAAAACTCATTATAAAATTAATCCAATACAATATTGTAAAAATGCTATTGATGCGCGCACACAAACACGCAGAGTTGCTATTAACTTATTAGGTATGAATATCTAAATTAAAGTGTGAAGTTAATTTACGAGAATCCAATGAATTAAATTATTAGAGCAAGTTTTAAGTGAATAATATAGCACATCGAGTACACGATACTCTCAAACACATTTGTTACTAGTAAAAAAATCTATTCCAAGCATTCCTCTCCAAAAAAACATTAATCTTCTCACAGAGAACGTTAAATATTTGCTGATATAGGTATTGAAGAACATAAAAATAAATAAAGTTTCGTGAACATTGTATTAAATGCATGTTGTTCTAATATTTTATGTTTTTGACGAGTTTTATTACTTGAGTGCAGGAAAATAGCTTCCATTATTTTAGGTCTCTATAAAATATGTCTAATGTTGTTTATTAAACTGAAGAGAACAGCACAAACATTAAAACATTTACAGAAGCTGTTATTATATACTGTAGTTTTTTATCTGAACTTTTAACTAATATCCATTTGAATGAAGTCGTAAGAAGAGGAAGAATCACATTTGATATTCAAATTTCTTTTCCTTAGAGATTTTTAAATACATACTTATTCACATACATATGCGTATACTGAGGGTGTATTAACTCTTGAATATAATCAAGGAATTTTTATTTGCCCTAAGAGGAAAGAATCATTTCCTGATAATTAATAATATTTAAATTAATGATAATGATAATTAATAATATTGAATATATTTATGAAATAAGATAATGTGCATTGTAATTAAATGAATAATATTCTAAGCAAATTTCTCTAAGTGTAAAACATTATCCATTTCCTTAATATTATACTTTGCATTTTAGTACGGCATGCTTAAGGATATTTTCATCAATTCATTTGAATAATTCTTCGAATTTATGATGCATTTTAAATGCAATCTGGTTTACTTATGGAGCCGCAATTAGTATTTAAGCTTTAATTTTGTGAATAGGAATTAACGTTACGTTTCTAAATAATAAATTACAAGATATCTATTATCTTTTTGCAACACCAAAATTTTTTGTTTGTTGAAAGGTTTCCCAATGTATTCTTTGGCAATTAAGTCAGGAAATGGGTAGTTGTAGCGAAGCAATGAAGCCTCTACATAAATTTTCCTACTCAGATATGTTCAAGACATATTTATGAAGGGACAAATAATTGGTGATTTATTTTTTCTTCATAATTGTGCTCTGTAAAGAAATAAAGGTGGAAAAGGCATTATACTAACACTACAGATATTAAAAAAAATTATTTTGTGAAGAAATAAAATGTGAATATATAAAAGAAGTTATTAATTCTTTCAACATCTACTCTTTATATTCAGCAAAAAATGGCTATAAAAACAAAAGGATAAAATTCAACTGATTTTACATCACGCAGAATATTCTAAACTAATAAGGAAAAAAATGATAACATTAGTAATCATTTTTTTCATTGATCATTAGTAAAATATATCCGTCAAAAGAAGGTTGAATGTCTAGCTAAATGCAGATTAATATCAGTCTGAGAAATGAATTCATTATTCAAAGACTTTTTTCTAAATTGAATTAAAATTTTAATTCTGTTAGATTCTTTGAAGTCGAGCATTCGAGTTTTTGAGTATTTTGGAAAATTATTTTTTTTCATAATTTTATTGCTTGAGCTTTAATCATTTTATTTTTTAGCGAACTAATTTATTACAGAATGGAATAATTTTTGAGCATCTTGGTTATTCAAAGTAATATTATGAGACTAACTTATTTTAATTATTTTGAATACCTTCGTCAAAAATTGTATCATTAAAAAAATATTATAAATTATTTTATTCCAAACGAAAAAAAATATTCACTTGAAACTCGCGTCGTTTCTCTATTCTGGTCTATGTTTCAACAATTCATGAAATTGACATTTGTTTAGTTATGACATTCTGTTTAAATTTTTATATTAGTTTGAAGTCTTCTTCAATTTATAGATGTCGTGTGAGATCTGTGTGACTGAATGCAAGAAACGATAAAAAAGAGTAACAAACCAAACGAAAAACTAATTAGCTTCAAATGGAATTGCTGCACAAAAATTAGCCTCTGATCACTATTGCCTTTATAAATATATTATTAAAAATTTCTGAAGATTTTAATTCAGGACTTTGAAGAAGTCACCTACCTCCTTCATTGACATATAGTCATCAATTGTCTTATTTTCCTTATCTGTGGTCAGATTAGGTAAAAACTTGTTTAAAATAGGTGAAATAATGAGAGTTCCTTTTTAAAAATAAAACAAAAATAATTGAGATAGTTTTTGAAATGCTATTTGTGGGAGCTTGGCAGCTGAATTTATAATGAACTGCCTCCGAAACTGTTTACATTTTTGAACAGCTGGTAGTGCGTCTTGAAGTTGCTTCCTTCGATATTATACCACTGAAAATGTTTTTCGTAATTTTTTTTTCATATAGATTATTAGTCACTCTTTGAAAAATAAGTAATTGAATTAAATTAAGGGAAAAGAAATAGTCAGTTTAATAAATTTTTCTCATTTTTTAAACGTAAAAATTTAAATTATTTACTTAGAAAAACACAAAAGATAAAAATTCTTTTTTTTTTTTTTTTTTTAAAGAATTAAATTTTTGAGATTAAAAAAGCGAGTGTAAAAAATGAAGAAAGAACATGGGAATATTCATGAAATTACAGAAAATATTTCAATTATCGAAAGATACATAATCTAGATAAACAAAACTGCTTTAAGATACGTAATAATTCTAAGACATTTATTTCAAAATAACCATGAATTACTGTAATATTTTAAAATCACTTAAATTATTTCATGTAAAATTTATTACGAAAAAAATTATAGTAAAATTTTGAACTGGTACATAACTAAGGATTAACTACCAATTTGCACATATTTAATCTTACTTCAATGTATGATATTGAAGCAGCTCTAACTCAATACATTGATCTAATTTTAAATAGTTATATATTTTAAAAGTATAAAAAGAACTTTATTTTTTAGAGACAGCAAAAATCACATTTGGAAAAGAAATGAATAATTATACAGAAAACAATTAAACATTTTCATGTATAGATATGAAAATTTTTATCTTGATCTTATGCGAAGATCGCATTATTTTAAGAAAAAAATTTATGGTTTAATGTTAAGTTATTTGTTTGATTTTAAATGAAAATGAAAAGGTTCAAAATGAAGTTGGATTTAATATTTGTGTTTTGTGTCCGCCCACTTATGACCGTAATATCCTGATCTGAAAACAGTGACGCAGTGAGCGAAACATTCTGCAAAGGAAAGGGAAAAAGTCTTAACAAATTTGCGAGTTTCAGTTAAAACGCACTTATTCAAGCGTAATAATACTCGCTCTCCTTGACTACGTACTCTTCAATCGAAATTATGAGCTTGTTTCTATTTCTTTACTTTCCTATACGCACCTGTTTTGTTTATTGTCGACTAAGTTCATCGAGTTTCCAATCTTAATTCTTACAATATCAGTATACTACTAAGAATTTTCGCATCAGAATTCATTTCGGAAGAAATTATGTATAGTAAGTCATAAAGTGTCTTATAATAGTTTTGGAATTCTTTATCTTAAAATAGCTAACAATATAAAAACAATATTCCGTAAAATGACAAAGGTACTCAGTCAACAAAATGTATTTATCTCACATGTTTTACATACATAAAAATTAATTGAATAAAACACAATTTTAATAATTTTACTTTTGCTACTTTGTTTTAAAAAAATTGTATTTTATTATAGAAAAATTATTTGATAAATATGAAACCACCCAAATGAATAAAGTTGTGGTTAATATGACTTATTAATAGCAGGGAAAATCGTTCTTTTCGAAAATAATCAGGAAAAAAAAAAAAGAAAAGAAAAGAAAAGAACGAAGATGTATTGATCTTAAACTCACAACTGCTTAAACAATTTTCAATGTATTATTATTTAACAAAAAAAATTATATATATATATATATATATATATATATATATATATATATATATATATATATATATATATATATATATATATATAAATAGAAATCTAAAAGTAGAAATATATTATTAATTTATAAGACAGCTCATTTCATATTATTTCAAATGTGAAGAAAAAATACAGAGCAATTAGTGAATTAAAAAATTCATTTGAATGATCATCAAACAGGCAAGAGAAACAGCGGGGAATCATATAACTCAGGTAAGAATAAGTCCATTGCTATCAAATGAATTCAATCGTTCATAGATATTATGTAGTACTCCAATTTCATAATCAAACATTTAATTTTGATCATTGTTCTAAAGTCAAGTTTTGGACAAAATGGTTATTAGTTTGGCCTCTAAGTTGGGGCCGCGTGAGCATGATTGGTTAGGATGCTGTTCTCAGAGTGAGTTATGTAGTGAATTCGAATCCCGACTTACCGGAAGATCCGTTCTTTTCGCTAAATTCGACTGGGATACGTTAAATATCTCTTGGTCGCAATGTACTCCATGTGAAATGATACTTCTGGTGGCAGACCAAGTATTGGGGTCTTCTGCTTGGTCCCTGTTTCAAAATCGAAGACTCCACTCGGCTGTTTCTATCTAACTGGTTGAGCCCAACTAGTTAGATAGAAACTTCCCAGGTGCAGGGAAGCATGTTGGTGAAACAACAGCATGGTTGGATCGGTATCTACAATTTAAAATGGATTTCAAGTATCTATTAACACACGCACAAAATATGAAAGTTAAACACTCGAGTCTTTGGATTGAAGGTTGGGTACTATAACTACTCAGCTGCTAGTTATCTTGTACCACATGGAAATATTGTATAAGAAAGCTTTTTCATTTTATAATGTGAAGGCATAAGTAACAACACTCAACCAAAAATGCTTATAGGATTTTAAAATTTTTTAAAAGACATTTTTTTAACTTTTAATTTTTACTGTGAATGCAACCAAGAAGTTAACAAAGAATTTAAAAAATACACAAACTTAATGCAAAATTTATAATTTAAAACCCTTCTTATAAAATAGCATGAAAAACTCGGATAAACTATGAGATCGCACACAAGATATTTTCTGAAGGGAACTCATTTATAATTCTCTTTTCTCACAATGCAAACGATTCATTTTTAATGTAGCTTTATTGTTAGAGCAACATTTTTCCTTTTAAAATGTACTAAATTTTTGTCTATTATAATAATCGGTGTGAACTGAAGTGAATAGAATGTTCCTATAAAAGTAATTGTTCATTCCTATCATTTATATTTAAAAAACGACTTCATATTTAACAATAAATTTTTAAGTTTTCATTTAATTATTAGAATAAAAGGTTCAATTAATAATGTTAAATATCGTTATTGTAATGAAAAAATATCTTTAAATTATAACCATTCTAATGAAATTTCATATATGAAAAGAATGCAATATTTTAAAAGTTATATTATTTATAAAGTTTATAGACGAATATCCACTTAACATGAAGCTAAATTAAAATGTTTTAAGTTCCACTATATTGTTTTTAAATTTTCTCATTAGCATTAATGTGAATAGAATCATCGCTCTACTTTCCAGCTTTCCAATCATAATAATGCATTGATTCTGAAGTTTTGTAAAATTTTCTATGACTATACACTTTAGTATCTCAATTCTTATTTTACTTCATTAACATTTGAGAATTTATTATAGTGCTTCAGAGAACAAAGAATTCATAAATAATTGTTCATTAGAATAAATAGTAAATAACAAGGTATTGTGAAGCAAATAAAATAATTCTTACAAATTTTCCTGATATTGAAATTTAGAAGAAAATATTTGTCTTAATCAAAGTTTGATTTCGTTATATATTTTGTGCTAAAAGTAAGATTTCTTTAATTATATTAGTCAAATATAGATTTCTTTGTAATGTTTGGCCATTTATATTTTTTAAAAACAATATTCAAACATTTCAAAAACGTGTCCATTGCAATAAGTTTCGAATGAGATTGATATTGTCTTTCGAATTTTTTTCGCAACTCACCTTTATTCGTACTGGCGAGTTTTTAATGTTTTTTTCCTTAGATTACGCGAATACGGCTCATTATATATGAAGTTTCATGAAAGACAAAAACACAGGTAATGTTCTACCACCTTATAAAAACTTTTGCTAAGCTATCCAATAGACGGTATCAGAATACATCGATTTTAGGAATGTTAAAAATCTATACAATGGCCTTATATTGTTAGTTAGTCCATTACCTGATATCAGTTCCTATCAGCTCATGATAAATTTATGTTTACTTGCAATGTATCACCGAAGTTGACGCTGGCTGAAAAAAAACATTTGAAGATTCGCAGTGGAATAATGACTGCGAATCTATGATTATTCTATAAATAATATAGCCTATAGAATAATGATAGATTCTCGCAGTTGAATTACTTAAGTCAGATTATCCTTTGCATGATATCTTCTAATTTTTGTAACCGTAATGCATCTTTATCAAGTTTGACGCATTTTCTATTTTAAAATTCAAGTTAATGAAAAAAATTTCTGAAATATTTACTATTTATCATTAGGCTTTACATTAAGATTATTGTTTGAGATACAAAATAAGTAAAATAGAAAAATAAACATACATCATTAAAAAATGAAAGTAATTTATAACGAATATCAGTTTTGCATTATAATCACTCGTTTGCCGAAACCTGTGATCTTTATTTTTATAATATATATCTGCTCCCCAACGAATAATACTTTTGGAAATTGTAAATAATTTTCTTTCAGTAGAAAAGCAAAGTCTTATACCTATAATTCAATCGATAATAAAATTTAATGGTAAAATATTTTATTAATATATTGAAATCATAATATATTTCATTCGTATAGAGAAATTATTTTGGCATTATAAATAAAACATTTATGGTTTTATAGACAGAACACAAAATTGCTCAACCAACCTTCTTCATTATAGATGAATTTTTTTTTTAAATTTATTTTTCCTCTAAGTTTGAAAAAAAAATTTCAAAAGATAAACACACAATAAACTTTTCTCAGTCTAAATAAAATTTATATTGAATTTTTTATCTTGATCTATTTATAATATTTAAACTTTTTTTTATTGAATTTTTAATATTTTTTGGTTTGGGAATTATAATTTTAATAATAACAACAACAAAAATTAATTATACAAATATTTTAAAGTCAAATTTTAAAACATTTATTATTTAAATGTAATACTGTATTTTTCTCTCTCATTAAAGTTTCTCAAATATAATATAATAATATAATCTATGTTTTCTTTTGGTTCAACTAAAATTGAAATAAAAATCTAAATTAAATAAATAATTTTTTTTGCGAAATTCTTAAGTAAAAAAATAAAGCACTTTGAACTATACAAAACAGAATATATATATATATATATATACATATATATATATATATATATATATATATATATATATATATATATATATATATATATATATATATATATATATATATATATATATATATATATATATATATATATATATATATAAACGTTTTTGACTTTCTCAGGAAAATAATGTTCTCACACATAACGACTAGAATTGACGTCTGTTGAAATATCAAATGCTTTCTAAGACATCAACTCTACGATGAAGCAAAAAATGTAGCATATTTATAAATTATACTTTAAAAAAATTATAAAAATTTCTATTGAACCACTCATTAAGAATAAATAAAAGCTTCACAATAAATATCATCTTACTTTTTCAGCTTTTTGATTTGGTAACCCTACAGCAATTTATAGGACCAATAAGGATTTATAGTTTTAGCTTTTATCTTATAAAAGCATTTTTGATGCATAAAATGTATGCAGATATATGATTCTTCACATGTAGATTATCTGTCTGATTTGCAGTTACGAATGCTTCTCGTTCCCAGATAGAAATGTGAGACGATAAATCTAACAGCTACTTTTCTACTGTGTTTCTGTTTCACTAAAATTGTTTGACTTGTCTGATTTCAACTATTTCGTTTCATTTTACTCTCTCTACAACTGATATGTGTCAATTTGTATCAAGCATGTTTTTCTACAAAGCTACGGTCATGTTAATGCTACGCTTCTTTCAACGAATGAAAAATATGCATATATATGTATCTTGTATAAAGATTTTGTCATTGTAACTCTAGAAGAACAAAGGAGGAAATTCTATCCGCATTATCCACATTCCTTGTGCCAAATAATACAGCATTTATATAATTCATAAAGCACAAAAGTCTTCTACGAAATCTATTTTCAGCAAAGAACTCCTTATTCCAAAAAAAAGTCATCTTAAAATACTTAAATTGAAGTATTTGGTTTGTGGTTGACAAGATCACATGGTTCAAGACATGGAATGGGTAAGAGTCCCAATGTATTAAAAAAAAAAAAAAGCATGCAGCAACTATTATTTATCTAAACTCTAAAAACACCGTCTATGCAGTATTTTTTTAAGTTTCATTATTGCATACCAATAAGTAAAAATTATTTCACAATGTATTTGAACTTGTCCTATTCTTTAAATGTTGAAGCGGACTTTTTGACCGAGAAGTATCAATGATGGATTGGTTGTAGGAAACGATACTTGGTCACCTTTTAGATTGATTTCTAGAATGTAATTAAATTCTTTTATTTTGAGTTTCTTTATGCAAGAGGGTTATCTAACAAATTAAAATATATCGACCTAATATATGATTTTTATACTTACTTTTATGAGAGTGCTTATTTTCACACAGCCTAAATCTTTTAAAAATAACCTAAAGATATTTCTCGAAAATTCAAGCACAGAAATGCACTTTTAAGTCTAACATGATTTCATAAATTGAGTTAAATCTTTTATAAAAATTATAATTTTTTAAATCTAGTATGGAATAATTTTGTGTTACAATATTCAATAATATATAAACTCATCGTTCTTTACCTTTAAATTATCCCTGCGATATTAGTTGTAGCTTTAATTAGTAATAAAACTGCAAGGAGAAAGATAAAAGTCTAACATTTTTTAAATTATTGTTAAATTATGATAATCAATAAAATTTTATAAAATTTTGAGAAATGCTCTTTTATAAATTTATTCAAAAATTAAAATATTGAACTTGGTATCGAATTAAAATAACTATAAAATTCTTAAAGTAATTGAAAAATGTGATTTTATACAATTGTAATAGGTAAATTAATCCAGAGCTTCAATGGAATAAATTTAAATAATATGAGATTATATATAAAAGCAAAATAAATTGGGTTTTATTTGTATTTAGCTACGAAATAGTGATATTTTAGTTTTCTACGTGATAGAAGTTGATGATTACGAGAATTTCATTATCGTGAAAAGATACGAGAGTGATAACAATAACAAATATTAAATATTTTGTCAGGAAACCGGAAAATACTTAACACACACACACAGGAAATTTTGCGGTTTGGTGATAAGTTGTGGAACATTTTGTTTCTGTTTGAATGATTAATCCCAATTTTTTTTTTTTTTTTTAATTATCTAGCACACTTTTTTGATTATATTGCGCTTATGAAGAATTAACTTTTTGATATAATACTTGTAAATCACACAATATTTATGACACAAGTTTCTTATTTTAAATTTTTTAAGGGAATATTTGAAAGAAGGAATTTTTCTAAGCTAATTGAAATAAATAAATTTATAATTCTTTAGAAAATGAATGCGATATTTTCTAACCTTTATTCAAATATTTGTAATTATTAATTAAAGAAATAATCAGTATGCAGTATTTCATTACTATTTTCTTTACAAAAATTTATCATATAAGTTTATTTAAGATTCAACATAAAAAAAGCTAAATAAACTATGCTTTATTTAATATTGAAATGTAAAGAAACTATTTTCTTGGAGTACTTTAATGTTATTTTCTTATGTAATAAGAGAAATTTTAATGTGAAAGAAAAAATAACGGTTAAGTACCAATTTATGTTTCTTCATATAAATTATTATGGAAGAGCTAAATTAAATATCTTTCCAAGCCTTGAATTTTTTTAAAAAAAATATCGACTTTGTTCTATTATTGCAAATAATAATCATTTGAACATTTATTAACGAAGCACTTTTATACGGTAGAATACTTAGAATGCTAAAATGTTTTTACTGTATGTGAATATAGTAAAAGAAAATTTAAGAAATTTTTGTGAAAATAGCATTTTTTCTCTCTTCTAATAAGATATTTCATAATATCTGTTGGCGGGATTTTTGCAAAGGAAAATTTCATAAATTAAAAATTAATATATTTTCATAGAATTTAAGTAGGATATTTTTTCAATAATGTCGGACACTGGGTAACTAACTCTTCACAACAACATGGCTTGAAATTAATACACGTTTATTGTTCCTAGTGAACACCTGAGAACCATGTCATAGAGAATAGTAGCACAACCCACGTCACTCCTCTACAAATCCGTTAATAAGGTGGTCACATTCATTCTTTAACTCATCAGAAAGTGGGTGGAAACACAGTGAGATAGAGAAAGAAACACCTATTATCAAGCTAGGAATCGAATCCGGGACCAATAATTAAGGAATCGAGAATGTTAACCACTTAACAATCAGCCGACTTTAAGTAAGATATGGATATTTTAAAATCAATTAAATTTTCTTAAATCTCAAGTTTATAACTATGTTACACTTTTTGCTGATTAATATGCTTGATTACTAAAATTTAAATGATATTTTTATTTATGCGCCAGGCATCCATCAAAATAAATTAGTTTTAATCATAATGAATGCTATAAAAATAACATAATTAAAATTTTATTGTAAAATTATGTTGGGAAAATTAAAAGTGCAATTGAATAAATCTAATTAAAATGTATATTTATTAAAATTTTGATAGAGTTTCACGATATTTGTTTCATACATATCAAGACATAGAAGATAATTTTCATATTCCCTTTACACACCATTGTAATATATTAATACAATATTTTACTTATACATTTAGGTGAAGATTTTTTTTAAAGAGCAGAAATTTTTGCGAACTTAGTAAGTGAAATAAATACAAATGGCATTCTCGTATGAGTTTTGAACTTTATTGAAAACATGACTGTCAAATAAAAAAAATGTTCATGTACAATAAGTTATATATACAATTGACAATCGACATGACTTCATGTAATAAAGTGACTCATCATGAAGTAATCAAACACTGTGTTATTCAGAAAGACAAATGGTCTAAGCCATGTTAAACAGTGACAAAATTATAAGTTATATACTCATGAAGTTTCGCACATTTTGAGTATATTTTTAGTATGCATACACTGCCCAGCAGGTTTAAAGTAAAAAGTAGTAAAAAATGCCCTGTCCGAGAAATTTTTAAATAAATATAGTCAAATATTTATTGTTAAACTCATAAGGTATACACAAAGGTGGAATAGTCACATTTTAACAGTTTATAAATTAGTACTAATAAAAATTATTTTATGAAATCAGTCATATTGAATGCTTTGGTTTTACTCATTCAAACAAAGCAATATAGTAAATTCAAATTTATTTTCACTAATTTTAAATCAATGTTAAATCAGGTTATTTGGATAAATAAGAATGTATAACTCTTATTTATTAAAAACGATTAAGAAATACATAATTTTGATACAAGTGCTATCAAATACTTCAACTCATAATTATGAATGAAAAACTGTTCTTTTCATTTAGTTCGATATACATACATAGTAAGTCTAAATAAAATAGCATGGCCTTTTACTTTTTGCATAAATTTGTTTATAATTTAGTAGAATATAATATGTATAAACTTATCTAATAATTAAAAATTTTAAGGAAATATAAATTAGCTGACCACAGTCTCTGTATTTATATCTTAAATTTCCCATTCTTAACATTTAGAAACTCCGACAGAGAAGCCAAGCCGTACGAAGTTAACACCACATCAAAAATATTTACGTATAAAGAAATTTCCAAGGATAAAACATTAATTTTCATGAATCATCAAAAATAAATGTTTTCCCAAATAAAGCTTTTAACTAAATTAAACCATAATAATAGAATGATATAACAATTTAACCATAACATATATATCATTTTGAAATTGCTTTCGAAAGGGAAATTCTAATTTCATTTTTTAATGAATTGTAATTAAAGTCAGTGTCTTTTCCTTTTCAACTTGTATTTTATAAGGCAACAGATGAAAGTTTATTAGATCACATTACCGCTCAAATTGCAAATCTGACATGTTTTATTCAATAACAAAAGTTTTAACTTGTTATAAAACGAGATTACATCAGCCTGATAATATAAACTTGCCATGAAATTGCATTCGAAATAATAGACAGTTTTCATTCAATAATCCAAAATCGTTTCCTTTTTATTATTTCTATTTTGTTAACTATGAAGAAAATGACATTCAGAAATTAATCGGCTTGCATAACATAAATATTTTTGATTAAAATGTTGAGATTTTTCCGCCATTAAATTATAATAATAAAAAATTATAAATATAATTAACGCTAATCACATTTCTTTCTTAACAATTTACAATCACTTAACAACTGATACGTTTAACAGATTTTCTTTACAATCATATTTCGATTGTCTACGGAGTGAACTCCAAATGCTTCAGTCCCTTTCAATTAAATGCAATCAATAAAATGACAAACACTGTACATGTACACACAAAGACGCCAGAGCATGAAACATATCTGTAAAAAGAAATGCTAATTTTTCAATGAATTGATGTAGGGGGTTGCAAAAAAAACACAAATATCTAAACATTGAGAGATGAATGGATTCTTTTTAAAATAAATAGGGTATTATCTTTTTATCTTCAAATTGAATAGTTGCCAGCAACTTATCAGAAATATATAATGAAAATAAAATTGCAAAGAATCAACATAAAACTGTTTTCACATCCCTATAGCTTGTAATTAGCCTATAAAAGTAAAACCTTTTTGCTTTGAAGAATACCACATGAAATACTTTGAAAATATTAAAACAATTTTTGCAAGAAAATGTTGTAAATGTGCGTTGGAATGATGATTTACACAAACTTATTAGAATACTTAGAGATTTCAAGTGACTTCAATAATAATACTCGAATGATTAAATAATTACTTTTTTTATAAAATAGCAAAACAAAAAGCTTAGATTATTTTATAAAAGTTTTTCAAAATCTAATTTCTTCACTTAATTTCAGAAAATACTCTTTATATTATAATGATTATTCATATAATCAACTAACATTAAATTAAATAAACTAAGTTAATTCCAGCCTACACTTTTAAATATTAAATTATTAAGAAAATAATTTATATTATTGCTGCAAATCTAGATACAAATGAGCTAAATGCTCATTGTTATTTAATGAGAATTTTTCTAAATTTAATAAATTATAAATGAATTTGTTTTATTATGCACATTTCTTCTATAAAGAATGAATTAGATTTTAAGGAAACATTTTTAAATGAAACATAAATTTTGTTTCCTTTATTATTGAGGTAAAAAATGTATTACGTATTAATTGCTTATAGTATTTCATGCCTTAATCACCCTGGTCCACCCTACTCCGACGGAATGCACAATAATCGCCACCAAGTATAAAATTATGCTATTAAAAGCCTAATCCACAAATGTAAATGATGCTTGTCATGCAATTTTGTGAAGGACATATTCAGCATGGCACAAGGAAAATGGAACATAAAAATGTTTCATCCATCTGGATGATAAGTGTTGAATCCAGGATGACATATATAAAAAGAAACAAAATGCAATGTAGTGCTTAAATAATAATCACAGTTACAGAAGTCCTATTCTCATCATTTCGGTGACAGCAACAAATAAGAGACACGTCAAGATACTACTAGCTGTTGAGATAGTAGAGCTGCCATTGTCCAGGGCTCCGTGGTGAGGGACTAGAGTGGCTGCACCTTCATTCAGACCCAAATCAACGTCAAGTTTTTCAGAACCATCCACCGCAGCGTTGTCATCATCATCAATTTCTTCTGGCAGGAGCGTCGAATAAGTGTTATTGGTTTCTCCTCCAATGAATATGGGTTGTTGGTCTCCGCCATTAAGGGATGCCTTGGACAGGTCTTCTTTACTGGATGATTGGCAATCAAACCACCAGACAGATGTTGAACGTGGATAAGGAGGATCAGCATTGTCAACCTAAAGTGGTACAAAATTAATATGATACAAATATAAGCAATTAAGAAATATTTTATATTAGTTTGTATGTATTTTTAATGTAAAACCAAGTGTAATAAATTTTAATAGTAGGAAACATAGGATTAGAGAGTAAGTTAGCAGCATAAAATAAATTTATAAAAAATTTGAAAACGCCTGTTAAATTTTAAGATTATGAAATGAAAATCAGAAACATGAATGCTTGAAAGTATTGATAATCTGTTCCTGAAATTTTAAAGCTTCGCTTATGAATAAGAAGAATACGATACATGTGTAAAATAGGAATATAAATCTTCCACTATTGAATACATATAAAAGTAATAATTATTTTATATAGTAAAAAAATTTTTTAGTATATGAGATATATGTACTGAATAATGGAAGTATAAAGTTATTAAATTACAGTGAAAATATAAATAGAAGTAATTTAAACTAATAATAAATAATAAGTTTCTTAGAAATGTAAAATAATGTAAATGACACAGAAAAATATTCTTAAATCAAGATGTTTCCTTCGTAAGGTATAATTATGCTAAAACTCTCAAGATTCACAAATCGAAATTTTACTGTAAAATCTATTTGAAATATTTTATTAAAATTTTAAAATACTTATTTTATAACAACAGGTTTTTGTCAACATAAATTTTTTGACGTAGTTAAAATAATTTATTCATATTCAGATGAATTTAATCATTTGAAATATTGAAGTTTCAAAATAGCTGGCTCATTGAGACAAAGAGAAGAATCTTGAATAATTATAAATTAAAGTCTCAGAATTAAATTAAAATATATAACTAAAGATTAAAATCATTAAAAAATATGCAAAATGCAAAAAAAAAAAAAAAAAAAAAAAATTATTGCATTTTGATACTACGAAGAAAGGTGTTAAAAATGCTTACGGAAAAGGTTCTGTCATTGAATCTGTAATATTCTCGACCCTTAAAAAAGTAGGTTTTTTGGTTGATCCATTGCAGAGCAGCATCGATATTATTGGGTAAACCATCCCAGGTGCTTATTGGCTGAGGATATCGTGAACTGACCGGTGGTTCGTTTCTGCTGTCAAATCTCCAATAGTTTCGACCTGAAATTATGAAATCATGTCGTGTTTATAGCATGCTTCTTAAGGACTTTTCCAAACGATCAAAATATGTATGGGTAAAAAATTAAAATTATTGCAGATTTGATACACCGATATTATGTAGCAAATAAAAATATATAAATCACTGAAGCAGAATTAAATTTTCTTTTTTTTTCATTTGACATTCAAATAAGAAATTACAAGTCTACATCTAAAAATTGAAATTGTCAAATAAAACTTCTTTAAAAAACAATAATATTAAACATATTATTATTTAAAATATTACTAATGATATTATTTCACATAATTTTTAAAACGCAATATAAGATAAAAGCATCATTATTTGCTATTTTTGATAAAAAAAAAATAGATTTAATAAAACATTTATTAAAATTTACAATAAATTTCAAGTAGTAAATTAGCACTCATGCTTCTCTTGCTGTTATAAATTAAGATAAAAAAGTAAGTTATAAAAAATGTGCAATCTTATGTCTCAGATCATTGCATATAAGAAGCGAAATTACCCATTTCTTAAGCAAGAAATATTTGATATTTAAAATAATTTTACTCATATTTAAGACGCAGGTTTAAAATAAAAAAATTAAATAAAAATAGAAAAGAATGTAATAAAGAGACTTATATTCTTACAACTTAGCTTATTTGTTCAAAAAACAAAATTATTCAGTTTCCTTTCTACATCTAAATTGTTCATTGAAAGGAAAATTTTTAAGGAAGATAAGAAGTTATGCTACAGATTTGTTTTCATATCAGAAATAGCATTGTGATAAAACACTGAAAGTGAAAAGTTTAAAGATAACCCATATCTAAAAGCAAATTCTGACCTTTGAAAAAGTAGGTTTTTCCATTTCCACTCCAAACAAACGCAGTATCGATATTATCGGGGATACCTTCGAAGCCCACGGAGATTTCTTTCGGGTATCCAGAGTCCATTTTTTTGTTGCGGAACCTCCAGTACTGGTGTTTCTAAAAATAAATAACGAATTTTCTGTTATGCTCTGAATAGCAATGTATTGGATAACACAGTATTGGGAACAAACAAAACCAACCATTATTTTATTTTAAGCTACTAAAAGCACGGAAGCTTCTTCTTGGACAGTAGCCAGCGTCCCGAGAAGAAATCTTTTAGTTGAAGAAGAGATAGAGCTTAATCGCGCAATAAACATTTCGAGGAAAATACGGAAATTGTAATCAATCAATTCGAAATTTTCTTCGGAAATGCCTTATTCAATTAATTACGTAAAATTTAAACCAAGAAAATCAAGAATAATTTGAAAAAAATATAAAAAAAAATTATCGAAATTAGTTTCAATTATAAACTTCAAAATTTCATATATATTAAAACACTTCTGCGTTAAAAAAATGTAATGTGCATATCTGATATAAACAAGTGTATATAATTTCTACGCCAAGGACATCCGAAGAAATGGTAACAAAACAAATACACAAGTCTTTAATTTTAGTGAGGTTATGTTTGTGGCAATAATATTTTAAGCAAAATATAATAGCAGTTTTAAGATATTTTGAAATTAAATTCTTTATTCAATCACGCAGTTTTCAAGCAGTTAAATTTGATTTATATAGGAGAGAAAATATTTGTATTGTGTACTTAATTAAATGGATACGCGTTTTAAAGCGGCTTTTAAATTATTATAATTCAAATTGCAGTTGTATGGCTGTGCGTAGTAGGAAAAATGCAGTTTCATCGGCTTTAATGCTGTCATTTTACTGCTTTAATTTTTATTTTGTAATATATAAAAAAGTTTCAACAACATATAAAAATTAAATGAGTATTAGTTAATTGTTTTTAATGTATATATGTCGTAAATACATGCTAATGAATCATTGACTTAATTAAATAGCTTATCTCTTGATTGAAATCAACAATGCGACAGAAATCTTTGGTCAAAACAAAAGCATATCTTTATTGTTGGTTAATTTAACATCATTAAAGATTAAAAAAACAGCGTAAGTAATGAAAGATTAAAAACAAAATATACATGTTTTAAAGAATATCTCATTATTTTACGGATAATAAGATGATACCTTCTCCTATACGAAGAAATGTAACTATTTAAATTTTCTCTAGTATGTAAAAATTAATCAAATTTCATCATTTGAACAAGAAATAATGGAATCAGTTTCTAATTTTTGGAAAAAATATGTTGCGCTTAAAAATTAATTTAAAATATAATAATAGTTTATATAAAATAATAGTTTCGATAATATTTATAAATAGTAATAAATATAAATAGAAAGAAATGAATTTTTCTCGAAAAGAAGCATTAAATGACAATTCTTTTGCCAAATTTCTTACTTTTATTACCAAATAATAATTTTTATTTACTTTGGTAAAAATATTATTTTTAATATCGATGAATAAAGTTATACTTCTAAAGTTACATTGTACATTAAAAGTATAATTTTTCGAAATCAAATTACAAGCTTGGTTAGCAGCTTTTGAAACACATCACTTACCATCTAAATAACACAACAGCGGAACTTTATTCTCATATACTTTAAAAAATTATTATATGGTAGTAATTGGATAAATATTTTAAATCTTACGTAGAGATAATATGGAACAGTTCGTTTGATATTTAAAGCAAAACAACTTGCATTTTTAAATATAAAAAGTTAGTATTTCCTTAAAGCTATTATTATTTAATGAATCATTAACTTTAATATTCCTTTGCAACCATTTTACTCTCTTAAAACAACATTGTTTTAAACAAAATTAGAGTAAATGTGGGAAAGAAATATTATGAGATTTACTTTAAAGAAAAATGTTTTTCCATTGGTCCAAGTTAAAGCTGCATCCAAGTTTCCAGGTAAACCATCCCAGTCATCCGATATTTTTCTAGGATAGCCATCAGCAATACCCGATTCTGTGATCTCCCAATAATAATCACCTACAAAATAAAGGTAACAATAATAAAATGCAGCAATTTGGCCAGAATTTGTTATTTAAGAAAGAAAATTATCCATTGAAATGAAAATTTATTTGAATGTTGTATTTTAAAGAAAAGTTAGTAACACAAATTTACTAACAGAAATTAAAGCAAAGAACCATTTTACAAGTATTATGGAGAGATTTTGTATGAATTATGTTTATTATATTTTAATAAGGTTTCAGTTGACAATATATTAAGAGGTTTGTTTAATTAATATTAAGAGGTTTGTTAATTAAATCACAAGAAACCATTTTTGAATAAGAAAAAGGGAATTGATGAATAATACTTTAAATAGATATTGTTCAAATATGTTTATCATTGTTCACCATCATTCATCATTATAAAAAATAATTATAATTACAAGAGTTTCAATTATATCCAAATAAAATTTATAATATGCCATTTTATATAAACAAAATTCATTAAAAATTTAATGGCTTTCCAAAATACTTCTGCATATTGCAGATACAAAAGTATATTCCATTTTTTTCAAGTTTTCTTGACTTCAGATGAAAAGTTTAGAAAGATTTTTTTTATTATGTATTAATTATTAATTTTAATATTTTTATTAAACTAAATATATGATACAGAAATATTTTACATATGTATAACCCACTTCATATGTTTACACGATGAACTGGTTGTAATAAATTTAAATTTAAAAAAGTATAAGCTTTATGTATATAATCCATCGAAAATAAAAAAAAAAATTTGAAAATTTAAAAGTGAATACCTAAATACTTAAGAGATTAAATTATAAAATCTTTTTTTCTGTAATTATATGGACAAAATTTTCAACAGGAAAAAGTAATTAGATTGTGATTTTATGCTATAGATGGTCAAATTAATTTGTCTTTTTTGATAAGTATAAATAAGTATCATCTGTTTAAGTCTAGATATTTCTTTAAGAAATCTATGCATCAAAGATAAAAATTTTTTTGCTCATAGCTTGGGGAAATATGCCTTGGCTTGATAATTAAAAATGATTACAACCGACAAAAGATATACTTAATAGAAAAAGATTATCATAGTTATGTTATAAAGAAACACATTTTAATTAAAGAAAACAAAAAATGCAGCAAAGAATAATAGTAGTTTAATATATATATATAATAGTAGTTTAATATATATATATATATATATATATATATATATATATATATATATATATATATAGATAGATAGATAGATAGATAGATAGATAATATATGTATGTATATATATATATATATGTATATATGAGAGTATTTTTTATTTTCGGTTTTAGTTATTTGACTAATAAATTAAAGTGAAGACATACTGTGCTTATTAAATGGGTTCTGTCAAAAGTTGTCGGATTGGTATAAGTTAGAACGACGAAAAATACATTGTGACTTTTAGTGATTGGTTTTTAAAGCATATATTGATGAGATTCTATAACAACGCATGAATATGTCCGAAATAAATAATCTGCAAAATACAGAAAAAAACTCAATTTTGAGTGAATAGTTAAGTGCATAAAGCTAATTTTGGTTACCTTTGAAAACATATGTTCGACCATCCTCTGTTTTAGTAGCTGCGTTGATAGTTGATTCTTGGCACAAGTCTGGCGACCCACTAATATCTGGAGTCTTATTGCGGGGCCTGTTTTCTGGAGTTGGAGCACTGGATTCTTTCCTTGGGCGCCCTGAAAAGTTTCAGTTGTATAATTTATTGAAATACGAGCACTTTTAACTAAATAAAATGTGTCTGAAGAGGTTATTATGTTAAATTAGTAAGTATGATATGACATAATTTCATAATAATTACTGATATTGCAATACAATCTCCGGATGACTCATTAGATAAAATACAGGCTTAGCGGTGCAGGCGAGCTCCGGACTGTACCTTAAAGTTAAAAGATTTTGCAATGCTCGCCCATCACCAAGTTCCTCGTAATTTTGAAAACGTAATTTTGAATTTCAGGTGACAAGATCACATCTAAGCTGGAACCTTCCTCTCTACACTTACACCACGCCAATGGAAGGACTTTGTAAAGATTAGCACGGACACGTTCCTAACCCACAGAGCTCTAGCACCCAGTGAGGGAGAATGTGTGGTTACCCTCCCAATCACTACCCGTGATAAATGATGCTACAGTGTGAAGCTACTGAGTCAATGGAGCTCAATAGATAATATAAGGGATAATTTATACTAAATTTTTAAAATATTGGGTTGTACGGAAAGTCATTTCGTTTTTCATAAAAATGAAAAACGCACAACGAATAAATATCTTATTGCATTGCATATTGTCCATTCTAGTCCAATACATTTTACCATCTTTCTAGTTAGTAGCACGATTATGCACTCATAAAGTGGTTGGTTTTTACTAGCAAAAAGCTGAACCATGTGGGAAAAACGAAATTACTTTCCGGACAACCCAATAATATATTATTTAGAATATGAAATATACAGTAAGAGACATCCCTATATAAAATAGCTCGGGCTGATCAAATAATTAAAATATTTTTTCAAAGGTTTTTAAGGTCTTTCGCAGAGCTCTTTTCCTGCTAAATTAAATGATTCAAATGAATTTTTTTTATTCCAAAAATCTTCGTGGAATTTAAAATTGTAGCAAAGACAAAAAATAACTGCAAAAGAGAGTAATTAAAAAAAACAGTACATTTTTTAATAAAAAACTCGATTAATGTTTTTTATTTTAGCTTTGTCAAACAATTATGCTTGATCCCGAGATATTTATACAGAGTAAGAAAACTGCCTGGAAATTTTCATGTAACTTTCAAGCGATTTTGAAATTCATTCATTTCGATTCGATTTTAAGAAAATATTTTTATATGTATTTTTAACTTTAAAGAATGTTTTATTATTTACGCACTTGTTCCAATAAAATAACTTTTTGTTACAAGAATGTTTACATATCATTTGAAAATTGATATCTAAACATTCTTGTAGTAAATATAATGCTAAGTATGAATAAAATAAATTTTATAAGAAATGAATTATCTTAACTATCTTCATCTTCCCTTGCTTAATTTAAAACAAATTTCGAGAAGGGGTAATATTAATTTATTTTCTAATTCGAACGTAAATAAATGTAATCAGTTTAAAATTGCTAACATATGTGTTTATTCAAATGGTAGGTCCTCTTATATGAATCCATATGTTGGAGCCCTGATTATCTAGTGAAAACATTGTTAACTACTTCTAACTTAAAACCAACTTTTCTCTGACATTGTTTACTGATATTCGTAAACAATATCATATTTTTTAATTTGCAGATTGACAAACGAAGTCACTTAATACAGCAAAAATTACAATTCATATATAACAACATAACAGCAAATAACAGTGATTTTTACTATATGCACCGTTTCAATTATTAGCATGTCTTTTCATAAATAACAAGCCACTTACAAAGGAGAAAACCTGAAAACTATAAAAGACAAACTCAAGTGTTTGATTTACATTCAGAAAGTAGTAACTCAACACCCGAATCTTTCTTTCAATAGTTGTCTGGTTAGAACTTTTTGACTTTGCGCTTCAAAGAGCAAGAGATTTTTTTTTTTAAACCGGTGGTGAAATTAGTAGAAGACAACAATTTTAAATGTTGTTTATTATTTTGAGATTTATCCTTATCTTGTTAAATTTATAACTTAACTTCATTTATTTTTTTTTTTTTTAAAAAAATTAGAAAACATTTTCCCTTTTTAAAAAGCATTATAATTTTCCAAGTATTCAATTAATTATAACAATTTCTTCAATTAGATCAAATATCTTTGATCTAATTGAAAACATAATTAGTTCAAATGCCTTCTATTAGATCAAAGATATTTTAGAATGAATAATGTTTATTAAATTAAAAAATTATAGTCCTTACAAACTGAATTATTGGTATTTTTTTTTTTTACATTTTAATAAAAATTAAAGGAAAAACGTATTAAAAAATAAAGAAAAATTTGTAATTATTTATTTTAAATTCAAATAACTTCCAAAATTAGTCTTGAAAACAAATTAAATTAGTGTTAAATTGATTTCAATTAAATAGGATTTTACACATATACCAAATTACGAACTTAAAGTGCATAATAAAAGTGAGAAACAAACCATATAAAGCTTGAATGCCCATAATATCATCTTCGTCAAGACTAAAGCTAGGTTCGTAGCCTCTGTAGAAAGGGGCCATCAAAGAAGACTTCACGTCTGAGTGGGATAGACCAAGCGAGTGGCCAAACTCATGAGCCGCAACTTGAAATAAATTTGTACCTAAAAATGTCATTAAAGGAAACAATTAATAATATGAAATAAAAGGAAATATTAATTCAATTTTAATGAAGAGAACGATATTCTTTGTTTTAATTTCATAAACTTAATTCTAATTTTGCGGCAATAATATGATAGGATAAAACAAATAAATGACTGAATTACTTTATTCAATAAAAATTAACTCAGGGCACATTAAAAGCACACAATCTGAAAGCCCGATATTAAACTTCCCAAGTGTATTTTTGCATCAATAAATATCTTAATATTTATTATAGTAATTTATTTCTTGAGTATAAGCATATAAAAATGACTATTTTTGCATTTTAAGTTTTTTTTTTAAATGAAACGTTAATTTACAAATAAATAAGATATTTTATTGATAAGATATAATTGATTTAATATATAATAATCATCATTACTATAATTTATTTATTAAAATAACATGATTTATGCTTAATAAATAGTTTGTGAAAAGTTCTTATGTTATCGCAAATAATTATCTTTTTAATATTTTAATTATAAGATAAAATCTCTTCATTAATCTGATAAAAAATATAAAGTTTCAGTTAAGAAGAAATAATGTGTTTTTTTTATTTATTTATTTATTATTATTATTTTTTTTCATATTCGTTTTAACACTTCACGCATTGAAATTCAATTATCATAATATGAAAGAAAGTACATATGAAATCTTAAAATATTTTGCAATAAAAATTACTAAAACAGCAATATAAATTGAAAATATATAGTTACTATCGTCATAATTTTTTCATTGAATTTTTTTTATCTCAAAATATTAATTACATATAATAAGTATTAAATAAATATATATTCTTGCATATTTTTTTAAGAATTATTATTTGATACAGATCATATATTTTCAAAGATTCATTACGATGCAAGCTAATCACCAATTTCATTCAATAAAGTATTTTTGTTGTGCAAATTTATATTCACTTTATGTTATTTTTTACCATGATATTGATTGATAGTCCACTTCTCTTCATCATCAAAATGAGCATCTCCACCGTACTGAGGGAAAAAGGCATGAGCCAAAGTTCGACCAGGTCCATCAAAACGCTCTCCATCTCCGTGTTCACCTTCTTCAAATCGGACATCGATGTGAACACGCCCACTTTCAGTATTGATGAACTTGATGTTTGTTACATCACTCCAAACCTTTAGGAAACAAACTTCTGATTAGACAAATGGTGCAGTAATAATATTCAAAGATCTATAAAAGCTATGGAAATAGTTAACAATAAAGGATGCTGTTAAAATAAGGAGATTTGAATATATATACATAAAATATATGTAAGTTTAGAGAATATATTTATAAAATAATATAATATTTAGAGAATGAATATAAATGTAGTTTGAATATGTGCTTAAGAGTTATACATGTATTCTAAATCTATTATTATATATTGGCACATGTAAATAAGTAAATTTCCAAGTATTCACTTCAAAAGATATATTTGCAAACAAAAAAGAAACAAGATATTTAAATTTGCATTTACATAATTTTAAACTAAAATACTGAAATATAAAAAATATTTTTATTTTTTGTATTTTTTAAAAGTTAATTTTATAGTTATATATATTTTTATAATTTTTACATTTTTTATATTATATAAAATTTTTGTATATTTTATTTTTTTGTAAATTTTTTATACATATTTATAAAAATTTTTTTTTATTTTTTATATTTTTATAGTTTAAATATATAAAAATACATATATTTTTATATATTATAATTTAAATTAATATAAAGCGTGAAAATTAATATATACATAAGCGATAAATGATATTTTCAATTTGAATTAGTGCTGAAAATAAAAGATGTTAAATTGAGACTATTTTGTGTCAACAAATGAATTAACTTGTAATTAATAAATATACTATTACATTTAATAATGCTTCTTCATTAATCAATGGCCTCTAATTGTCAAAAATAATATTTGTAAAGATAAATTTGCAAAATCGATAAAAAATATTGTTTAATTTCTTTCGTAAAATGTAATTTTTAGTCAGTCTGCTTCAATATATTTCTTTATTTCCTTCCATTTTACAGACTTTCCTTGATATTAGAGGTGTAACCGCAAAACAGTTCGCATTAGAAACAGCGCCGCAAAAATAAATGACGTTTCATGAAGACCTTGTGAGTAAAACATCATTGTGAGATCGAAGTAAACGATGAGAAAATTCGTCCTTGGTGTTAATGATGAAAAACTGTTGATAGTCTAATACTTGCGAGTCTAATACTTGCGAGTCATATTTTAATGCTTACAACATATTTATTTCAACAATTTGGTTAATTGATTGTTTTGATTCTTCTAGGAAATGTATGATCTAAACGATTTTAGCATTTGAAAGAAATATATGAATTTAAAGCACCTTACGAGGAACCTTTTAGCAGAGTAATGCAAATAAATATATCATTGTACGTTAGAATATACGTGAAAAGTTATTAATTTTTAATGAAGAAGTTTTCCTAAGAACTAGGTATTTTGATTTCATGAATTAACGAATTAATAACTTGTATTCAACATAAGATTATACATATTATTGAGAAATAAATATCATTCATTTGAAATAGAATAAATTATCAATAATCGTTTTGATTTTGTTAACAAACCGAAATTTTATATACAAAAGTTAAAAAAATAGTTAAAAGAGATTAAATGATATTATATATAGCTCAGAAATTCACTCATAAATTCAATTATCATGAATATAATTTTAGTTGATAAAATATGGATTATAAATTAAACTGTATTTTATTCATGTAATAAAAGTTGAATAAGAAATGTTGCTATTATGCCATATGCAATTATAATATTATGTAATATTATTATTGTAATAATAATACATAAAAATTCCTTTATTATTGTAATAATATTTTGAGCTACTATAAATATTGTTATTGAATTTAATTATTTACAGTTATTTATTAGCTATAAAATTATAGAGCTACCATGAAAGGATCAAAATATGAAATTAAATTTGTTGTGAAATAGAGAAAAAAAATCAAATATTACTTTTCTTGCTTGACGCTCAAACATAATATTTTAAAAGTAAGGTTTTAATTTGATTGAGAATTTAAAGGTAACTCAGAACCCAAACTTATAGAAACTCCCTTGTCTAAGTGGGAGTCAAATTTACGAACAATTTAATTGATGTTAGTTACCAGTACATTATGAATGTCAATGCTAATTAATATTCTTAATTAATAATCATCAACATATTTATATTTACTTATTTTTCAAGCGTTATTACATTTTGCTTACTTGATTTTTATTAATATTTATAAATTTTTTCTAGTTTTATTTTTAATTAAAATTAAGTATTACATTAACCACTAAGATACTTTATGTTTAAGTCTTTGAGAGAATCATTAAATAATTATGAATTTTGAAACAAAATGTCACGAATTATAACGTGTAATCATATTTCTTGTGTGTGTTATTTTCCATTCTAGTATAACTACATAATATTTACTCATGTCTCAAAAGATTGTTCAAGTAAAACTTTAAACACCTATTCTCGGAAAGTACTTCAAGAAAGAGAAATAATAACATTACAATTTGTATAATGAAAGTGGTAATTTTATTTGCAGTAAATCAAAAATAGTATTCCTTTCAATCAGAAATAAAATAAAATTGAAATATTCTTGAATTAGGCAATCTTGAGTTGATTCAAATTCATAATTAATTTCTGATTGTTAAAACATTTTACATAAGCAAATTATATTATACTTATAATTATAAAAATGCTCATTATAGGGAAATATATTCTTTACGTATAATGCTATTAGAAAATTTTGTTTAATTAAATCTTAACGAGTTAATTTATGATGAAAAATGTAATTATGATTAATACTTATACGTACGGATATCCAACACTATTGTTTGTATATAAAATCCAACTTATATACAAACAATGAATCTTTAAGATACATTATTCTGTGTATTTTTGCAGATATATAGCATAATATATCTTTGCAATATTTTATCAATAAAGAAAAATGAAATGTATGTAGTCATAAAAGATAATTCTTTTCACAACATAAATATTTTTTATTCCATATAAATACTTACGCTCCACATTTTACCAACATTCGAATCTTTCTATTTGTGACAATTTTAAATCAACGAGAAATTATTTTTAATTAAAAAGTAATTTAATTGCTGCAATTATAACTGAAATAATCGTTAAATTTTTGTTTTATCGAATGGCATTCAATCAGTTTAATTTTATTCCTCATTTTTAAGGTAATTAAATTGAATAACAAAGAGATTTTTTTTACCAGTAAAATTATTTAACAAGTTATTTCTGACAAAACTACATATTTTTAATAATGAATTTTACAGAGTATAAAGATGAATTACAAACAATTTCAAAAATCCTATTTTCACAAAAAAAGCTTATCATGAAAAGTAAATTTTTTGTTGTAAAATGCATTGTTATTTAAATAAATTTTAGATTTAAAACTAATTTAAACAAATTATCTCATCATCAAACATTACTTCTATTATAAGGATGTATTTTATGCAATTTATGATACAATTTGCACTAATCTAGCGGGATCTTTTAAGCCATCGTCATTGTGAGGAAAATAAGGCAGATGGAATGTAAGGATATTATTACCTTGAATGCCTTGGCTATCTCTTTGTCTACCTTCTGCCTGTCCTTCAACCTTCGCGGATACTTGCTGATTCGATAGGTGAGATCTGTTACTCGCCACTTACTTCCTGCAAGAAAACATCGGTGATCAATAATAAATTCCTCTTTTACCTCTGTAGGATGATTCTCCCAGACATGACTTCATCAACGAAGGAAAATTTCTCATGTCATCGAAATTAATACGAAATATTTTAGCAAAATATTTTTTTAGAAAATATGAAAGCATAATCATGTTTTGCCTCATAACCGTAATCATGTAAAATATACAACTAACAAAGAAAATTCACTGAATATTTTAAAAAATTAATTCAAGGTTAAAATATTATATATGATGGGTGGTTTTGGGGATAAATTTGTCTAGAAGTAAAATGTAAGTAAATTATATTCAGTAAAATGATGAGTAATTAAATATAAGTGATTTTTATATACCTAATTTATAACTAATCATTAATTTAATTTAGTGATTTAATATAGATACACCCCAAAGAAAAAAAATATAAATGATGAACATTATATGAAATAATTTTTTACAGATTATTTTATTTTTAATAGTAAATAAAATATTTGATAATTATTTTAATAATTCGCGTTAAAAAATCAATTTGCAAACAGAAAATTATGTTAGCTATTATTGCTAATATAATTTTCTTTTTGTTTCCAAATTATTTTATTTTTAATAGTAAATAATATATTTGACAATGTTCACATTAAAAATTAATTTGCAAATAGAAAAATATATTAGCAATAGTAATAAATAGCAATAATTTGTAAATGGGAAACAATATTTATTTTTAAAAGATTATATACAGCAAAAACATTTCATGAATTTATTTTATGATTTCTTGAAATATATTTACAAATAACGTAACTTTCAATAGTTTTTAATTGTTAATCGATATACTAATGCAATACCCTCTTGTATCTATACAAAATGCTTATTTATTTTATTTTGATGTCTTGTTTCATTATGCCAGACCCTTATAACAAGGGAAAATAGTAATTTAAGTAATGATATATATAATTTTACATGTGTTTGTAAAAAGCGAAACAGCCTTGTAAATCCAATTACAGTACTAACTCAGGCAGGTAATGTTTTACGGTCTACTGAATACAAATGCTCATTAACGATGATTTTACAGTACATCTATTAAGATTTTTCATTACGTATTTATATCTTGTTAAACTTTAGATGATATTAATAACATAGATAATTAAGAGAATCATGATTTTTCCTTTCTCCTTTTTTGTTTGTTTTTTCAGTAATTAACAATATATTAACTTAAAAACTTATACAGATCCTTAAATACTTTTATTTTTAAGGAAAGAAAACTTAACAAATTTTACAAATGAAAAATCTACATTATTAAATAAATCTTTTAATTAATTTTTTAATTCAAATAAATTTAAAGGTTTCAAATTTATAAATTTTTTTATTTAAAATTCAAAACAAAGTGCTTGTGAAAAATAATATATAAAAGTATTTACTAATTAACAAAACAAAAAGAAGAAACTATTATATTATATTCTACTTCTACTATAATTTAAATAATTTTAAACTTCAATTAACTTTTTCCTTTTTCTAACACATTTTAAGTTTACAAATAAATTCTTCAAAATCGTTGAGCTGAGATTTTTTAAATAATATCTTGTAACTGGGATTTATTTTCCTTAAACCTACTTCTAATTTATCTGTAAATAGAGAATTTTCGGAGGTATTATTCCTTTATAGCGGATCTATGAAATTTATAATCGATCATATATATATATATATGCTGCGCATTATTAGATCATTTGAATTCATGGATAAGTTATTCTAAAATGCATAGAAATGCATCTATCTAGAATGCATCTATCTACTAGAATGCATCTTCATACTATATTGAAATTCTTCATATGTGTGTATCGTAATTCTCAATTAAAATTATGGGTTTTAGTAAAACTTAAGTTAAAAATAATAAAATTTAAAAAATATGAATATGTTTCAAAATATTTTAATTTTATATGATATACTTTAAAAATAAATAACAAACTTCATAGAAAAAGTTAAAGTGTATAAACAAACATTATATCTAAAGGAATATTTTTTTTTAATTTTGAATTCTCTTTTATAATTTTATCATTAACATATGTTGATGAAATATTCAACTTTGTAAATTTAAAAAAGTTTCTTACTGCATATTTCTCTTAAAATAAAAGTTTCAAAACATTCACTGCAATTAATTAAACTAACTTAATTAAATAATTGGTTCGTAATTTTAAATAAAATAAAAATTATAATTAATAAAATTATAAATATTATTCATTTAGAAATATACCAAGATTTATAATTTTTCAGTTAACTTAGATACTTTTATTATTAAATAAGAATATAATATATAAATATTTTTCATCATTAATTACAAACATTTTCTGTCATATCTTAAAATTTATTCTTAGTTAAAATTTGATTTAAGTAAACATAAAATTAAATTTTACAAAAACTTTAATTTAATTTTAAGAAATACTTTTAATTAAATTAAAGATCTTTAAATTAAATTTCCAGAAAATTTTAAAATATTTTAAATTTTGGTTTTAAAAATTAAAATTTTGAAAATAATTTTTAATTTATTTTGCAAAACTAATTATTTTATAAATTAATTTACACTTCTCTCATATATTTTTCAGAACATACTATTTTTCTTTAAGGAAGTTAGTATACTTCTTATTATTGTATAGTTATATATAATTTTTCTACACCCTCTTATGAAGGTAAGGAAAACTAAGTTATAGAGTATATAAGGAAAAAAAACTACATTCTGTTTCATTATTGGTAGCTCCCATAAACACAACTGAAAGATTTAAGGTAATGTCCCTGAATTTGTTTTTACATAAATAATTTATGTATTTTCTTTTCTAGAAATTACTTTTTAAATAAATAATTTATGTATTTTTTTCTAGAAATATCTTTTTAAATAAATAATCTGTTGAATACAGTTTAAAGAAATGACATTAATAAAAAGAAAATGTCAAAATATATTTTCCTATAAACTGCCATTAAATTTAAAAGATTTAAGAGTTTGAGAAAATATTTACTTAAATTAGTTAAAAATATATTAGTTTAATGAGTTCAAAAAATTTCCTTTGTTTCGAACATTTACAAATTTATTTTTTATTATTTTGCAGCACATATTTGAATGTGTAGTGGGCAATTGACTGCAATTTTAGGATATATTAGAAAATTTATCAAAACCCAAATTTAAAAAAATTTAAAAAATTAGAATATACAAAAAGATAGAAAACTTGAAATTCAAATAGTAAAAGATATTTTATCTTTATTTTTTTCCCTCGCTTTCTTAAGCTAATAATACAATGAGAGCGTGAGTCATTCAAATCTGATAAATAGGGGACTAAGTCAGTTAAAAAATAAAAACAAACTCTACTAATGTTGACGTCACGAATGAAAAGAAAGAAGGAAGGTCGCGGATCCGTAAGTTGCCAGGGATGTACCCTGAAATCGCTTTCTACAAAAAAAAAGGTCAAAGAAAATAAATAAATGTGGGTAGATCGTCGGAAGAATAAAAGAATAATAAACGGCCAGCTTGATGAAAGTGAATATAAATAATTTAGAAGGATTTCCGCTGCACGTTTTTAAAACTGTGCATGTGATATAAAGTAAAAATAAGAATGATTTATTGCCTTAAAATGATTGCTCTTGCAGAATACATAGATTGCTTTAGGTTACCTCAGGTAAATGTTTTTCAAATGGGGAAAAAAAAGATGGGGCAATTATGATTTTGATAACTTTTTTGTAATGGCAATGGTACGTGGGGTGAAATTTAAAAATAAAACCAGATAAATATAGTTTTTATAATATATAAATAAAATATTAAGGACAAAGAAATCAAAACTATAAAGATATTTCTAAACATTATTAAGATTATAATCGCTTAAGAAAAACTATATGCATTTTATCATTAGATATTTCATGGTATAAATTTCATTGTGTCAAAACTTTGAAACTGAAAAAATTAACTTGTACTATTATTTATAAAATGGATTATTTTAGATTTTTAAAAACAATTCATATCAACTATCATCAACAAAAAATACATTTTAGTTAAAATATTTTTTTGTTACCTTATTTTAAAAGTATACTACATCAATAATTATTCTCTTCTCACTCTAAACATAATAATTATTTTAAAAACTTTAGAGGGATAAATTTTTGTTGTTTCTCCAAACACAAAAGATATTCTTTAATTTATGATTTGTGGGTGAATTGTTTCAAAAACAAGGTCTCTGAATATTTAGTGCTTAACATTCCTTCTTGCTGATTTTATAAAATTAAAACACAACTTTTTGTTTAAAATCTATATGCTAGGTTAGAGTTTCAGATTAAGCATAAGGAATATCAGCAGAGAAACAAGAATAATTACACTTTCACATACATCAGAAAACTTACAGAATCTCACGCGAAAATAAATATATTGACAATAACACATCAAATCAAGTATTTTAGAATAACATTATAGTTTTAGAAATAGAAAGTGTGTATATTATGTATTTTTGTGCTGAAGAAATTATTTATGGGAAGTATATTTTTCTCTTTATTTTTGATATTTCTTTATAATAAGCTCATCTTACTCAATGCGAACATTAATTATGCAAGAAAAAAGATGGAATTGCATTTATTTCTATTAACTAGATTTGTTTTTATTTTATTTTAATTCATCGAAATTAATTAATAATAAATTTTAAGGCCAATTTTAATTTTTATAATCAATAAATGATACTTTATTTAATAATTTAATCTCATTCAAAAGTATATCAAACATTTTTTAATAAGATATTCAGATTATTTTGATGTATTGAAAAATAGCACTTAAGCTTATATTATTTTTTTCTAGAATTATATTTCAAGTATCACCTTGTTTATTGTAATGAAACAACAATATCTTGTTAACGACGGTAACATTTTATTATTTATATGATATAAAGTTTTGCATTTTTAAGCTACGTCAATAGCACGCTTTTATCAAAGATTCAATCTCTTTAGAAAAGAAAGATTCTAATAATTATCTTTCAAGGTAAAAAGATGAAATTGCAAATTCTGTTTATTTGTTATTTTTATTGTGTTTCTTATACATAAATTCCCTAAATATTGTGTTATTGTAAAATTATATTGTTGTGATGATCTTGTATTTGCTGTTAATATAAACTGATTGTATTTTTTACAGTTGAAAAAATCTTTTTAACTTAAATTTAATTGCACTAAATTTACATAAAAAATATTGATAAGGTATATTTCCAAAGAAACATCATTAATTTAAATATATGCGGATGTGTTACGTTGCCATGTGTAATAGCTTCAAATTTAAGATTCGTAGAACTCACCAAACGATGAGATTCCGAGAAATAGGTTTAGAGGTCACACCTAATGATTAAAAGCAAAATCATGTTCACGACAAGCGAAAGTAGATAAATTAATAATTTAACCCCACAACCATTTCCCGCTAAATTCTATGACGGTATAACAAGAATCAGTTCCATTTCGTAAATATATTCATTAACGCAGAATTACGTCAAAAGAAAAAAAAAAGAGGAAGTGCTTTCAGACATTTGCATATTGCAGAGGAAAATTAAATGAGTCTAAAGTGAAAGGAACCAGCTGACCGCATCATTGTCTATATCAATATCTGAACATACCTTGGAGGGCGTATCTCTTGCGGCGTGCAGAGTCGCTATGCCCCACCTTATCACGGACACCACAACGAGGCATGTTCATCATGGTGATTGTAGAGTTGTCCAATAAACCTGTAAAAGACAAAAGATATTGTGACATTTTCAGAAAGAATGACCCTGAGAATGACATCCATAAATCAGTATATGTTCTCAGCGATACTATTTCATAAACTATATTCTTTCTGTTTTAAAACAAAAAAAGAAAGAACTTAAGCAAATAAAAAAATTATTTTATTCATAAATAATTAAATGAAAAGTATAAAAACATTTTTTTTTATAAAATTATTTATAGTTATTGATTTTAGTCGTATATTTACCAGTTTCAGATAGTCCGGCAAATCTCTGGAAATCCTTAATTGCGAAAGAAACGGCTTGTTCACTGATAAGTGCAGCTGCATTAGAACTTGATTCATTCATGTAACCATACTTTTGAAGATACATCTAGGAAAATTATACTTAATTACTATTTTAATTCACATATAAAATTAAAGATGAAATTAATTTATGAATGTTATAGAATACACAAAGTTGTACACACACACAGAGAATAACAGAATTAGTTCCTTAAATATACAACCCATTTCCTTCAATATTAAATTTACAAATACTCCTCCATTTTACTTCACTCGAGAAGTTAATTCCTGACCAAATATTTCAAATGTCAGCAAGTTCAAAGACCTTTCTTATATTTTAAAAACCTCTTTGTGTCCTTTATTTAATGCCTATTTAATACGAATTAGAATAGAAGAGCTCTAGACACAAATCTAATAATGGACAATTTTAATTAAAATATTTTTGGAAGTCATCTTTGTCTCATACTGCCTTCGACTTAACTGCAGGTTGCTTATACATTAGGCTATAAATTATTAAATATGCATATATAGAGAAATTTAGAAAAACAAAACTATTTTTACATTAAAAATATCGTTTCATATTTTTATTAAAAGTTAAGTTATTGAATGCAATACATATATTGGTTATAATAACGTACGTCTTTATTAGCGCGAAAAAAATTGAAGTATCCATTTTACTTTTATTAATATAAACTGTTTAAAATATTTATTTAAAATTAAATTTCTAAAAGGTGATTTGGAAGTAATTTCTCTTCTTATTTCTGAGTGCGAGAGAGAAATTATATTTCAACATATTGGGATTAACTTGGAAAATTTTTTATTTTCATCTTGTATTAGTAAAAATTTCGTATAGATATAACTACAATAAAAACTAGATAAAAGTGTGTTTAAACGTACCTTAGTAGTAACATTATTAAAAATTTTATTTTCATTATTTAATTTGGTAAGAATATTAGACTTTTAAATATTTTATTAAAACACTAATTTGTTCACATTTAAAATGAATAATATTTTCTCTCATTTTTTGATACTTTGAATAAATTTTATTCAATAACTCAGATAGAAATTCAACAAATTATTTCTCTAATTTCTAATCACATATCTCCTATTTATACTAATGCATAACTGAATAAAAATTTAATTCACATTTTATTTTTTTAAATTATATCGTAAGCTTGAAAATTAAATGAAATGAAACATAACATATAATTTAATGGTTAAAAGACAATATAGTACGCATTATCTTTTAAAATTCGTATAACATAATTAGGAAAGCAAGGGTAGATTGGGTAAGAAGCGCGATTATTTTCAAAAACATCTCTCAAAATTTAAATTAATTTTAAATTATGGTCTATTTTAATAATTAATAATTTATAGTTTGTTCGATATTCAACACATTTATGTAATTCACATAAAAAATATAAAATTTGTGCAATTTATACAAAAAGCCACTTTTCTTTTAATTTCAATTCATTGTGTTGAGAAAGAATGTAATTCATAAATGTATCAATTGATTTTATTTTTATTTTAAATATCTCTGATATATTAATTTTAATTGCAAATATATTAAAATAAAAATTAATTTCTCGTACTTTTGATTTTTTACATGATAATATTTAAATTAAACCATTGACGTTAATTAATTACAATTAAAGCTACAAATAATTGTAACTTTAAATATCTAAACTGTATTCTATTTGAGGTATTTTCTTTCAGCAGCTCACTATAAAGGAATTATTTGTTCTTGAATATATTTTAGTGAATAATAAATATGCAAAGAAAAAAAATTCTACTTTAGAACTGAATAGGATATTAAATTTCTCTTACTCACGAACGTTCATTGAAATACAGATATTTAAATTTTACAAGTGTGTTTTGTTTTTTCTTTCTGAATTTTCTTTCATAAAAAAATCACTGGATGGCACGTAAGGAATATATTAAGGTCATGGAACTGGACATCGATCGTTCGGACTATCCGTCTTTTCTGTTTCACAAGTAATTGATATTTTTGCTCCAATTGTGTCTTATTCTCCATTGCTAGAAGAATTATGCAAAACATGATATTACTTTCAAACATTGATGATGTGAGTTATGTGATTTTAGAATTTTATTCACTGATTATTGAGCTAAACATTGATAATAACGAAAAAAGGTAAAAATGATTATTTTTAATCATTAAGGAGAAAAAATTAGGATTGGAATACTCTCTTATTTAAAAATGTTAATTTATTTGAAGATCTTCCTTAGAATTTAGATATCTCATTTGTGATTCACTGAATTGTCAATATATACTTATCAACCCTAAATTTAGGCTTACATTTAGGGTTAAAATTAAAGACAAGCACGGATACTAACTGATGTATAAAGAATTCCACATTTAAATCTATTAATTATAACTATTTCAGATTGTAAATTTCGCTCCTTATTTCAGTAGAGAAATAAGGAGCGAAATTTACAATGTAATACGCGAAAAAAAGCCAAGTTATTTTAAGATATGAAAATTGTCACAATTTAAAAATAAATATCGTGCTTAAAATAAACTAATTATTTATGCGCCATTTTTGTATAAAATAAAATGAAAATTAAGGAACAAAGAACAGTTTTCAGCATTTTAAACACTATAAGTTAAAAACTTTAATTAAATCAGATTTCCTACACATAATTCATTTAAGAACAGGAACAACCAAGGCAACCATCCAGTTTCTTAACTAAAAACACTGGCAATAAGAATTTAAACAATTCATGTTTAGGAATTGAATGTGTTATACTCATAAATTAACATATTTATTTAAAAAATAAATTTCGTAAAATTATTAGTATTCTTATATATCACTCAATGGAGGTCATACATTTAAAAACTATGGAAAATATTCTTAGTCTAAAAAACCAAATTCTATTAAAAATGATGACCAAAATTATTTTCTTAAAACTTTCTCACATCATCTTAGTAAATAATTTAGAAGTTAAATAATTATATTATTATCTCAATAATTAAACATAGAAACAATAATTATATTGTGTTTTGTGCATGCTGATCTATAACCTCGATTCTTAAAAAATCACATTTGGAAAAGTGAGTAAGTATCATTCGACGACATCAAGAAACGCTGACAGTTGACAATATATGATAAGAAAAAGTGTAATGCAATATGTCATCATCAGCACTTTGCAATACATTCGAATTCTGCTAAAAAAAAGATCTTCACCTTGGCTTAAGGCATTGAACTGACGGAGCTCATCACCCTCTCATTGACTGACCCGACTCAGCGACAGGCACGCGAAGTTTCGTTAACGACTTTTACCATGTGTTGCATAAGCGTATAAAAAAAGATAAAATGGCGTTTTTTAATTTTTCTTTTGTAAAATGGTAACATTTAGATCCGAGAAAATAAGACTCATTTATAAATATTGAAAAATAACTCAAAATGGCTTTTACTTGCGCTATCGATTTTTTATGATTTATAACAATATGAGTTTTGTATTCTAAAAATACAAAATTTCATTTCTAACAAAGAAAAATAAATGCTGTGTTACTACGAAATTATATAGATTAGCAAATTAGATAAAATATGACAGAATTATAATACTAAAATATTTAAGGGTTTTATGGCAACATTAATAGTAATAAAAATGGTCGCGAAAAATAAAGTTTAGTCTGTTATTTTTTAGAATAACACATTCATCAAAACTCATATATGCAAAACAGAATATACTCGTAAACTCATTTTTCCCCGACTTATGTGTTATAAAATTATTAGTTGATAACAAAAACTGTATCATTTCGTCATAATTGAACGTAATTAATTAAAATTTTAAATAAATTTGTTAAAATCATATTGTATTTCAATAAACTATTAATTAATTAATGCATCTTGTGTATTAATATTGTTTGTTATACAACAATTAGAGTTTTCAATTAAATATTTTGAAAATTATCTTATTTTCTCTTCATATTTTATTTATGAGTTTATTATTAAAGAATGCAAATATTTGCAGACGAATCAACAAAAAACAGTTGAAGAAATTTGTTTTAATCAATTTTTCTGGCGAATATATATTAACATTTCAAACTGCTTTTATTAAAAGATGGAAAATTAATTTTCCCCTGAAATTTAAAATAAACTCGCTTTTCCAAACTTAACAGTAAGAAAGAAAAATGATTTTATTTGGCATACAGAAAGGAAAACAGTTATTTATTTTATTTATTTTACATGAGTAAGTCATTTGTCATCGTCATTTTTAATCTTCACATGATTTATCATCTTTGGCATAGAATTTCATTAAAGAATGTTTTTAAAATTTCTCATAAAACTAATAAAAAGTGCATGAAAAAAGGAAGCAAACCGAATGAATCACTTGTGAAAGTTCATAATTATCGAACGCTGTGTGTAAATTCGTTTTATTATGAGCACAATTCTAATTTCCGCATCCGGGGAAAAAGGAAGCATGGCAAAACCAAATGACTATTATAGGGTATCCTCATAAAATTTCATAATTTCACGGTTAAAATTCTAATTTGCAAATAAGAGCAAGTACATATTAAATGTAGATAGCATTTTTCCAAGATATTATTATCAAATTTGTTTTTCTATTAAAGTTTTTCTGTGATTAACGAAATGTTTGATTAAATATAAGAACGTGGCATTTTTATTTTATAAGGATTCTTTTGATTTATACTTTCTTTTTGATTTGAACATTCTTGAAAATTAGTTTATCGTTTCTCTTTTTAAAATTTTAGAATCTAAGAATTCGTCGCTAAATTTTTTTAACCTGTCTTTTATATATAAAGAATTACTTTATAAACTATAAAAAATTTTAATTATAAAAATTAATTTAAATAATTATAAAATAATTTAACTTATCACAGAAAATATGAGAAATATTAAAAATTGAATGAATTGCTAAGAACATAATATTAAAGAAAAGCACTTTAAGACTGCCGACTTTTTGGCCAGAAAGGGTTCAAGGGTACTCCCAGAGACTTTCGAAAAGTCTTTCTTTCCATTCAGTAAAACTCGTGATGAAAAGAAGATGTGTCTCCAAGATAAATAAGAAAGCATTGCTTGACTCTGCTAGTAAGCCATGGGCCTTGTAGCCAAAGGATACACAGTTCATCCCTTTTTTCCCAAGAAGCTCAACTGTGTGGCCCTCTTTTACCTTATTACGGTCCATGACTACTTGCCCGCATATTTGCATAGGTTTGAACTTGGTGACTCCCACTCGTGATGAAAAGAAGATGTGCCTTCAAGATAAATAAGAAAGCATTGCTTGACTCTGCTAGTAAGCCATGGGCCTTGTAGCCAAAGGATACATAGTCCATCCCTTTTTTCCCAAGAAGCTCAACTGTGTGGCCCTCTTTTACCTTATTACGGTCCATGACTACTTGCCCGCATATTTGCATAGGTTTGAACTTGGTGACTCCCACTAAGGTACTCTGTGCAGACAAAATCAAATTTTTGATGCTACTCATCTCGACTCGTGCTCTGCTTTTGGGTTTTTAAACTGTAGAATTCAGAAATATTGGAAAGCTGCAGAAATAATGGCGTCACAGCCAAATTTCTGGGCATTTGTAATACATAAATAAGAAAAACACTTTCAAACAGCATTTCATTTTCAATAAGTAGTTTTTGAAGCTTTAAAAAGATGGTAGTAGAATAACTGGAGCTCTTGCCAACGGATCAAGAATTCGTAGGTTCGAATATCAACATGGGTTTAGATAGTGAATTCGAAATCTATTTTAAACAGCAAGTCTTGATGTTTTTAGCATTCATGACAAAAAATGACCGTTGAGTGATGAACAAGCAATTTAAAAAATGATAACAATGAATTTCTTTTAAAAGCATGTTGGTTTTGCGAATAGAAGAGAAATCATCTAATATTTATGAACAGAATACTTTTAAAACAAAATAATTAATCTGTAAATATATTCAATAGAAGTAATTAATTATTTTGTTTTAAAATTATGAATAAATATTTAAATTATACGTATTATTATTTGTATATATGTGATGCTTGTAAATATAATATTCTCCTAAATTTAAGTTGTTAAATATAAAATCGCCTCTTTTTCAGGCAAATTTTTTATTTTTGAAATATTATGGCAAACTAATAAGTCATTCAGTATTCATAAAGTAATTAAACTCTTGTTGACAGCTTTCTTAATTTGTTAAAATTCGATGAATAATTGCTAGATTACATATAAATTAGTTTCTTCATTTTCGACTTTACTTATTCCTAGCATTCACATTTATAAAAACTTTTTTGATTATTTTTGCAGAATAAAAAATTTTCTTTTTAAGAAATAATTTTTGAAAAATACAACCACAAAATGAACAATGATTAAGAATTGGAACTGCATTTGCACACATGAAAAAACAAGTTCATTTTACATCGTTAAGTAGTTACAAAAATGTCCTAAAATGTTTGTTGACTTACATTGTATCTTTAAACCATTTGCACGTTAAAAGAAAAATAAAGAGAGTTGAAGCTTTATTTTTAATGTAAACAACTTAGTTAAAGTGGTTCTACCTAAGATAGGAAGGACGAGTACGTTGAAGTGTACCTCGCAATTGAAATCTCACGTCGGATCAGTTTACAAAAGACAAAGATCAATTGTAGTTAAACAATAGCAAGGTCTTCTGAAATGGTAGTGGTGCTTGACAATGTTAAAACGTTTGCGAATTGGCATTCAAGTCAGCTGTTGCAAAATTAAAAATTTTCTGTATCATTGGATAATAGATTTATTTATTAGAATATGTAAAGAAAATTCTGTGTGGCAATATATTAAAATTTTAACTAAAATTTGCACATTTTTTTAAATAGATAATTATTAAAAATATTATCATATAATTGATGTTGTTCCTCGTTAAACTGCAATAAATATTTGAAAATTTAAACTGATAGAAAATAATTACTTTGAAATGCAGAAACTTGGGAAAAACGACCTATAACAATCGTATAACAAACAATAATATAATTCTTATTTATATATGTTAAAAAATCTAAAGAATATTCAAAAGGATTAAGGATAATAGAATCTTAAATTATGTAAAATACTAATTATTAACTGCATTAAAAGTAATTTCATAGGTATAAATTTATATTTTGTCATATTTTAATCAAAAAATACATAATTCATCTTAATTTAATTTATTACAGTTAAAGTAACATAAAAGTTAAAGTAACATAAAGTAACATTACAGTTAAAGTAACAAATAAATTTAACTAACATTATTTATGAATAATTAAATAATTAATGCTAAAATCTTAAACATTAATTACATATTAATATTCTTTGTACCACGTATTTTTATAATATGTTAAATAATGTTATATAACATAATATAAAGATAAGCTTTATTTCGATTAAAATTAATAATTTCATAATATATAGGCTTACATACTATAGCTAAATATATAAAAGATAGGAATATTATTTTTAAATCTCACGTCGGATCAGTTTACAAAAGACAAAGATGAAAACTAAGATGTGTAATCTTAGTTTTCAAGCACCATCTTTTTTATATATATATATATATATATATATATATATATATATTATTTTAAATATAATTTTTTGAAATTGCCAGTTTTTTTTTTCACCTAAATTAATCATTAATGCTAATAACACTGATGCTATTTAACTACACTTCAAAAATTTTAAATTATTTTTTTCAATACATGAATTAAAGATTTAATTGTATGTAGTTGAAACTAATTGGATCCATTTAAGTGGAGAAACATTTTATCACGTATAAGAACAATTAATAATTAACCAAAATTAATAAATATTAATTGCATAATTTTTACATAATTTCAAATAATATTGAAGAATAAAAAAAAAGAAAGAAAAAGAAGAAAGAAATGATGCACTAAAACTAAAAATTAGTTTTATTTTATTTTTTTTTTATTTATTTCAATTGAGGCTCATTGTCATTTAAAATAACGATAGTTTAGAAAAAGTTTTTCCATTAATTTTTGCAGAATTATTTAAACATATTTAGGAAAATTATTTTCAATATTTTTCAAAATTTGTATTTCTAACTCTCAAAAATATTTAAAAATATTTTAAGAAAAATGAATTGTTTGTTTCTAATAAAAGCGCATTATGATATAAGGGGTATTCAGAACGTTAAAAACACTGTGCTCCTATTCAATAAACACATTTCAAATTTCACAAATTGCAATTTTATAATCTAAATATTCCCTTTTTTATTTTATTTAATAAATAATAAACAAGTCAAGCATGAAATTTTAATTATAATTCAAAAATTTTGCCACATATTCTAAGCCGTTAATGATGGTGTAAGAAGTCCAGATAGACAAGAATATAGGACACATTTATTGCAAAATACCTGGTTTATTACCATGGATTGGAGCTTATGGCTTAAAAAGATAGGTTGCAAGGGGTTATGGCAATATGTTTTTTACAGTGAAACAATCGGATCCGATGGGATACGAGAGACGTTTAACGGTTTCGCATGAATGGGTCCCATGCAGTGAACGCTTCGCTAAACTGATCTATAGGTCTATTGGTGACAAATTGAAAAGAACGGTCATATGGTTCTCCTTGACCCTTGCCGGACATATGTATCGGTACAAAGACCGGCTAATAAGTCATTCATTTTTTATTTAATCTGCTCAAATGAAGTTTATGAATAGATTTCTAACACAAAAAAGTTTATTTGGTGTTTCATATGACAAAAAATATCAAATATATGAGAAAAAAAGCAAATCCCTTATATTTTATGTGTCTTTATTTAACAATCCGGATTTTTTTCATTTATTCTTCCGTTAATAAGATATTTGAATGAATGTTCCATATAACGTATGCATTACTTTTATTATATTTTTCATACATTTCTTACTGAAAGAAATATAAAATTGTAGAATTACAGACTAAATTAATCAATTATAAAACCCAGTGTAATATATAGTTTGACTGTATTCTATAATAATGATACATGAAAAATTATGAAAATGTTTAAATTCTATGCATAAGAGTTATTTTAAAATTTTATTAAAAAATAAGGAATTAGATTTTAAAATATTGTTAAAAAACAATATGATTTAACATATTAAATGATAAATATTTTCAATAAGAAATACTCGAAGAAAAAGCATTTTTAATAATTTTATTTGTAGCTTCAAAATTCTATAAGTAAGCTATTCTGACTCTTATAGTTAATATTGTTAGAATTAAAGTGTAATAAAATGAATTAAATTTCAGAAATCAATCTCATAATGTTACATGTTTACTTCGAAATATAAATATATCTTTATGTGTGATTTAACGACATCGCTATACTTATATAATATTTTTAAATTTATTATTGCACAGTTAAAGATACAGTTAAGCTGCACTTTACATTAATGGGTTTAAATGCGACTTTTCAAAAAAACTGTATTTCAAAACTGTTATTTTTTAACTTCAGTGTTTAAACTTGTTTTACAGACACAATTTATGTATAAGAATTCTGGTATTTTAACGTTTTTCTCCAAGGCCACATGAAATTTTCGACTTTTTTCCAATCACTGCTTTTTCTTCACAGGGGTGGAATTTGTGTCCTATTAGGTTCAGGTCGGGGGTCTATTTAAGAGACGAAAAACAAGCAATGAACTCAAAATTCGGACTTACGTAAGTTTTCTTGACCTTGTGCATAAGTTTCCCACTTAAACGCTGCATGATTCCGGTTACTTTGATAATACACAGAATGTAATTACACGTGTATCTTTTCAAAATTACACATATGCGTCACATGCTTGTAAAATGCATGTGTGTTCAATGCCATCTACCATGCAAGAGCTTGCATAAGAGCTTTAAAAGTTAATTGATCGCACAGCAACATAATATTTGGGATCCATACTTCAGCTAAATGAATACATATTGAGGAATTATATCATTTAATTGCTTGTAATCAGTAAAAGATTATGATGCAATTGGATTTAAATAGGCTTCTAATCAAAATTTGTTTTCCTGAATAATTCGCTATGCCTCTATATATTTTTTCGCATAAAAATGAAAAAAATGACTGTATTGAAAAGTAAAATATAAAAGTGTGATTTATTAATTTTTTTGATGAAAGTGCAGTTTTACAAAGCAAACATCAGAGTACCAAAATTTCATTAAATTGCACTGATGCTTATAAAGTATATTCCAAAATTAGCTCGGCAGCAAAGTGTGATATATTTCACTTTTCAGTGATTTATCTAATCTAAATGCTGTTTTTTATTTTGATCAGGTGATATTGAAACACCTACGCATACTCTCTTTATATCAAGGAAACTTCTCAAGTTAATTTAAAAAAAGACTCTAATCAAAAGCATACTTTGAATTGGTAATATTTTTTATTAGAAGTGAAAGTAATAAGACGAAGAAAAAGGTGTAAATAGATTGAATCGAATCATGCTGTGAGTGGAATTATTTTAAATGAGTTGATGAATTTTCGTTATTTTTAAAAACGAATTAAAAATTGGATGTTCTTTTATTCATGTATTTGTTAACTAAAATTTGGTAGATCGCATTTTATTGCTCAGAATGGTATATTTTATACTTTCAAGAAAATCTACATTCATTATTTTTTAAAAATACAAATTAATGAGAAAAAAATCGCTACAAATTTTACTGAACTTTTATTATTATAATTATGTTTTTAAGATAAAATTACCAAAACATTAAAAATTAATAAAGGTTATTTTGCAATCGTTTTAAACTAAATGTTTCATTAGAAAACTAAAAATTTACTATTTTTATAGTTTTTTCCGTTAAATGAAGTTTATACACCGATAGTTCTCATTACTATATTTTATGGATTAATAATAGTGCAAAGTCATTTCAAAGAAAGTGAAATCAGTACACGATTTAAAAAAAATGCCGATTTTAGTAAACGTTGTACACGTTTTATTTAAACGTTGTACACGTTTTATTTAAACGTTATAATAATATAAGACAAATGAATTATTGAAATTAATTTTTGGAGGAAAGTTTTTTTTATGAGAATATTTAAAACATACAACTTCATTCACAAACTAGAAATTCTATCCTTTTAATTTTACGATATTTAAAATTTTTATATCAAAATTATTTTATCATTAATAGATGTAATTGATATGGCCAAATACTTGTTAAAAATATTCTTTCAAGAAGTCAGATTCAAAAGGAAATGGTAACTACACGCAAACCCACACACATATTATTTTCGAAAGCCTGAACTACAATCTTATAAAAACATCCGGAGGCGCTCTTATAAACAGCGACAAGAAATACTGTATCGGTAATTTTTTAACTTTTGACAATCGGATCTGCATCGATTATTCATAAAAGTGAAATGATATTCCTGCATCCTCTAAATAGAAGTTTTAGAATGTACTAATTTATACTTTTCCAATGAAATTTATTAATTACCTATAATATAAAGGCTCTATTTCTAAATGCTGAATTCTCAGCAGTATGAATTTTTAAATTACATTTCTAGAAAATAAGTTTTTAAATGATTGGCCGTAGATATTCATTAAAAACTATATCTGTAATTTTATAAATATCTATAGTCCAAAATATAAAATAGTAATTATTGGTAACTACAACGTAATGCAATAATTAATATTAATAAAATTTGTTAAGTTGCCTAAGAAATACAAAATTCAATAGAAATTATAAGAAGTACATCATCTAATAAATAGTTAAAATGAATTTATGGACTTTTTTCAATTATATATATTTTTATACTTAAAAATTGGTAATAAATAAAAAAGTGAAAACTTAACTTTTTTTAGAAAAAGCAATACAAAGTTTTGAAACTTCATGTAAAGAATTTAAGAAAAATAACAGTTATCTATATTAATAATTTTCAGCAAAGATTTCATTATAACTATAACACGCAAAAAAAAATTTATTTTAGTATTTTTTCTCAAAAAAAATTTATTTAATAAAATTTATTATTATGATTTTTATGATATTGTAAAAAATATTCTTTCATTTTTGAATAAATTAATAGTAATTTGAATTGAGAGCATTATGCCAATAAATTTTAGAACAGATTTTGTAAATTGTTTATTATTCATGAGATTAATTTTATCAATTGTTGAAAGGATGGTCGCTTTGCTATATTTTATATTTATTTCACCAAAACTTTAATTAAATAAAACTGTGTGAATTTAACTTTTTATAAAAAATTAATGAAAATGTGTTTAATTTACTGATTTTTTTCTCAATGGAAAAATGTTGCTTTAAAATAGTTCTAAATTTGATCAATAAACTTGAAAAAAATTTATGTTTGATCAAAATTACATATTTTTAGAAATAACAGCTTATAATTTATATGTTTAAGAATACTTTTACTTTTAGAAAGTAACAGTGGAATATCTTACAATTGGTATCATCCAAACAGTTTAATATTAATTATTAATTGATTCCAATTATATAATTTTACTAAAGAAAATAGTTCTTTTAAGTTTTGTATGATTTTCCTAAAATTATTATATTTTGGGAACAGAGTCATATCCAAATATTTCGTACAATACTTACTTTCATATTTCTGGTTTTAATAAGGGTCAATAATTATTCATTTGAATGTTTTCAGGAAAGGTTTTTAACAATTAATCAATTAATTTGCAATTTTTTCTAAAATGTTTTGTAATTTATCAAATAATGTGCAATTTAATTAACATTAATTAGAATTATTTATCTATCTATATATATATATTATTTAAATGTTACAGTTAAAGCATGACAAAATTTTATATGCTTCGAGTTAAGTGTCATACACACATGCATTTGTGTGTGTTAGGTTTAATGTAAAATAAATTAAATCATTGTATAAAAAATAAGAATATTCTCTTTTTCAATTGAAGGACAATTTTTTTTATCTTTTTTGTGTAATGAGTTACATTCTCAAATATTCCATATCCTTGAAAAGTAACGTGAGAAGTTGTTCACTAATAGTTTTATTTTTCTTAGTAATTAATGAAAAAGGTACTTAAGGTAAGTAAAAGGCAAATTAATGGAAGATTTTTGAATTCAACAAAGTATCTTCAATATTTAACAGATTAACTTGATTTTATTTTCACTGTTCATCGTATTATATTGTATAAGCATTTACAGCTTTTAATTATTAAGGGTACAGTTTTTCAAAATAAATTTTGGCACTTTATAATCAGTTTTCGTGTCACATAATGTAAATATTATTTCCCTCTATAACAGTATATATTACAATGCTAACATTTATGAATTAAGGAGGATGGGATACGATCATCCAACATGCATTAATTACTATAGTGAATCAAGAATAATAAATATTCATCAGGTTAAAATATTTAACATTTTCTGGAGTTACATCAAGGGTTTTTGTCATCTATTTTAAAGGAAGAATTTAAGTTCACAGCGAAAACCTGAGAAAAGTTTTAATTTCTTAAGATTTTTTTTATTTTTTTTTATGCGGAATGGAGTTACCAAAACAAAAATTCGAATTTTGTGGCTTAGCATTTAAACTTTCAATATTCTCTACAAAAAATAAAACACTGTCAATATTTAAATTGAGGATAAGAAAAACGCTTGAAAAAAATATTCTAAAATATTTTGGGAAAGAAGAAACGAATTTCCAATAATGATTTCATTCTTCGTCAGTTAACACCCATATTCTCAATAGAAGGAAAATAAAGGGCTTCTTTCCAAAATTTTTTTTAGTATTTGCTTTATCTGTAAAGGAAACTAGCATGATAATAGCGATTCTTTTTTTGGACATTGGATAAAAAAAGGAAAATTATATTCATTTTGAAAGAGAATTAGATTCTAAGAGCGTTGCTCTGTCTGAAGGTCAAGAGCTCAGTGAGGTGTGTCGTCTTACAAATTTACGCTTTGAACGATAGTTTCTAATATTTATTTCACCATTTAAAGATACTTTACTGAAAATTTGGTTTAATATTTTTTCCACTTACAAATGAAAAAATAAAAAAACAATTCAGCTATTTATTTTGGTGTCATAAGAAATAACCATTAATATCAAACAATAGTCATTAATAATATAAAACGCCCTGCAACACATAATGGAATAAAAATACGAAATTTAAACACACATTCAGGAAACTCTACTCAAGTTCGAAATACAAATAAATTTTTGTAATAAATTAGTTTCTTTTCTAACAGAAGATGCAGCAGAAATTTCAATGCCCGTTGAAATAAAAAGCGAATGTATTAAATCACGAAGTGATCCAGAAGAAATGAAAGCTGAAATCATTGCATAAGTTAGTGTGAGTTAATTTCAACATTCAAAAGAAAATTCTTATAGAAAATTTATTATACTTAATTCATAACCACAAGTTAATAATCCTATTATCAAACTAAAAGCTAGCTGCACATCAATAAAATCCATTCTTTCTGATGAAAGTCATTTTATACTATTCTCGAAGGAGCAACTTAACCGCAGAAAAGTTTCGAAATAACTAGCTAAAACGTAGCCAAAACATGATAACAATGATATTTTTAATAGTAGCTCATATCAGATAACTCACTATTCTGCAGTTGCTTCAATTTTGCAAGAGTTTTCTCAAACAAAAAGCTCGGAATACAATGATGTTAAAAAAAGGGAATCAGACAATTTTTCTAAATTAAGAGAACAATTTTTCACTTCCATAACTTACTCTGGAGAAAATTTCTGGAGTTTAAGATCGCTAGTCACATTAAAATAGAAATAGCGATCTCAAACTTGATTTTACGTGCTCACATTAAGAATCACAAATCTATATTTTAGTACTGCCATCGCATTCTAAAAGAAAAATTACAAAATATTGAGATACAATATACCTTACAGAATTATCAAATTGCTCTTTACTAAACTATTAGAACTATTAACTCTTGTCGTTCCACACTATAATCATATAATAATCACATGACAATTTATTAAGTATAATGTCTTGAAAATATAATATTAATTACTTTTGAAGTAAATAATAAGTGAAAATTCCTCTTCAATTTTTTTCCATTAAGGTTTTAAATCTCATTTTAACAATTAATTGTAATTTGACATTTATTATTTTGAAAATCCTATTTTGCGTTTTTTATTATGATATCAATAGTAGATTAAAAGCAAAATAATTTTTAAATTCGTCATTTTTTAATCGAAATGATTTATAACTATTTTTAACGAAAATGATAATCAATACAATAAAGGACATTACCTTAAATACATAAAATATCGATTGTTGCTAACAATTCATGTATAAGATAGGGTGTAAGAAATAATTAGTAATGTAATGTTCTCAAAGAAAATTGACCCTATTTTGCTAACCCAAATTTATTTTTCATGTTAAATAAAAATTCAAACGCTATGTTATTTCAGAAATTCTACGACTATTGAGTATTATTCTAAAACAACTACAACGTATTTTCAGTAAATATATTAAATTATCTGAGATTTTTAAATAAAATGATTGGGTTATTCATGATTTATTCATTTGAATACATAATCAGAATACTGATTCGCGAAATGATTATTATTGAACACAAAATTTGTCTATGAACATATTTTACACCGAATAAAATTTGTGATATTATTGTAAGCACATTTTTGTGTCTTGATGTCTCGATCAGAAATATCGTATCTGAACTATATTATTCTCAGTTTTACGATCATACATAAGTAATACTATTAACTGGTGCTACTTCACTGTTATAAGCTGAATAACACATAGGGTTAAATTATTTTATTTTTATTTACAAGCTATAACTAAAAAGCTTTGAAAGCTTACACAAAAGCCTATTTTTTTATTAGTAAAAGAACTAAAAGCTAGAACAACAGAATAAGTTTTTTTGTAAACTATTTTTCGATGGAAAATGGAAATGTGATTAAGATTAAAAAAAGAAAAAGAAAAACTAGGAAGCTGAAAATCTTTCTCTTTAAAATTGACCTTGATATGGGAAAAGTTGCTTTCTCAGTTGCTTAGTAAAGTGGTCAAGCTCTGTTCGAACTTCACGGCGCGTTACATTATTTCGCTCTCAGCATGTACGTCGCCAAGCCAGCGTGAGGTCTCGCCAACAGAAGTTTTTAGACGATAATACTATTATGAATTAGAATGTATAATGATTCAAATTTAACGCAATAACAATGCATGTATAAATAGTGTTGATTGTGAAAAATGAAAAGAGAAATCAGCTAAAATATTTAAAAGCACAAAATATGCAAGCACACTACAATTTTAATAATTGCATTGTGTAGTTTTAAATGTTTTATGCATTTCATTCTTATTAACTTAACAAGCCATATTTAATTTTTGATATTTACACATTCATAACGTTATCTTCATATGAGTTTGCTTAAACTGTTTCAGAGAGTATATCTTAAATTTATTATTTTTATTTGTGGTAATGATAACATCTAAATTTGCATGCATATTTTAGCTATTTAACTACACAAAACATGATTGTATCTAAATGTAAAATTATTCAAAATTTAATTTATAACTACGCACAAATCGGAAGTACGCCTAATCATAAGTAGGAAACAAAAAATGAACGGGGCGTTATACCAGTTATTGACCTCTGTCTTCAGTAGTTTTTTTTTTTAAACAATCCACAACATTAGGTGGGCGAAGTTTCAGAAGTTAATAGCATAATAGCAGCCGTCGTCAGTGTGATAAAATGTCCCTCCTTTTTCTAGAAATTGTTCTCTCGTTTCAAGAATATCAAAAGCAGGTGTTATCGCTTCAAGTCCAGAATAACAACAGACTTAAGATAATGGAGCACTTTTTTCTTCTGCCAATCATGCAAGAAATTAATAAATCTTTTACACTTTTGTTTTGCAACTTATATGGATATCATATATATATCATATATTCCTTTGATGAAGATTAAGATGAAATACAAAAACTTTAAATGATGCTAATATAAGAAATTAATGACGAATTAATCAAATTGTTTGGCCAAAATTAATGGAAAAGGCAGTGTTATGCATTTTGTGATGTTATATTACAAATAGTAAAAAAATTTTATTTGAAAATAAAATTATTAAGAATCATTAACTACATGTTTTTTAATCAAAAGAAATATGTTTTTAGTATCAGAGATATTTGACCCTATGGAAGAATTTAAAACACTTACAGTATTATTGCTATAATTAGTTTTGTTTCACTTTAAATAATTTTCCAATAAATTTCAAAACAATTTCAAACATATTGCGAATTTTTATTCAAGAGTTAGTGCAGTTAAAAAACTGATCTTTTTTTTAGAATCTATTTCACTAAAAAGTGATAAATATTTTCTTAATATTTGAAAAGTAAAACCGCTGTGAAATAAATACTGTTTCAAATAAGAAAAAGGAAATACGATTATTTATAAGGAATCTGAAAGATTGTCATTTAAAGAAATTTGAAAACTTTGATTTCTGATTGTTATATTCTGCCGTTAGAACGACGTTTTAAAAAATAATAATGTTTGGAGGAAAATATTAATTTGTAGAATGGCAATATTATTTGGTATAATAATATAAAAATATTACTTTTATAATTTATTTCATTTTTTAAAAGTAGTTCCAATCTGCTAATGATGATAAAAAATGAATATATGTTTCTTTCATCAGTAAACTATGTATTCCATAAATTTCTAAGTTAAAAACATTTTACGCAGAACTTAAGCTTTGAGTACCAAAACCACTGATAAAAAAATTAAATGTTGCAGCTAATAATTTATGCGAATGATTTCTTACACTTCATCCTAAAAGCAAATAAAGGTAATTTATTTAAAAAAAAATTTTTTCTTTTCAATTCAAGCTAAGCCAAAAAATTCATATAAAATAAAAATAATTCGATTTTTAATTTAAGCATTAATATAACTATATATATATATAACATTAAAACAATTACTCAATAAGAACTAATAATTAGAATTGAAAAATATTTTTTAAGCAAAGTATTAACTTTTAATAAATTGGTATTTTACAACATTATTTTTATATCTGTATTCAAGCTCATTTGGATATTCGAAAAACATATACAATGCACAAAAAAAAAAAAAAAATCGAAAATATAAAATTAGAATACAAGGGCCATTTTCTCTTGGTCTCATAAAAATTTTACTATGATAAATTTATTTCAATAAATTTTTCGTGTAAGTATTTAAGTAATATTTAATTAGTATTTAAGTAATATTTTTTTACTGATTTAATGTTCAAGATATTAAAAAGCTTTTAATTTTTTTTAATTTACTTTAATTTAATTGTCTGGTTTATGTTAATTATAATTATAAAATAATTGAATTTTTATCTACAATAAATAGATAAATTGATACCAATATCTGATAATTTAATATTATATGTAAATAAAATACACAATATTTTTGTATACATGTATTAAAGTAATATAAAATGTGTAAAAATATAAATATCATTAAACAAATTTAATAATGCTATATTTTTCATAATTGCCATAAATTTAATCAGAAGTAACATCAATGCTAAATAGATTAAGTCATCCCAAACATGCATTCAAATTAAAATGTTGAAGTTCTATGTGACGCTGACGCATGCGTGAATCACCGGAACTAAAGTAATGACTAATATGACGACTATTTAATGATGTCCAGTTTACAAATGGTCACATTTCCCCACAGGATAAAAATTTTATTTACACTTTGGCTCAACGCCACAAATCAAAATAAGAGGCGTAATCAATTAAGATCTATAACTGCGCTCATGGAATGAATGATTCAAGTTATTGTTTGACCTCAACAAAGTACAACATTGACATATGTGATCAAACTTAAGCGAATTTGACTTTCACGACTTTCGTAACTGGTTCGACTGACTCATCTCATTGATCTCCACAAGGAGAAAATTCAAGATCAGCTGAACTTTTTACATGACGTCATACTTACACACGGCTGTTCTCTTTTACTATGACCGATTTCTATATTTTTATGAATCATCCATTGGAGTATTTCAGATTAAAGAAAAATGAAAAGAAACTGGAATTTCACAGCTTTATTTTCGAACTCTATATCATTAGCATGCTTTATAAGCATTGAGTTTGACTTATATAACACTAAACTTTTTACTTTCCCGTTGCTTAAATGTTCTAAACATCAATTTTTCTTATCGTTATTGTTAAGGCGATATATTTATTAAATACATTGCTTTTTTTAAATAAAGAAGAAATTTTAGTAGTAGTAACTAATGACATTATTAATTGTAGAAAATTTGATTGAAAATTCATGTGAGCAATGATAATAAGTAAAAAATGTGACACTAATAAGTAAAAATGCTAATAAGTAAAAATAAATAGACACTAATAAGTATAAAAGTGACACTATAATAAGTAAAAAATAAATTTATATATATTCAATTATAACAGAACATCAAAAGAGCAAATAAAATGAAACCATTAACTTCAAATAAAATAGATTTTATGTGAATATTTATTACTATAATGCAACCATATTATCTTAAAAGTGACAAAATATTATTTTAAAATGTGATTTTCTGTCACTAATTATTAATTTATAATTAATTTACGATAAAAATATATAAATTTGTTATTAAGATATCCTTGAATACCGCTTGCAGTAATAGATAATTGTGGATTCAAATTTTATTCTTTTTATACTATATTGTTTAAACACAATTCAATAATTTGAATTCCATTTATTGATACTTAATTAAAATGAACTTCATTTGCTTTGTAAAAAGGCTGAAAAATGTATCATTTGCAATCTACTAGTCAAAACTATAATGTGCAAATTCATTTACAGTTAGGTAGGTCAAAACTATAATGTGCAAATTCATTTACAGTTAAGTAGAAATACTAAAATTTCTGAAGTATTGAGAATTGAATTTCTTTATAATTTAATTTAACTAATTTAACTTAATTGAATTCAAATTTTTTAAACTTTTTAAAGTTATTTAGGTATTAACCAATGAACTGCAAAAAAAAAAAAAATACTAAAGAAAGTTAGTTTAAGAAAATTAATTCATTTCATAAATTAATTCATTAAAAATTTTATGAGGGTAGTTCTATTAATATAACTTTTTTAAAAAGAAGGAAAGTTTGTAACAACATAATGCATTTGACTATAACTTGCTTTAACATTTAAAAATTTTTTCCTTTAAGATTAAATAATATACTCCTTTAAAATTAGAGATTAGAAGGAGTACCAATGCCAAGATTTTTAACTTTATTTTTAAAAGATTTTTAAAAAATTATCGTCACATATATATTATTATGACACATAAGAAACTTAGATGAAATAGGTTTGACACCTTATTCATTTAGTTGAATGATCTATTTTAAAATCTAGTATTTAAAATATATTTCATAAGATTTAGAACTACGATGTTCCACAACCAAAATATATAACAACTTGGAAATCTAATGAAAAACAATTTTTTATACTTTTAAATATAAAATAAAAATTTTATTTTCAGAAATAAAGAAATCCTTATACAAATATCTACATTTAAAAGAAGTTTTTATATACATGTATTACATTTATTTCATTTTATTCTTCTAATAAACATGCTTATAATCTACATTTTATTACATGGATTGAGAATCCATGTAATAAAATGTAGATTATAAGAAAATATTGTATAACGAAATACATATATTTAACTATAGAAATGGCTAAAATCCTTAATAATTTTAAAAGGTAAATTAATTTTACTAAGTAAACTAGCATAGAGATAGTTATTTTGAGCACAAAAAATACATAATACTATTTTTTATATAATAATAATAATTATTTAATTAAATTAATAGACTTCCATCCATTTTAAAATGAGGATTTAAATTTAATAATATATGCTTAATTTTAAAGAAGCTGAAATAAATTTTAATTGTTAAAATTGTGTTCATTTAATATCAGATACGAAAAGAAAAATTATTCTCACCATTGCTTGGATTTCTGATGAGATAGCTGGCGCTGCCACAGTTGGATGCAAATTTTCGATAAGATGCAGAAATATCAAATTTAAAAACACGCGAAAAAGAAGATGAAACTGAAACCGAGAGAAATTCATCTTGATTCCCTGTCTACCCCTTTGACTAGTAAAGATGTGAATGACTTTTTTCTGTGCGCGCCACCAACGGTTTGCGAAAGAGGTTTGCCTTGAGTTCGGTCGCTCTGCCGCTTTTTGAGATGCGATCTCTCGACTAAAACCACTCCAGAGTTCTTCCCTTATCGCTATTTTCTTGGCGAGATTTTCAGATAACATTTTTCTGCGTAAATTATCTGTCTTTAAGTATTGTTTTTCGTGTTGTCGGAAAGTTATGTGAGGCGCTTCTTCAGGAATTGTAGGAAGCATTTTAAATTGCACTTTCTCCTGAATTATATGTGAATAATGATCCCTTCCGTAGATTTTCTTTTCCTTTTTCCGTAAAGTTTTCCAGCGAAAATTGAATATTTTATTGGGTTATTTTAGAGAAATGTTTGTCTTCTGTTATTCCCCTTATTCTTGGAAACTAACAGTCCCAAAGACTTTGAACCTAACTGTATATATAATCATGTATAAAAGAACATCTATTCACGGTTTATAATTAAACACTTTCTGAAATGTTTGTTAAGTAATTTGTTATACACTGAATCAAATTTTATTCACCAGAATTAGGTTAAAAAAATAATTCATGCTATAACAAATTACTTAACCAAATTTTAATGCACTTATAAGAATTTTACATGAATGATAATCTTTAACAAAATTGAAATTGTATTCTAGTGGAGAAAATACAATTTTATATAATTATATTAAATTTAAATATATTCAGTTATAATTTGATTTGAATACGAAAATTAAATATTTACTCATAAGTTTGAAGATAGTTTTGTTAGTTTACTTAATTTTTGGAAATTAATAATATTAGTTTAAGTATAAATATTTATATTTGAAGAAACGAAACCATATACTTAAAATTGAAGTTAAAAATTATCACTCATCATCGTAAAAATTATCTAAAAGTATATTTTTGTCAGTTAAGGAATTGGTAAAAACACTAATTTTTAATTCAATTTAAAAATTACGACTTGTCATGAGGAAAACTCTAGCAATCTAGTGCGATATTTAATTAAAATAATATTTCATTGTGAAAAGATACTTCCAAAATCACAAGGCATTAGATAAATTGTATAGTGAGATCATTCAGCCATCATTAAGCAAACAGAAACATTTTTTCTTCTCTACCTATGTTATGTCTGCAGCACCGACAAGTACTATTGTAGAATGGATTTTTTAACACCATCCGAGCATAAATTTAATTTAAATTTGAATACTCTGAATGCTGTAGTCATCTTATTAACAAATTCATCTGGGTCAATTTTAAACTGAAGATATAATTAATGGCGTTTCAAATATCTTAATTTGTTAAAATTATTGAAAGATATTTATTAATCGTAAAGAGTAAATTATGCATAAATCAGTATTCACTTTACAGGAAAATTTTCTCTATTTTTAACTTAATAAGTCATAAATTTGTTCATGGTTTTAATGTATATAAATTATAATAATTTATTTTAATCTTCTAAAATCAGTGTCTTGGTTTCATAATTTGTTGATATTTCAAATGTGTTATAAGAACATAGTGACTGAGAGTTTATTTTAATTAAAATTTATTTCGAAATCAGTAAATTCAGAAATTAAAATACTTTTAATCATATAGTCCTTCTGAAGATGTAAATGCTATTAGAGATATTCTGCTCGAAAAAGGAAATTTTTACTCCGGTCAAGTATAGCAATGAGAATAAGTAAATTGAGAAAATAAAATTTATTTGTAACCTAATATGTAACAATATTTAATATTTATAGAATAAGAAAATATTTGTTAAAAAAGGGAACGCGCTTCTTGCTCCTAATTTTGTATTTGTATTTAAATGGTTCAAAGGGTTCACATGTATATTCAAAATCTTTAACAGTTAATTTGAATTAATTCTTGATACATTATCTGATGCTATATGAGAGAGGACGGCTTGATTTGTTTGTTGATTGCTGTTATTTTTTACTTATGAGAGTAAATTTACCAGGACTTACTGATTAAAATTCTTTACAGCCATGATTATTCACGTTCGATGTGAGACTCGAACCCAAGAATTAATAGCCAAAGCTTTAACTACTTAGCTAAAAGATTGAATAGTCATGAATTCATAACTACAATAAATCGAATTATGAGAACTTACATAATCGTGTTTCTTGTTCCCAAATCATTGAAATCAAAGCCTATTATTAAATAATATACAATGGTTCTATAACAAATATCAGCCCAATAAATTAACTGGTGTTTTCAGAAGATAAAACACAAAGAAGCAATATATTACACGTCGTAGATAGTTTTAAAAATATATGAAAGCTTTAAAAATATGAGAAAGTGAACTATGCTGCAAAACTCTGTAAAATATATTTTATAGTATTTTAATAAATTATATATAGGAGACTTGTTGGCTAGTATGCAATTTAACTTTTATTGAAATATATATATATATATTTTCAATAAAAGTTAAATATAAATATATATTTAACTTTATATATTTAACTTTTATATAAAAGTTAAATATAAATATAAAAGTTAAATATATATATATATATATATATATATATATATATATATATATATATATATATATATAAATTTAACTTTTTATTGAAATATATATATAATAAAAACCATATTAAAGTAACAAATCATAAATTTTGAAGATATATTTTACAAACATAGCAAATAAATTAAATTTTCACTTTTGGTTTTTCTTGAGTATTTTGGAACATTTTCGAATATCAATTTAATTATAAATTACTTATCGGTTTTATTCTTCTATAATTATAAATCAAATTTTCACCATTTTGCTTTTAAAAAATACAAAAATTTTTGTAAACATAGAAGCATCATATTTAGGGCTTAAACTGCATATTTAAAAAATTAACCTGTTTATAAAACGATACATATATTTAGTAGTTTATTTTAAGAAATATTGAAATTCATTTTTACTTTAGTTATTAAAATATTCTACTGCATTATTTAACTTATAGTTTGATGCAAAGATTTATTATAATCCATTAAATATTTAAAATGTCTCATTTTAGCTATACAAATCTGTTTTTAAACTATGTTTAAATTATTCTGATATGCAAAGAAGAAAAACCAAAGTACATTTGATATTAAATATTATACTTTTATTTTTAAGAGATGAATATTAATTGAAATGTGTATAAAATTTAATTTCATTTTAACTAATGTTTTAATTATTAATTTAGCTATTTAAAAAAATGCTTTAACTTAAAAAGTTAAGAGAACAAAAAATTTTCTGAATATAAATTAATAATTATATGCTTTAAAATTATATATTCTTTGTATTAAAAACATTATAATAAAGACCTCGAAATATAATAGTTGAACACATTAATTGCCTCTTGAGAGGATTACATTTTTAAGAAGAACAGATAATATTTTTACAAAATATCTTAAGTATTTATTCACCCGATAGCTGTAAAATAATTTTTCTATGAATGAATTTTGTTAATAATGCATTGCAATCAATATTTTAGAAAGACATTCTTGCTTTTTACTTAATAGTTAAAATGTTCATATTTTGTGGTACTCAACTTAAATAGAAAATAATTTTTTAAAAAATGTACAGAAACAGGACTTTTACCTCATTTCATACATTTTCCAAATTTACTTGAATATTTAATGGAATAATTTTAATTTAGAACTATATGAATTCTATTTTAAATAAAAAAGAATTTCTCTTTACTATGTTACAATAATATGTAATGAATAATTTAAACTCATTATTTTAAGACTCGGCAAACTCAATATAGCAATGAATTAACAATTCCTATACTGGAATTATATATAAAAATATTATACATTTAGCAATTTATTCAATACTACTTTATGAATTCAGGCTCAATACTTTACGGAATTTATGGATTATATAGTGAAAGAAGAACTGTATTGAAATATTTTATCTACTAAACATAAATATTTTCAAGAATTCATTTATTCTAATTTAAACGAACTCCATAATATTGTTTTTAAGTTTTAGCTCAATTCTGATTCTCCCATGTTTGAAAATATATTTTAAAAAATTGCTAATGAAGATTGACGTTTCATATCGATATCTGATTATATCTTAATGAAAGATATAATGGTATTTATAAAATAATATAGAAATGGCTATAAGACTGTTGAACAGGAAAGATTTTTGTTCTAAAGAGAATTAAAAAATTTTGTATGTTATTTTCAAAAACAAGTAATTGTTCTTTCTTGTGATCAAATTCTCCATAATTCACAAATACTTCATTTTTTTCTGAATAAGCTTGAGAAAATAATGTAAAATATTGTACTTATATTATCCAGTTATTATATAATGACAGCCATTATTACAAAAGGCGATATTTCATGATATGAAAGTGTAATCATAAAATCAGATAAAAATTGTGGCATTATTCATCAATTTCCTTATTTGCAGGATTAAAAGTTTTATTATTTTAAGAAGTATCTTTTATTGTGAAGTTGATGTTTCTTTGAAACCTTTAAAATATGCTGCAATATAATGTTTCACGTCATTAATGTATACAAACAAATTGGATTCAACTATTTAAAAAATACAAGAAAGTTTATTATTATTGGACTTTTTCAGATGTTTATAAAAAGGCATGCTTAAACTTTTCAATCCACAACTTTATCAGGAGTGATTCAGAACATAAAAATCAAGATATTTAGTTCATGTGTTTCCTTTCATTAATATCTTTTGATACACAAAACACTTCAATTATTTTATATTAAAAACATTAACTAACATCAGTGACTAATAAAATAATATTTTATATTTAAACCTATTACTATAACAAAAGATTGAAGTACATAGGACTGCGTCACCTAATGTCCGAAATGCATTCTTACAATTAAATTAGCTTCGAACTTAAAAAAAATTAACGATTTTCATAAGAGAGAAATTTTTTTTATAGGCGACCATTAGGTTTACATTCAGTTAGACGTCTCCAAGTGTCTCCTAAAAGTCCTTTTAGTTTTTATAAATATTTTGTTAAAAAATAGAACATAAATGCTTTTTTTCATAAATAAATTTCTCATGACTGAAATAACGTGAGATAGATAGCAAAATTTCAGAAGCCTCAAAATATTCTGATAAACCATAACATATTCACTGTTAAGGCTAAAAAAAAAAATTACTTAAGAACAACTGTTAAACAAATTCAGATTTAATAATTAATTGTAATCTAAATCACATTCTCTCTTACATAAAAAATAACGGAAAATAATTGATAATCATGTAGTTTGGGGGTAATTTTCTCATTTTCTACAACTATTTCGTCTACTGCTTTTTTCATTCTAAAATAATTTGCAATATACACTATTTTCTTTAACAGCATTAATTATGGAAGTAAGTTAAAAAAAATTTTGACCTTTTTTATAATAATGAAAAACAACAAGGATATTTTTATAAGGAACACTTAAATGATATTTTTTAGAGAAAAAGATTTCGAAGTTATTCAGAATTTATAACTTGAGATAAATCAAAATTGAAAGTATCATTTTTCTTCTATTCATTTTATGAAGTAAAATAAATCATTAGGAATGACTACACTTATTGCAGTGAAGCTTGAAATATAGCTGTAATAGCGGAAAATATCAAGTAGCTAGCAATAAATGCACACCTGTTAAGAATAGATTTCTGAATGATAAAGCGACTAAATTTTTCAATAAGTAACAGTCATAGTGTTGAATGATATGATACCATTTAAACATTTTTTTTCGAGGTTTTTGGTTTCATCAACCAATTTTCACCTGCTGAGTTCATTAGTCAGGAAATTTGATTACTTTAAAAAACGTATTAAAGTTGAATGTCTCTTTTATTATGGATTGGATGAGTAAGTTTGTTTATCGAAACTGAATACAGAGAATGTAATCACTCAATAATCTATTTGAGATATAATGCTTTTTTTATTTAAATTTTATTCTATAAAGAAGTTTAAATGCATAAATTTATTATACGAATAATGCCATGTAAAAATTTACCCAATTTTTTTTATTAAAACGTGAACTAGTTATTGTTGAATTATATATATATATATATATATATATATATATGTACACAAAATCTAAATACATATAGATATTAATTATTTCTGTTTGAATGGTAGTTGGTGCAGTTGTTTGCAAGTCTTCCTAGTTTTCTCTCTTGCGACTCGTGAATTTGACCTTCTAGCAAAGAAAAATTCCTCCCAGAAGACAGTTTTTGCAGTGGATGTTAAAATGCCTTACAGCATCTATACGCCGTTAAGCTTCCAAATGGCAATAGTAAAATTTTTTTCTAAATTTTAAAAATTTCTACTTTTTAATTAAAATTTTTTTATTAAAAATCTCTTTTTCATTTAGTACCTCAATTTTATGATATTCACCAATACTACATAAAATATATGATAGCTATTAACATTTATACAATTAATATAAGAAAACATTAGTTATTTCGTTATTAAATAAATTTACATTAATAAAAAAAGTAACAATTGAATGATTTAACAACAATTCTTAAATCTCTACATTTCACAATTGCTGTACGACACAGCTAATTAAAAACAAAATATTTTTTACTCTTTTCAAAACACACTTTGATGAAATCAAGAATTGAAAAGAATATATTAAAAGGAGTTAGCATTATCATAATAGCTAACTATTTATTTCTTATAAAAGTAAATAAAATAGTTTAAAACCAATTGCATTATTTATTTATGAGAAAAATAATTATGTCAAAGGTCTAATTTGTTACCTATTCTATTCTTTTATTAATTACTGTCATTTGAAAAACTTTTTATAACATTATTGGGATAGCTAATTATTCGTCATCTATAATACGGTTATATTTGAGATTAAAATATGTTATAATTAATAACTTCAAAAGATCAGTTCTTCTGTTTTCATTTTTAAGCTAGTACTTACTTATAAAGTAAAGCTAGTACTTAATATACAAATAAAACTAGTACTTACTTATTCCTGAAGAATTCATTGCTTTATCAAGACAACTTCTTTTAACGATTAATTTTAAACAAAGAAAATTAAGATAATAGTTAATAATTTCCATGTAAATTATTATGTCAAAGGTCTAATTTGTTACCTATTCTATTCTTTTATTAATTATTGTCATTTGAAAAACTTTTTATAACATTATTGGGATAGCTAATTATTCGTCATCTATAATACGGTTATATTTGAGATTAAAATATGTTATAATTAATAACTTCAAAAGATCAGTTCTTCTGTTTTCATTTTTAAGCTAGTACTTACTTATAAAGTAAAGCTAGTACTTAATATACAAATAAGGCTAGTACTTACTTATTCCTGAAGAATTCATTGCTTTATCAAGACAACTTCTTTTAACTATTAATTTTAAACAAAGAAAATTAAGATAATAGTTAATAATTTCCATGTAAATTATTATGTCAAAGGTCTAATTTGTTACCTATTCTATTCTTTTATTAATTATTGTCATTTGAAAAACTTTTTATAACATTATTGGGATAGCTAATTATTCGTCATCTATAATACGGTTATATTTGAGATTAAAATATGTTATAATTAATAACTTCAAAAGATCAGTTCTTCTGTTTTCATTTTTAAGCTAGTACTTACTTATAAAGTAAAGCTAGTACTTAATGTACAAATAAAGCTAGTACTTACTTATTCCTGAAGAATTCATTGCTTTATCAAGACAACTTCTTTTAACTATTAATTTTAAACAAAGAAAATTAAGATAATAGTTAATAATTTCCATGTAAATTTTAATAAAATATTTCATCAAAAATTATAATTATTTCTTTAATAATGTTTAATATCTTAATGTACGCCTTTTTACTCAGGAAAATCAACAAACACTAATTAATTAAAATAATATTGTGACTAAGAGGAATATTTTTATGAATTCCTTTTAGTTTATTAATAAGAAAAAAACATTTTTTAAAAACAAAAACAATGGTTTATCAATAAGTATTTTAATTACACAAAACAAGCATTGAAATTTAACATATTAATCGTAGTATATTACACTCGTAGATTTATAAAAATTACTAAAATATATTTTAATAAAAAAACTCCATATAAATTCTCAGATATCTTATTGCAAAGGCATCTGAATCTTCCCACAAAATCATTTGTGAAGATCTTTGGGAGGAGCATAGTTTTTATTTCATCTCTCTTCTTTTGTTTTCTGAGTATTTTCAATATCCTTTACACATTACATCTATTTAGTTCAAAAAATATTAATAAAATGTGATTATCATGTTTAAAATATTTTTAGAAACAGCAAGAACTCTTGAAATAAAAATAGATATAGAAAAAGAAGTTTGGCTTTTCAGTATCATTGTAATAACACTTAGAAATCTTGTTTTTTTTTTTTTTTTTTAATCATTTTGAAAAATAATTTTTAAATTTACTAATGCAATGAATCAAAATATTACAATTATAAAAAATATTGGAAATTTTTTATATGAGAGGTTTTATAAATTTTGTTTTAATTTCCCTTTTAAAACTCCTTTACTACAAGAAAATTTTAAATATATTTATTCACAAAATATTTTATTAACAAATATTCATCTCACGCACACTTTTGAATGAATTTTTTATTTATTTCAATAATATCTATAAAAATATCTATCAAAATAGTTCTTTATATTTATAATTGAAACTCATTTTCTGATAATTAATTTTAATCGTATTAGCTTCTCGGATCAATTATTCAAAAACTAAACTTTTTTGCTTTTCTTAATATTATAAAAGTTGCTTGAAAATTAAAAAAAAAAATTAATAAAATGTTGAGACTGAATTATTTTCAACTAATAATTTACGATGAATTATATTATGTAATAAATCAAATATATATATTTTTCATTTTGTTAATTATTTGATATGCCTTTATAATTAAACAAATAATAATTGAATGTAAAAATATCATTCAGTTATTCGCGATAAAGTTTATCTAATTAATATAATTTATAAATAAAATATAATTGGAAGTGCACATGTAGTACAATATACTAAAAATGAATTGATTATATTTGGATAATTCCAAAATTAACTATCATAGCTCTAATTTTTTGAATAATTTCAAGTTTAAAAATTTACAATATATTCGTAAACTGAAAGAAACTATAATTGATAAATAAACGGAATAAATGTTATGTTAATCTGGACTTCACTTGGATTCAGACTCTAAATGAAATTCTGGAATTCCAGATGAAACAGTTAATTGTAAAATATTCGTAAAATAAAATTTATGTAAATAAAATAAAGCCACTAAATCAATACTTGAAACATAAATAATTATTCTTTCTGTTTCAAAACTGTAACATAAACCGAATTTTTTGTACTGGTTAATTGAGACAGAGGTAGGAAAACGAAAGTTTTTTATGAGTTGAAAGTTAAAAATTTATGCACACACATGTATGCATGAGTGTATTTTTAATCATTCACTATAATTAAAATTATTAATCCGTTTTATTTTTCAATTATTTTCTTAAGAAATTTGAGGGATTCAAAAACTGTAAAATTTTGCGTAAGGTGATTAATAAGATTCATGAAAGCCTAAGAAAATTTTAATTTTAACTTATAACATCTGCTTAAAAATTGCTAAGAATGAAATTTTGAGAGGACACTGAATGGAAATAACCTCCTACTTAAGAATCAGGAAAAGTGGAATAACCTTGATTAAGTAGATTATTTAGTCATATGTGTTCTAAATATATGTAGGATTGAAAACCGCAATACATATTTATTGTAAACCAGTTGTTCCGTTACCGACTCAGATTACTACTCATTTCAACAACCACGCCAAGATTGATATTGTAATACAGAAAAAAAAAAGTATCGTTTCCTGTCTTAATAAATCCACCTAGTTGGTAAGTATTTTAAGATTAATAACATTGCATTGTTATAAAAATGTAAATGTGTTTTGCATAGATTACAAGTTATTAAAATCTTAAAAAGTAGTTACAACCCAATATATCGAGCGATATTAAACAATTTAACAAAATACGATAAAAATAAAACCTCTTTTTTTTTCAATTTATCTTGTATAAATTTTGATGAATTTGTTTGTGAATGAAAATTTAATGTAATTTTCAGTTTTAAATTTTATTTGACATGTTTATCATTTTTACGAATGGTAAACATGTCAAAAATTTAATTTTAATTTGAAATTTTTGAATAAGTGAGAATAAAAGTAGATAAAAAAAAAGCAATTCACAAAACTCGAAACAAAGTCCTGAAGTCGGAATAAGTTTTTCTCAATGATGTATTGATGCAGAAAATGAACATTTACGATATTTTATGTATATATATAAACGCACATACATACATCATGCACGCGCTCACACACACTTAATATTCGATATACATACATATACATACATACATATATATATATATATACATACATACATATATATATACACACACACACACACACATATATATATATATATATAATATATATATATATATATATATATATATATATATATATATATACATACATACATATATATATATATGTAAGGCATTCCTTTATTTTAATATAATGAATGTAGATAATTTCATTTGATTAAATCATGTTCTTGATCTTAGTAATCTATTTGTTTTGATTACTTTTACATTTGATATTACTTTAAATATAGCTTTTAAAGCCAGATATATAGTATAAATATATATACATAGCATATATAATACAAAATGCTTTAACTGATTAATGATCCGTTTTCATAAATATATCAGCAATAAGAATCATGCATGCATCTAAAATGGAAAAAATTCTGTATAACTTTTGTCTATTTACTTAAAAATTGATATTTATAATGAGTATAACTTTATTTATAATAAGTTAAGAATTTTGATGAAGATAATTTAGTTTTATTGACAATCTAAATTAACAAAATAATCTTTAATAATATTATATTTTAAGACATCATTATTCGATATTTTTGTTTACATCCATAACTTTAATGTAATTAATTTTTTAAGTCAATATTTTAAAGGAGGTGAATTTGTACCAAAACTGAAATTCCCCAAATCAATCTGTTATTGTGATAGTCATTGTCTCAGACTAACAAAAACACCTATTTTTTTACAATTTTCTTAGTAAACGGAAAATTTTATTTTAGAATTCATTTTACATTTCTATTAAAAGATAAAAATATTTTATACTCTGTCATGTGACAAGCAGTTTTTATCTTTTATCAATTAAATTTTTAATGAAATAAAGTGTGAAAAAAATTTTCTAATTCATTTATTAGCTGAAGATGTACCTGAGTCTCAAAACTAATTAATCTAAATCTATAAAAAAAAAGACCAATTGAAATTTATTACGTAAGTGAATAAGTAGATTTCATTTTAATTCTTCTACAACTTAATCCAAGAAAATTCTGAATTCTCGATTGGATCTAGCTCTAAAATTACTTAAAATATATATATTTAAAACAATTGATAGCTTTTAACAAAACGCGAAAATTTTTTAAATTAATATAAGCACATTATTGATAAATATTTGGTAAAAAAAAGGTAATTTCACTTAGCTCTAATTTTTCTAATTAGACTATGTTCACTATAAAATTAATTCCTTCGAGAAAGCACACCCCTGATTTCTTGCAGATGACCTAAGCTCTTAAAAGTAGAAAGTCCTCATACATAAATTGCATTTGAACGTTGTTGCCTGGTGAAAAGTTGTTGTGATGCCTCGTGTAAGAAGGAGAAATGCGTACCAGCACGTTTCTGACTTTGATAAAGGTCGAATTGTAGCGTACCGGGATTACGGTTTATCTTATCGCAGTATTGCTGCTCGCATCGGTCGAGATCCAATGACTGTTAGCAGAATATGGAATCGATGGGTTCAGGACGGTAATACGGAACGCCATGCTGGATCTCAACGGCCACCTATCACTAGCAGCCGAGAAGACAGGCATATTATCCACATGGCCGTAATGGATCGTGCAACCATGTCACGAGCCGTGAGTCAAGAAACGGGGTCGTTTGGAAGACAACAAGTGTCTGCACGAACAGTTCGACGACGTTTGCAGCAGCATGGACTCTCATTTCGGAGACCATGGCTGCGGCTTCCCTTGACGATGCGTCATAGACAAGAGCGCCTTCAATGGTGTGATCAACGACGAACATGGGCGCACGAACGGCGAGACGTCATCTTTTCAGATGAATCCGGGTTCGGTGTACAGTATCATGATGGTCGCATCCGTGTTTGGCGGCATCGTGGTGAACGCACACTGGCAGCGTGCATTCGTCATCGTCATACTGGCCCATCACCTGGCGTGATGATATGGGGTGCCATTGGATACACGTCTCGGTCACCTCTTGTTCGCATTGACGGTGCTTTGAACAGTGCACGTTACATTTCTGGTGTGTTACGACCCGTGGCTCTACCCTTTATTCGAGCCCTGCGAAACCCTACGTTTCAGCAGGATAATGCCCGACCACATGTTACCGGTATTGTACGGACCTTCCTTGATAGGGACATGTTTGGCTGTTGCCCAGGCCTGCACGTTCTTCAGATATTTCACCAATAGAAAACGTCTGGTCAATGGTTGCCGAGCGACTGGCTCGTCACCAAACGCCAGTCACTACGGTTGATGAACTGTGGCATCATGTTGAAGCTGCACGGGCATCTGTACCTGTACATGCAATCCAATCTCTGTTTGACTCAATGCCCAGGCGTATAACTGCTGTTATTACTGCCACAGGTGGTTGTTCTGAGTACTGATTTCTCAGGATCTATATATATATATATATATATATATATATATATATATATCCAGCCAAATTTTTTGAAAATTTAATCACTTGTTATTTCTAGTATAATATATTTGTCCAATAAATATCATTTTGTTATCTGCATTTCTTCCTGGTGTAACAATTTTAATGGCCAGTAGTGTATTTATATTTGTTGCACCCATAAAAAATAGACTTATTTTTAAAGCAATCAAAAAAGTCTCGGTTTTAAAAAATGCTTTTAAATTAAAAAGATTCATATGTAGTTTTATACTTTCTCATTCTTCCTAATGTGTGTGCTATATATTTTATTTTTCAAGCGAGTACTGCTTTATTTTTTTATTGTTTTTTGACGTACTTCAAAAACGCGACAATTTTTATGCCACATAGTATGGTGTTCGTTATATAACATTTAACTTTGACTGACTTCAATAATTCTTATTCTATTTTGAACATTAATATATATATATAGATATATATATATATATATATATATATATATATATATATATATATATATATATATATATATATATATATATATATATATATATATATATATATATATATATATAGATATATATATATTGCTATCAAGAAATATTAGGCTTTTGTATAAAAGTCGCTTTCTAATTTGTTTACGTTTAAATTTATAGTCACCATTTATATTTGCAATTTTATCATTGAAAGTGGAAACTTACGCTCAAAAGATTTCTACATTTTATAAGTTTTTTTCATATATTTTATATTATATTACTCATTCCAAATATCAATTTAAAATTATTTTTATGATAAATTCGATTCATGTGTGTATTTAGTTAAAATTTTTCAAATCATCTATATTCAATTAAAATCATATTTGAAGGTCTTTTACACATTTTTATTTTAACCACTTACACTTGAAATTTCCTTTGATTTGTAAACATTTTCGCTTGAAATTTTGCACACGAAGTTTATTTACAAATTCGTCTCTTTTAATTAATTTGATTTTCCCATGTATTTTAAATATGTATACTTAAATAAGCTTCAACTTTAAATTAAATGCAAGCATTTCATGTTTTTTATGAAAATATATAATTTTAAATTTCTCTAAATTGATGTACTACAAAAACTCTTATTTATCAGTGCTGAAAACATATTTGTCGCATCAATACATATATGAATTTTATCACAAAATCACTTTGATACATTTTATTATGATAAGATTTTTACCGGTGCTTCTTTGCATATAATTTTCTTCAAACTTTCGGCTTTTAACTTAGTACTTCAAAGGAACATGAAATGAGTATTTTCATTTTATATTTATGAAATTCGTTGAGTCAACTCTAAATTGGCAAAACTCAAGTTATTTTTCATTATGATAATCTGATTTGAGACTGAGAATTTATCTTTTATTATGTTATGATTTTTCACACTTTTTATCATGGAATGTGTTTTACCGATGATATGTTTATTTACAAGTCGTTGCAAAATTTCACTTTTTAACTATTTTGATGGAAGCTTTAATACTTCAATAGACTATAGAACATAAAATGGGTATTTTATTTTACATCTGAAGGATTTTTTGTGTCTCTTCTATCTCAATAATAAAGATAGATTTTATCTTTACAAGCTAATTTCTAACTGAAGATTAATTTTTGAATTGAAAACGTATTTATTTGCGTCTTCAAAAGATAAATTTAATTAGAATATATCCATTTTATTGTAATAATATTCAAATAGTGAAATTGAATCATGTACTTATATTTCATATAAAACTTTCCATATTCATACTCGTAAACAAACAGTTCTAGTTAATCTATATAATATAAGTATATATATATATAATGTATATATATATATATATATATATATATCTGTGTGTGTGTGTGTGTGTGTGTGTGTGTGTGTGTGTGTGTGTGTGTGTGTGTGTGTGTGTGTGTGTGTGTGTGTGTGTGTGTGTGTGTGTGTGTGTGTGTGTGTGTGTGTGTGTGTGTGTGTGTGTGTGTGTGTGTGTAAGAATACATGCACTACTGGTATACGAAAATGATTAGCATTTCCAAGAATCTATGTAAAGTTGTGTTTAATAATGTGTTTAAAGGAAGAAATTATACAACAGGTTTTTCATACACAAAATATATTTAAATACTGCTGGTTGCTGAAAATTTGTAATGTCTCGTGCAAGAAGACGGTATGCTTACCAACACAATTTTGTCTTTGGTTTGCAATTTAGCGCACTGTATTTTATCATATCATAACATTGCTATTAGCTTCAGTCAAAATCCCTTCACTATCTGCAAAATACGAAAGTTTCAAGATGGTCATACAGACTACTTGCTGAATCTCAGTGTCCCATTATCATAATAGCTGAGAAGATAGACGAATTACTTGAGTTAATTATATACCATCGTCACTACCCTGACTCACCTCGCTAAGTATGTCATTTTCTAGATAACAAATGGATTCAGGAACAATTAACGAAGTTTGTTGCAGAAATGATTATCAGTTCTAGGACCATGACTTTGGCTATCCTTGATGGCTATCGATCATAAACAAGAGCTTCTACAATGGATATAATAAACAGTGAGCCTGGAAGCAGAAATAGTGATGAGCTTTCAGAAGAATTTTTCTTCTGTTAACAGCATCATAATGATCGCATTTATATTTGGCAGCACATTGTAGAGAGTGTAGATTACAACCGTGTGTTCAACCCCATCACAGTGGTTAATTATCTTGAATGGTTGTTGGGCTGTCGTTGAATGTATGATTTAATCCTCTTTTATTTATACTGTCGACACGTGGAAAAGTGGTCATAACGTTTCTGCTGTTCTAAATCCCGTTATTTGAATTCTGTTAAATGCTACATTTCTGGAGAATAATGTACTACCGCATGTTGCTAATGTTGTATGGACCTTCCTTGATTAGTAAATATTGGATTGCTGCTTAAGCCAGCAAGTTTTCCACTTCTTCCACTAAAAGACATCTTGCCAATGGTTGTCGGATACAACATTGTTAAATACAAACCAAACAACAATACAAATTGCTATAAAAGAATATTGCAACGCCATAACTCGTTACACCGATTATTTAAAGTATAGGATTATTGATTCATTCAGGAATTTTTAACACAGTATTACTCTAAAATATTTTATGATTAGCCCTCTTTAATCTTTAGTCGAATAAATACAAAATATATTATTTATATTTAATTAAAACTGCTTAAATGCTTGTGGGAATATGAATAGTTCCTATTGTCTTAGAAAATAAAAAAAATATGCCAGTTTTAAATAAATCCTTTTTCTTTTTTTGTTTTTGTAAGATCTATATTTTACACACACAAAAAAAAGATTTATTAAATATTGTTGTGATATCTTTTTACACACAATAATTTTAAGATACAAGTTATTTCTTTATTGTTAATCCATATTTTGATTGAAATATTTTCGTTACATAAATATAAAAATAAAAAACTATAATTTTACCTACACTCATTTTATGTCAGATTATATATATCTTAATTTCCCAGAGAGAATTTTAATTGTAAATGTTTAAATATAGAGAAAACGTATTGATTGAGGCTCGCGATATTAAATGCATTAAAGTGTAACTATAAGGGTGTCATAAGGAGGTTTAAGAAATGCCTTTAATAAATCAACTAAAAAAAAAAGTTTTGCATAGAATGAAAATTTATGGAAATGTTGTTTTTGTTGCATGTCCCTTTTAGACATAACGTTAAACATCTCCAAAAAATCTAGCATCATCAAAGTATAGTCGTATAAATTTTGCTTGGATTGCCTCAGGCACAAAGGATGTGTTCTGGCGTAGCTTGTTCAGCAAAACAGTTAGTACAGATCTCCGAAATTTTGGTGCCCTCAGAAAATTTTAATGGTCTGAGGTGACCATTTCGAAAGCGGGCTAGAATTTATTGAAATTTCAGACAAGAATAAAATTATAAGACATTGAAATTAGAATTAGAGAAGAAAAACATAAAAATGAACAGTTAATATGCTTTACCGATTTTTTTTATACTCTTAAATTTTTTGAGTTAATTAAAGATAAAGGGAAAAGAAGTAATGGAAAACAGTTTTTCGTGTGGTGAATGTAACTGAACACAAAAGGTTGTATGTTGATATGTTTTCTTGAATTAAGAGTTACATTATGAGACGATTTAAAATGTATTTGATTTGCTCCACAACTGACTTATTATTTATTAATCATCTGGCAATTTTGAATTGTCCTTTCAAATTAACCAAAATTTCAGATAAATTATTTTGAATTTCTATTATTAAAATCTGTGAGGCAATCCACCGTGGAAGGTATCATTGTAATGTCAAAAATTGTGATTTTAAATTAATATTAATGCTTGCAATACAAAAAGTAAATGAATAGACATAACCGTAGTTTATTGGAGCAAGGAATTGTTCTTTTTCCAGAAGGTTCCATATTCAACAAGTGGCTCCACTAGTTGCCTATGTACTGAGAGGCCATATATGATATTGATAGCTACTATATATCAAACATACCTCGCTTTAATGTGACATGATGTAGAGAGGAGAAGGTGAACTTAAAAACGTAAACAAATTTCGCCACTTAATCTTTGTTCAAAATTATGAGAAGGTTAAAAATGTTTAGTGATTTTTTATCGTCGGTAAAAATGTAGTTGGAAACGTAATTTAACAAATGAAATAATAAAAACTATGACAAAAATATTAAAATGTCGCGATTTTTTTTAAAAATATTAATTTACTTAAAAATTAAGAGATATTAATTTTTTTAGAAAAAGCTACAGCAACACTTTCATAATATTTTTAAACAATATATTTTATATTATATATATATATATATATATATATATATATATATATGTATATATATATATATAGATAGATAGATAGATAGATAGATAGATAGATATAGATAGATATATATATATATATATATATTTTATAATATGGTGTTAAAAGATGTCTACGAATGATGTAAAGCACAATGTCTTTGTTATAATTAGTGCAATGCAACATTATATTGCATAGTGTTGCAATTTATAAATTTTAAAAAGATTTTTTTTGAACCAATTAATTCAATTGAAAAATGTAAACTATAACTTTTAATTCCATATAATTTAATACGCTATATGTGTGTATATTGAACCATATCAGACGCTATTTTCTCTTATCTGATAGGTTTTTCATTCCTCTCTCTTGCTTCATTTTACTGATTTGACGAGCTTTCAACCTTGAATTCTATCCGATTGTTATATTAAAATCCTAAAACACTTGTTTCTTTTATATTCTATTTAACAGGCTTAGATTTTTTTTTTAAAACAGACGTCTAAATCTCTTCTTTTGTGGTTACACAATAATGGTTTTCATTTAAGTTCTTATCTTTTTCAATGTTTTTCGTTATATGTTTTCATATCAAAAGTACATGAGGATGACGAAATTCATGTTTCAACGATTACTTTTGACTTCATGTGAATGATATTTTTTGCTCCATAAAGCAGATCCCGAGCCAAAGCTATGCAAATATTCTTTAAAAAAAACTAAGAAACAGAGTGAAACCAACAAAATGTTTACAAAAATGTATTTATTGAATTCAGTTATTATTTTGGCCCCATTAATTTATTTTAAATAGAGTGGCAATCAGAAGCATTTTCATATGACAATTGCTAACTTCCACAATGGCATCAAACATCCAATGTGAAAAATAGATAATCATACCACATAGATTCGTGACAAATATACTTCTATAAAGGCTAATTATTTTACCTTTGGATATTATTTAAAGAATAAAAACTAAGTTTTTAACTGACGGTACCTTTACATTCAGAAGTTTACAAACTAAAAAACAATTTTCATATTTAATTTATAACTGCTATTTAATATGGTTGTTATCACTTATTTCTTAAGGTTTCATGATCCATTTTATATAAAATTATTTTCATAAATATGTCGAAGAAATGATACATATAAATATTTGCCCTTTAAAATTTAAAAAAGGAACATATATCAATGATTGCAAAAGCTTTTGCATAATTAAAAACTTATAATTAATACAATTGTATACATCACTAACTAGAGCAACTCAGTATTAAGTTAATCGAAACATATGAACAAACATTTTAAACTATTTTTAAGATCATTTGCTACTTCAAATCTGATTTGAATCACATTTAAGTTTAATAAATGGCTGATGAATGGCAAGCTTATAAATGGCTGATAATAGTTTAATCTATTATATCAGCCATTTATAAGCTCGCAGTTACTTATTAGTTAAGTATTGTGCTTTGCAGTTATTTATGCAAAATGAAAATAAACATACATAATGATTCCTATGTATTAATATTTTACATATAACTTTTACATTACTTTCTTATGCATTATTTATGAACAAATTTCCCAATAATTTCAACAGAAATTCATATTTTCTTAATTACGATATTTTTTGGGAGGAATGGAAACAGGTTACTGAATAGCTCATAAGATCATGGATGAATCAATTTACATATAAGGATGAATAACAGATGAAAAATTTATTAAAATTTTTTAACTTTCCATGTAAGTAATTTTTAGAGAGATTACTGTGAAATGAAATAATAATATTGCCATGACTTTTCAACATGGCATTATTAATATCTTTAAAGACTGAATTTTTTGGTACATAATATGTTAAAATTTTCACCCCTTTAGATTGCTCAGTTTTTGATCTTATAAGAGTACTTTATAATACTGCCAAAACTGAATTCTGATGTTTTAAAGCAGCATAATTAGCTATATAGTTCTTGATTTCTTCTGGAAAATGAGCTAAAACTAATACTGCAGTAACATTGGAATGGAAATGATGCTTATTTAAAAAAAATACGTTAGGATTAAATTAAAGTTCATTTTTTAAGTAAACAAAATATGAATTTATTTTTCTAATAAGAATAAAAAGTTGTGTTCTCAAAAGATTTAATTATCTGCTAATAGAAAGAACTTTTATCCTTCTTATGTCATACAAAATTTTATTTTTTTAATTCTTAATATAAAATATATTTGCCAAGTAGAATTTACAATAAATCAATGTCCTTATTTCCCTAACATCCTTGAAACTAAAATTCTCCATTTATATATATTTTTCCAAATAAAGTTAAATAAAATATACGAAATGAAAAGTAAAAAGAGTAAGAGATCGACCACCCAATGAGAAGTTGTAATGAAAACAAAAATTGTGAGCTTCCTAATCTCTAACAGAAGTTAAGAAAAATATTTCTTCAACAATTGCTGGTTTTCAGAAAATTATTTTACCATATTTCGTAATTTATTGTTTTACAGTAAGTTCGATGTTATATACTTGGAAAATTGAGGAAATATTAATCTCAGGAGCAATTAATGAAAGTATATTTATGTTAGTGAGAGAGAAATTAAACGTTCACCTATAAAATAAGCTGTCTTGCTGACAAAATGTTAGTGCATGAGCTAGATGATGCCATAAAAATATTCAATAAAGTTCATAGATTTTGTTTGAAATTTTATTTCTAGTTGTTTAGTTATTGTAATAAATACTCCATTTTCGAATGAATAAAAATAATATTTGAGTATGGTAATAGAGATGCAATGTTGCATTTATTATTTGGATTAAAACTAATATTCTCAAAATCAATCAAATATAAATCCTAATAACACTATTTCAAGTAACATATAAATTCTGATTAATTCAATTATATTTGTACAAGATTTATTTTGGAAGAAATGCTTATAGCATTAGATCTACTTCTTAATGTTTATTTAATTATAGATGATTCCGGGAACAAAAACTTGAGTTGCTATTTCCCTCTCAAGAATATGAAAATCTGTAGTTCCTAAGACACAAAGAACAAATAAAAGAATACGATTTTAACATTTCAATTTTAAAATTAAGTAAAAATTATAATCTCTCATTAACTTTACAATACTCTTAAATTATGTAAGCAATTAATCCAAAAAAATTGAGCAAACACACAGTTTCATAATTTATAAACTATTATATCTATAAAATTCTCACTTGTTTGAATATATCTCTTATTGCGAATTAAAATGAGTTATTTGAAAATACATAAATAAATCTTAAAATATCTTGGGATGTATTTGTTTACATCAAATCGAACGTAATAACCAGACGAATTTACTTAACACTCTGAGTGAGGTCATGAGCCGAAAAGATTATTCATTTTTTATGGATATACTTGGCTTTGTTTTTTTATTCATATAAGCAACTTAACAAATATTTTGGTTATCTTTCTCAGTTTTTTTTAAGCTGTTCCACGTGTTACTGAAACCAAGCATTTGAAAATTTGATTGCTCAAAAACATTGCCACGCATGACGGCCTATTGTTACCAACAATCTTCCCTCCCTGCAAAAAAAAGAAGGAAGCAGAGACAATACAAAATGTAAGAAATGATCACAAAAGAGACATCCGTTATTTATTGTCTCTGAATCCAGTTCTAAATGTCTTTCTTACAAGAAATTGGCGAAAACGGTTTTGCAAGTATCTCGCTCATATGTCGCCAAAATATTTTCGCTATGTTTTGGTAAACTTAGAAACAGGTTGTTTGCCCTCTTGAGTATTTTTCTATTTCCTGCGAGTCATTCACGGTGGATGTCAAGGCGTAGGATGAATACCTTATTCCTTTTTTTTTTTTTTTTTTGCGGCGAGGAAATGTTTTCTGACTCATCGTCGAATTCGAGAGCATCTCTTGTTCTGGGGATAGCCCAAAGTGTTGGATTACCAATAAATTAGTCAGCTACAAATGATTCCAGGTACATCAAACCTCGATGTTACGACACTGAGCCACCCTAAGTGAATAATATTCTGACAGCTGAGTCTCGAATAAAATAAAAAGTAAAAGGAGACAAAACAGTACCAGAGAGAGGCATAGCATCCATATGTCCTTTGAAAATGAATTGAATACTGCTCAGTATGAAATTACTTTCGAAGATATTTTTAAAAAAAAGTCAGTTATGATTTACTGTATTGGTGTTCCACTAAAATGTAAATCACAAAATTTTCATTCATTTTATATCATTAAATTTCGTAAAATAATTTATTCATGTAAAATAAATTCAAAAATAAAACCCTAATACAATAATTCGCTTGTAATAACAAGTAAGTTTAAAATTATCCTTAAATGCCCGAGATTTATTTTAAAAATTGTAAGCCCATGCACAAAATTTCCAGAATTTCTATCAAAAATCTAGTTTTCCTTTCAACAGCTTGTAGGTTCGATTTTTAGTTTAGATATTATTCGATAAAGTTTTTAAATGATAAATATTATAAATGAGGACTTTTTATTCTGTTTCAAGCATTGTGGAAACATCTGAGATTCAAAAACTTAAATATGAGTATTTTTCCTTTAATAAGAATATTTTTAGTACACACAGTTAAAATTCGTTAATTTATAGTTTCATATAAGACTATTTTCATTGATATCTGTGAAAACAGTTCATTCAAAATATAAGTTAAAATAATATTTTAATTAAAGTTACAGAAACTGTGGTTGCAACTGTTATTGATTATAACATTTTTGTGCACTGTATTTGAAATGATCATATTTTATGATGAATTTATCTATAGTTTTTATATAAGTTTAAAATACTATAAGTATATTGACAAGTATTCTGGCATAAAATTTAGCAACTTTTGCAATCAAATAAGTCCTGAAAAAGTAAGATTTTTTTATAAAATACATTTTATAATAAATTGATATTATTAAATGCAGACATTTCCCGGTAATGCATTTTTATAAGATTCCTTTGTACATTTTTAATAAGTGTTAATAATCCTTTTGCATAAACATATTTCCTGTTATAAGAAAATAAAAAGTCCTATAAAAATTTGACACCAATTTCTCTAAAAATGTGGTTTTGAAAAGAGGTGCTTTATATTTATGTAAAAGGTGCGCATATGTTTATTATTATTTTAATCTAAAGTAAAATAATAAACATATGCGTTATGCTCTTATGATACTCCATAGTGGACATCCTATCAGTTTACGCTTGTTATACGACATTTATTTGATGTTCACCTCTGAAATTGCCTTTCAGGTGGATTTTCCACAGATAGTAGTCCATTCACATATCACAAAGGAGGAAACCCTGAAAACGCTCAAGCAACTACCCCAACAGATACGCATGAAGAGGGTAGAAAAGAAATCTCCATCTGTCATTATTCAACAAAGGGTAAAAGATCGAATCTGAAAACTTTTATTCAAAAGAGCGTTGTCCAACTGTTAGGATATGATAAGTTTAATCATTAAATAGCTAACACATTTTATTTGTTACTTATGTCATAGCATCTCATAAAATTCTCATTAGAATATGAGAATTTTAGGAAATGTTATTACATACTTAACAAGTACGATGGGTGATAAATATTATATATCAAGATCAATATAGGTTACAGTCTAATGAAAAGTTTAAAATATTTGATTCAGAATGAATTAACTAAACCAAATCCTTTATGTATTGCCAAAATGAAAATTAAAAATAAGATTTCAGTATACAAATCTGATAATTCTTGATAATGAAACATTAATGTTTCATTTGTTTAAAATATTAGAATATCAAAATGCTTATGATATGATATTGAACTTAGATGTTTAAAATAGCATTTCAGTATAAGTTTTAATGAGCTTGAGGGAAAAAATGAGTGCAGTCTAAATTGATATGACATTACAGAGAAAAAAGCAAATGTATTGAAATTATTTATATATCATTTTATATCTTAATCATAGACTTTTAAGTAACAAATTGTTAAGCATATGCAAGTAAATTAATAATTTATGATTTCTAGTTATCAAAAAATGTATTATTCTATTAGTATTGTGTTTGAGACTTAAAATTAAATTATATATTTTTTTTACTTATAAACTAATTAAAAAAATATTGTATAGAATTATATTTGAAAATTATAGAGCAAAATAGATTAAATTATAATTTCAAAGATTAGTAAATAATCCAAAGATTTATGATGAGATAAATAAGTTTACAATGACTTCTGATGCTGTGGATAGCGTTTGTATAAAACTAAATTAGAAAATATTCAGACAATTATTTCGAACGTTACGTATATTTATTAAAATGCTCTTTTTTCTGTGTCTGACTACACAGTTTTCCAAAACTCGCTTTTCAGTTTTCATTGTAGAGTTTCAGCATTTTCATTAATTTCCTTTTTGATCCTCACATTCTGTGCTTATTGCTCTTAAAATAAGATATAAAGTTAGTATATATCTGTCTGTGAAATATCCAGTTGTTGATCGTGAAAACTTACCTCAAGTTCTAGAATATAAATTTTTATGTATGTGTAAAGTTGAGATGTAGTTTTTGAAAATTAGTTGTTTGATGAATTGTTGAAATTTAAATTAGTGAATTGAAATCACCATTTAACAACAAATTGTGTCCATTTTCATAACATTTTTCGTTTGACTATTGAGATAAATTGATATCTCAAGTAAAAATTCACTAAATCCCATTTTAAAGAAAACATTTTTAATATTTTTATTTACTTGACTTTTTCTTCAAGAAAATAGGATATTATATCAATGAAATGAGCACTGCTTTACATGGTCTCTCAACAGCTCTACTATCATACCTCACAAAAGAAAATTAAATCAGTATAAGATTCATTTGCATATTTTAATATTTTTATAAATTCCTGTGATTCATGTTACGATATAGGAAGTTATATTATAGTAATTAGTTATATTATAGTAATTTATTACTTACGTTGAATGAGAGATAAAACCTAAGTTCTTTTGTATTCTCTTACGTTATACAGTGATAGCCAATAAATTCGATGACTTAAATGGCTCTTCAAAAAACTCACCATATCTTTCTGAATTCTAGGAGTTCCACTGATTGCATCAAAATCGTACGCGTAAACAATAATTTAGCAAGAAAGTTAAAATATCGGATCCAGTTACTTTAGCATTCGTTTTATTCTATACAACAAGTTCTTTAGTTTTTTGCAGATAACCATGGTACAAAATAGTCTATGATCTTTAATAATATAACGTCTGCAGGTACATCAACTTCTAAAAAATCATCAAAGTTATATTTTTTTCTGGTAGCATTTTACAGTTTCAAATGCAGTGACTTATGCAATTAACTTTAATGATCGTTTGATTTTGCACTAGTTTCATGGGTATATTTCAAATTGTAGTTCTCGAACGATGCATTTTATTACTTACTACTCTACGTTGAAGAGAGGAAGAAGGAAAAATTATTTCCATCTTAGTAATATATTCTTAAGGGACTGTCAAGTCGGTTCAATGCACTTTCGATGAGACACAACAGTCTACATGTTAACTTATTTGACACCAATTTTGGCCCACAGAATGAAGATTGGACATACTGCAGAAAATCAAAATCTCTCATTTTTTACAAACCAAGTTAAATTTTTTTTCCTTCTCATAATCCTTAATTTTAATTATCTTAATTGATAGTTTATTCAAAAATAAATGAAATGAAGGTATTCCAATGTAGTTGCAATCTCTTATATGTTATTTAAAATTTTATCTAAAATTATTAATTATTTGGATGTATAATGAAGATTTTAGTTCAATTTCAGCAATATTTGAATAAAGGTAACTAATAGGTAAACGCTAATAAGAAATTACATGAGTAACAATTCTTCCACGTATGAGCTTTTATACTCTATTAGATGGCATCAATTTTCCTTACTACTTATTTAGAAATATCATCCTGAAAAGAATTTTAGAAAAAAGTATCCCTTAGATTTCTAAAAAAATCATAATGATGAGAAATTTGATTTCAATTAATGTACTTAGCTTGTGCAAAAAATTAAATTAAAATAATTTTATTTTATTAATTATTGAAGAAATCTACATCAAAAACAATAAAGCAATAAAAGTCATATTATTTGATCAACGTAATTGTAGGAATTATATTTTATTAAAAAAAATTTACTCACACAAAGTTAAGTTAAAATAAGAATCAAGGTCTCTTTTTTTACGTATTAGAAGGCAAAGTGGATTTTTTCGACGCATTTTAATTTTATATATTAATTATTAAATTTCGTTAAAAAAGGAATATGAATCAATTACCTTACGAGAATTCTTTTGTATTTTAAATGATTTATGTTTTGTAAATTTGTATATATATATATACATACATACATATATATATATATATATATATATATATATATATATATATATATATATATATATATATATATATATATGTATATATATATATACTATCTATCTTTAATTTAATTTATTAGTTTATGTATTTAAATGCATAACTCTTTTTAAGTGATGGTTCTAGAAAATAAAAGTTAAAATATAATTCACATGTGGTTTTCAAGGGAAATACGTATTTTGAAAATGGTACACTAACGATTCGTTTAAGTGAAATAATTTAATTCCCAACTTGCCCTTGAAAAAGGGTTATCAAAGTCATTATTATCCTGACCTTTTGTTGATAGAAGTTAGTATATCAAAATCAAATAGTTGCCCATTGATAGTCAATATAGAAACTCGCCTACGTGAAAATCACTTAAGAGTATCGTTCAGTGGCTCATTACAAAAATGACTTAATATCGGAAATTTAAACTTTTTATAAAAAAATTCCATTTTTTGTCAAAAATCAAAAGTAATATCACTGATTGTTTATGAGAAAATATATGAAATGTATTATTCAAAAACATGACTATAAATAAACATGAATAAATATAAAATGAGAGAATAAATGTATAAAATAAAACAAGTAATTAATTACATCTGGATAATTTTCAAAGGTAACATCTTTTTGTAATGGCTCTTAAGAGGTAGAAGAGATATGAAACTAGAAGAGATGTGCATGTGTGTGTGAGAGAGAGAGTTTGTGTTAATAAAAAATTAGCAATGCTTTTATTCACATTTTTTGTTTTACTCATTATTTTTATCATTTTCTTGTCATTATCTAAAAACAGAAAAAACTTCTGTAGATTTTTGAATAAAGGATATTTGCAATCAATAAGTATTTACTTTTATAATATATAAATGAAAATATATATGTATTAAAAATATTTTTATTTTCGACTGACTATAATTATTTCAATTACATATCATTTTCATTTATGTACTAACAACAATTATATCCCGACAGAAAAACTGCCAAATCTTTAATTTTATATTGTAAAATTAATGAAAATGAATAAAATGTTTATGCAGTAATTGTTGGATATAAATGAGGCAGAACCCTATAGTATTGATTGGGCACATATCCCATAATACTATTTTGTGAAACTGAGTATTCTCGATAATTAATGAGAAAGTATTTGAAAAAGTATTATATATTTATACAAACATGTTGATCATAGCATTATGTAGCTTTTCTTGCTGTTCCTAAAATTTTCTGACTTCTCTTAGTACTCATAAAAAAGGTATTTTTGGCATTTTTCAAATTGTTTTTAATCATAAGACTGACTTAGTTTTGTAGAAAAAGAGGATTTATGTCCTTCTGCTTTTTATCACATGAAAGTGTTATCCGCACGGAAGTTCATATTCATCTTAGGATGAGTTCAAATATTGTTTCACCTGCTTCAAGATATGAAAAGTTTCTGACGTCATTCAACAGATATTTTTCCCATATATTTATATTATATCTCAAACAATTGGATAAGTCAGGAAAATTTTATAAACATTTTGATTATATTTAGAATATATAAAGTATAAAGTTTTTTAAGAAAATCATTCATGTATGGTACATTAAAACTACACGGTTGAAACTTTTTCGATAAATTAATTAAAAGAAATGTGAAATAATAAAGGTAAAATATACCTTTTTGAAAACCCCTGTATTCTTCTTATACTCAAATATACAACACGCATTCAGTAAAAGACGCCTTTTTAAGCATGCAATTTTCTATTTCTTGCCATAAAAAAATTAATGCAATAAAAGATATTCATTTCTCTGAAAACTTGCTAGAACATTATTAATCAAAAACTGATACAATATTATTAAAAATAAGCTGTGCTTATCGCAGATTACATGAAAATTCTTAGTAAGACTCTGCTTAACTTTTGCCTCCTGGGTTTGTTCACACCAAAAATAAAAGTTTCAGTTTGCTCTAAATTGAGATAAGTGAAGTATCACAATTTACAGTGAGTAAGGAACTCACATTTTGATTCTAAATCATATAATTTATTAAGTGGCTTTGATTTCTAAAGTAAAATACCATTAATACAGGACTATCTTTAGAATAATATAATGATTTTCCACTGCTTCACATTGAGTGCTTTGTGACCACAGAAATATAAATTATTTAAAAAAAATATATTCATTGAAAATTGCTATGAATTCTTGTATTAATAGCATGTATTACAACTTTTATTAACTGTTTCTAATTATTGAATTGTACCATCCATTTCATAAGTCATCTCTTACTTATCAATAGATGTTGCTTTTCAATGAAAAGTAAAACCCCAATCCCGAAACACTTTCAGCAAAGGTATATTTTTGTCACCTGTTATGTTAGGCAATTTTATCAATCAATCAACAATGGCACTACAACCCTGTGTGGGTCCTGGCCT